>CM065683.1:5545560-5553060 GCA_017654935.2 Phymorhynchus buccinoides
AAGTAAACCCGAGTTCGAACCTGGGTACTGGGGATTTTTCCTCTCACTTTGCACTAGGCAAACCGAACAACTATCATACTATAGACTCGATCGATACCTATAAAAGCTTCATTGAGGACTTCAGGCTCAAAAACTTCAAGCACTTATTATTTTTATAATGAGCTGATAACAGCCAGAGCAGGGCTTGTTTTCACATTGAGATAGTAGGAGACGTACCATCGTGATATCTTAGAAGCCCTTTTAACAAAGTTCTATTAAATCCTACTATTTAGAAGGACTTCTAAGATGTCGTGATGATAAAGTCTCATACTATCTCAATGTGAATACAGACCCAGGTCAATAAATAAAGGGAGACTAACCGAGGTTCGCTGAGAGGTGCGTGAAGAGCTGATCTCCACTTGGACGTCTTCCGGCCACACCAGCGCCATTCCCTCCACGTCACTTCCGAACATGCGCCGTCGCCACTTGTCCAGGGAATCCTCGGGCTTGCGGCAACACCCAGAGCCTTCAGCAAGGTCCTCCTTCGCCTCCTCCTCCTCCTCCTGCTCTTCCCACAGTAAAAAGACTTTAGCCACGTTGCCAAAACCCAATGTATCGATGGCTTCTCCCTGCGCTGAAGGTAACTGAGGAACGAAGAAGTCCCGATGTTCTTTCAGGACCCCCAGAGAAGGAGTCACGATCACATGGTCGGCGTGCAACACCTCACCGTCTTCGCATTCAATGCGGACTCTGCCATCTTTGGCACGGTCAGACTCCAAAGATTTCGTTTCTTGTCCACGTAGACGACCCTCAGGAGATGCCTCTGATTTCGGTTCTTCGAGAGGAGAAGCTCCGTTCAGAGTTTGAAGGTTCTGGTCGGAGACGGTCACGTCTTTGGTGGCGACGGAGGCGCATCTCCGGGTCTCATCAGCACCTTCGGGCGTTTCTTTTTCATCGTTTTCCTTCTTTCCAGCGGTGGAGTTGTCCCAAAGCACTCGCTTCGCGGGTTTGCCCAGCAGGAGTCTGCACCGGGGCGAAACCTCTTGGAGCAAACCTTGCAGGATTCCCCACATCCCCGTGCTGGTCTCGGACACGCCGTTGCCCTGGTGGTACTCGTAGCGAGCCGTCCCTGGCAAGGAGATGTCCCGCGTGGTTGCCGCGCAGTCCATCACTGTCCATGACTCGAACCATCTATGACCAAGCACCACGAAAGGGACATTAAGTCGCTGGGGTAGTTTCTCACAACAGGCTTGAAAAGTCAAAAATCTCTTTTTTGTTGTTGTCAATTTTGAGTTATGGGCATCAAATCAAATCAAATTCACTTTATTATCTCCCAAGGAGAAATTTTGTCCAGGTGCCAGAATAACAAAGACATCGACATTCAGCATGCATGAATAGGAGCAAAAGTTACACATAATACACGCTTAAAGATACACATTATATGTGGATACATACACGTCTAAGGATAAGCATGCATAGTTTCTTTTAACACGATGAACACACATTTAAACCTAAAAGGATCATGAGTTTAAGAGGTGGATGGATCTGGGGATGAAGGATTTCTGTGCCCTGGAGTTGACTATAAAAGTTTTGTAGCGACGTCCAGAAGGTAATAGTTCGTAATGTTTGTTCAAAACATGGGAGGTGTCATTTACAATCTTTCTGGCTTTATGCTTGGTTCGTCTTTCGTACATCTCATTCAAACCCATCTCGCTCTTTCCAACAACTTTACTACACACATGTACCACATCATCCAACACACGCTTGTTCTTCAAACACAGACTTCCAAACCAACATGTAAAGGAAACAGTAAGCACAGACTCAATGCAGCTACTATAGTACGTATTCTCTAACATCTTATCTTTCATATTTATGAAGGACAATCTTTCATAATGGTCTGTAAATTGTCTTATAAGTGTTTTAAAACGAGTAGGTGAATGCATTTTCTTCAGCTAGGCTGTGTTTTCTTAAAATGGCAGACACTCACCCTACTAACTTTAAATGCTCGTAACTATGGAACGGAAAAAGATACAATAATGTTTCTTGTATCACGAGGAAGAGAATTGTCTGACGTTTCCAACTGTATACTTTTCTCAGAATGGTCAGTTTGACACTTAATGTCCCTTTCGTGGTGCTGGGTCACAATTCTGCGCATAGCAACTGTTTGTTTGAGTATTACCACTATTTATGGAGGGGGAAAAAAGTGGAAACAGCAGAGGGGCACCCAGAGTCATGACCTGGGTGTGGCCCGGCCCCCTTAGAGAGTAAGGAGTTCAGGCCCGAAACGCTTGATTGAGGGGGGGCTTCTTCTCTGAAGACCCTCAGTTGTCCGGCTTTCCGTAGAGCTTCTTTTCACCTACCGAAGGAGGTTGGGTTTTTGTTTTAGTCTACAAATAGGCCTATGAGTCATCATCAAAATTCTATGGACTTATTTTATAGACTATTTTGGTTTTAAAGGTTTTTACTGAAAGTTTGGATGGGTTAATATAAAACATTCAAATTAAATGTTAGCACTGTATGAAATTCGGTGGTTCAGAAAATGTGTTTTCATTTTCATTAAGACCCGGAATTTTCTGTTCAAGTCAAGTTAGTGACGTATTTAGCAGGCCTGCATTTCAGTTTTGACCTTTGAGCAGTGCATTATTCTTGTTTTTAGCACAAAACTGACAGGTGGTGATACTGTGAACGCCATTTCTAGACATCTATCCTATGATGTAAATAGAAACAGTAAATAACATTGTCAGGCTGATTTACATAAATCGGCCTTGTATATGTTACAGTAAATTTACAAAACCAGGAAATTGTCTTTGTAATAGCGCGCGCACTAATGCAGCACATTTTCTAATTTCTTGGCTTACATAGCAATTGATAGTCTCAAATGGTTATTTCAGTAAATTTGCAAATTTCCTGAACCTCCAAATCAGGAAATTTGCACAAATGTCCTGAAAATTTAGAAAATTTGCAAACTCCCTGAGTAAAACAGGAAATTTACAAATTCCCTGAAAATGTTAGGAAATTTCCTGGTTTGGTAAATTTACTGTAACATATACAAGGCCTATTTATGTTAGCGTTTGACTCGAATCTTATTTGGAAGGTTAGTGCAAAGTTCAACAAATTAACAAAAGGACCAATAGGATTCGTGCATTACAGCCATGTGACTTACTTGATCATGGCGGCCTTGACCTTGGCGTTCCCCGCCATGCGGGCGGTGCACTGTGGGTACAGGCCGTGTAGGAACTGGGCCACCGACACACTGAAGTCATTGATGCCCTCCTGGGCGTTCGCTTGCTGCTCCACCAGCTCCTCAAATATCTGAGAAACATTCTTTCCATCAATAGAATATTTGGTTTCGGGTTTGTTTGGTGGCAGAGTCAATGTGTGGGAAATGTTAAAACGTTTCGTGTCTGCAGACATTATTCGATTGTCATCATTGGGTTTCACGTGTGCTAAGTGCATGGGCACACGGGACCTCGGTTTATCGTCTCATTCGAAAAGACTCCACGTTCAGACCGTAAGGCCTACTGCAAAGTGAGAGGAAAAATCCCCTGTACTCAGGTTCGAACTCGGGTTTACTTGACACGAGGCAAACGTGTTACCACTGTGCCACTCTACAGTTGAGTTGAGTTGAGTTGAGTATGTTTCTGTCTCTGTCTGTCTGTCTGTCTCTCTCTTTCTCACCTTAAGATTGTGGACAACATCCTTGTGATCCAGAGCGGTGCCGTCTGGCATTCGGAAGGTGTGGTACTGATATATCAGAACCGTGTCTGGAACCGGCTCTTCGTCCTCGTCTTCATCTACTATAAAGTAAGAACAAACACACAATGAATAATCAAACAAATAAATAAATTCATTAATTAATCGATTGCAAAGAAACGGGGTATAGGGGGCTCTGGATAGAGGTAGTATCTTTGATGTTTGGCGTGCTACAGCTTTGAACAACAAAGGAGAGGAAGTAGAGAGTTGGGCCATAGACCAACAACTGATCCTGATCAACAGCCCTGAAGACCTGCCTACCTGCTACTCCAGAAGCTGGAGAACCACAAGCACTCCAGACCTTGCCTTCACCTGCGACGCCATCCACAAGTCGTGTAAAAGAGAAGTCTGCTCCCAACTTGGCGGAAGCGACCAGTCCTTCTACATGTAGACCAGCGAACACCATCCAGTAGGTTCAACCCTACCCCAAGCTGGAATTACAAGAAGGCCGATTGGAAGAGCTTCACCGAACTTGCCGAGAAGGAATGCACTCAGCTTGTTCTTTCTGGGACTAACATGAACAAGAACGTTGATGAGTTCAACAACGCGATCCTCAGAGCAGCAAAATGGTCCATTCCCAGAGGAAGAAGAAAGTCTCCTGAACTCGCAAGACTACAAGAAACTCTCAACCAGGCCAGAGATAGAATGGAGGGAAATCCAACCGATGAGAATGTGGCAGAACATAACAAGGCGCAGGCAGAGTTTGCGAGTGAGAAACTACAGCAGACAAGAAGAAGCTGGCATGAGAAAACCTCCTCCTTGAACATGGAGAGAGACTCAAAGAAGCTGTGGAACCTGGTAAAAACTGAATAACGAGGCGCCATCTCACAGCAAGACAGTGCTGAAAGTCAACAACCAGCTGCTGACCAGGAAAAAGGCTGCAAACGAGTTTGCAAAGTTCTACAAGAAGGAGAGCACTCTGACCATACCTCAAGAACAGATGAGAACCAAGGAGGAAATCAAGAACCAGCCAGCACAAGACCAGCCGGAGCCTTGCATGAATGACAGCCTAAAACTGGGAGAACTGGAGGCAGCAATCAGGAAGCTAAAAGCCAAGAAAGCCCCTGGGCCTGATGGAGTCAGCAATGATATGCTAAAACACCTATATCTGGGCCCAATTGCCAAGAAGACGCTCCTGGAGATCTTCAACCGCAGCTGGCAAGCAGGAATTGTTCCAGGGATCTGGAAGGAAGCGCACATCGCTCGCATCTTGAAGAAGGGGAAGGATAAGACCAGCCCTGGAAACTACTGTCCCATCAGCTTGCTGAGCTGCATTGGAAAACTCATGGAGCGAATCGTCACACGCTGCCTCTCCTGGTTTCTCGAGTCCAGAGATGTGCTCGGCCCAACCCAGACAGGGTACCGACAACACCGGAGTACAGAGGACCAACTAGCCTATATCACGCAAGAGATTGAGAACTCGTTCCAGGAAAAACACAAGCTGCTTGCAGTCTTCTTTGATCTAAGTCGAGCCTTCGACAAAGTATGGAAGAAAGGTCTCCAGCTCAAACTGCTGCAAGCAGGCGTCTCATCACTGATGTACAGATGGATCAGCAGTTTTCTGTACCACAGATCTGCAAAGGTTAAGCTTGATGGCTGCCTGAGCAAGCAAGTCAGACTCTCAGATGGAGTACCTCAAGGAAGCGTTTTGTCGCCTACCCTCTTCCTTCTGTACATAAATGACATCACCCAAGCCCTGCCACCAAGAGTCTCCAACTCCCTCCATGCAGATGACCTCGCGGTATGGAATTCAGCCGAGCACACCACCACAGCGACTCGCGTCATGCAAGAGACAGTTGATAGGGTGAGCGACTGGGCAGAGAAGTGGTGCATGGAGATTAACTGCAACAAGACGCAAACAACTCTCTTCTCACTGTCTACCTCAAAGGAGCAAGTGACGCTGAAGCTGAAAGATGCTGTCATCCCCCAGGCGGAGAAGCCCAAGTTCCTCGGAGCCACCCTAGACACCCGCCTCACGTGGAAACCACATCTTGAAGCAACAACTGCAGACACCACCAAGAAGCTCAGTCTGCTGAAGAAACTTGCGGGCACTACTTGGGGAGTTGACTCCTCAATCCTCAAGAGTGTCTACACAGGTTCGATACGCCCTGTCATGGAATACGCTGCCAGCTCCTGGGCCACTGCCTCCGCCACCAACAAGAGCAAACTGGACAAAGTGCAGAACATTGCACTCAGAGCCATAGTTGGTGCCATGAAGACAACGCCCATAACAGAGATGGAAAAGAGAGCAGACATCGAACCTCTGGAAACCAGACGCAAGTACAAGGTACTCACGCAGACAGAGAAGATTCGACGCCTCCCTGGTCATCCACTGCACAAGAAGCTGGCAGCGTCAACCAAGAACCGACTGAAGAGGCAGAGCTTGAACCACCTGTCCAGAGAACTGAGGTCACAGGAAGACATCCTCGACAAAGACGTCTGCGCGGACAACTATCTCACTAACCGAGACTGGAACGCAGCGAGTTTTGCAGCTCGCGTAGAGCTCGAGGTCCCAGGCCTGACACACCGACAGCAACAGTTCTCCCCACAGGAAAAGGCTCTGACGCTGGCTATGCTGGATGAACAGTACCCACAGAATGACTGGACGCACATCTACACAGATGGATCGGCCGACGATGCTGTCAGAGCCACTGGACGAAAGTGTTCAAACTTCAAGGCTGAGGTGCTGGCTCTCCAGACAGCAGTGGAATACATCAAGGGCAACAGGCCTACCAGGACAGTAGATTTGACCGACTCCAAGGCAGCTCTTCAGTCACTGACTTCTGATGCCCTGGACAGGGAATCCAGAAGCTACAGAAGAACCTGTTCTCCCTTCCTGAAGGATGCACTGTAGTCCTGCAGTGGATCCCTGCCCACAGCGAAATTCAAGGAAATGAGATGGCGGACCAACTGGCCAAGACTGGAAGCAAACAAACACAACAACCGTCTTCCTCCACTTACCAAGAAACCAAGACGCTGCTAAGAAACAGGCTGAAAGCAGAATGGAGGAGGACAAAGGGCGATTATGACCCAGTCGCCGACCCCATCAACCATCTCCAATGCAGCGGGCAGACTACCATCTTCAGACTGAGGACGGGCCACTGTGGCTTACGTGCCCACCTGAAGCGTATTGGCGTCACCCCATCAGGCTCCTGTGACTGTGGGGCGGAACAGACAGTTCACCATGTCCTCCAGGACTGTACCCTGTTGGCGGTGCAGAGGGAGCAGATCTGGCCGCATGAGGTCCCAACCGCCAGCAAGCTGTGGGGAACGGCAGAAGACCTGCGCCGCACTGTCCAGTTTACGACCTCATGTGGACTGAAACCTTAGCACTGCCAGATTGATCGAGAGAGAGAGAGAGAGAGAGAGAGAGAGAGAGAGAGAGAGAGAGAGAGAGAGAGAGAGAGAGAGAGAGAGAGGAGAGAGAGTGAGAGAGAGAGAGAGAGAGAGAGAGAGAGAGAGAGAGAGAGAGAGAGAGAGAGAGAGAGAAGAGAGAGAGAGAGAGAGAGAGAGAGAGAGAGAGAGAGAGAGAGAGAGAGAGAGAGAGAGAGAGAGAGAGAGAGAGAGAGAGAGAGAGAGAGAGAGAGAAGAGAGAGAGAGAGAGAGAGAGAGAGAGAGAGAGAGAGAGAGAGAGAGAGAGAGAGAGAGAGAGAGAGAGAGAGAGAGAGAGAGAGAGAGAGAGAGAGAGAGAGAGAGAGAGAGAGAGAGAGAGAGAGAGAGAGAGAGAGAGAGAGAGAGAGAGAGAGAGAGAGAGAGAGAGAGAGAGAG
>CM065683.1:5560560-5570560 GCA_017654935.2 Phymorhynchus buccinoides
TCACTGACTGCCGGTTTAATAATAATAATAATAATAATAATAATAATAATAATGAATATTTAGGGCGCTTAATCTTAACAAAAGCCCTAAGCGCTTACAATCATGATAAAAACAATACTAACAAAATGAAAAGCTAGACAACACACAAAACACTCACACGAACTTGAGGTCAAACACACACACACACACACACACACACACACACACACACACACACCAACACACACACACAGACACACACACAACAACAAAACACACACACACACACACACACACACACACACACACACACACACACACACACACACACACACACACACACACACACACACACGCGCACGCGCGCGCGCGCGCGCGCGCGCGCGCGCACGCACGCACATGACTCAATGGATAACCTTTGCAGGAGGAGGAGGAGAAAGATTATGTTTTGAAGAGAGTTGTTTTGAGGGAGGACTTGAAAGAAGAGAGGCTGTTTGAGGTTCGGAGTGCAGAAGGGAGGCCGTTCCAGGAGGAGGGAGCTTGGAAAGAAAAATAACGTTCGCCAAGAGTTCTGGCACGGAAACGAGGGATCTGCAGAACGTGAGTGTCAGAGGAGGAGCGAAGCAGTCTAGTGGGAGTATAAATCGATAGAAGATCAGAGAGATATGATGGGGCCAAACCATTCAGCGGTTTCGATATGGATACCACATTATGTTAGCATATTCTAAATGAGGCATATAACGAAGGACTTATACAGCTTAAGAAATGTATCTTTATTCAAATACACAAAACTTCTTCTTTTAATCATACCTAACGTTTGATTATGTCTCTCTCTTTCTCTATTTCTCTCTCCCCCCCCCCCCCCCCACACACACACACCTCTTATCTCTCTAACTATTTACAACACGCATTTCTCTCTCTCTCTCTCTCTCTCTCTCTCTCTCTCTCTCTCTCTCTCTCTCTCTCTCTCACACACACACACACACACACACACACACACACACACACACACACACACACACACACACACACACACACATATATATATACATACACATACACATACACATACACACAAACAGGCGCGCGCGCGTGAGCGTGAGAGAGAGAGAGAGAAATGGGGGGGAGGGAGAGAGAGAGAGAGACATAGAGAGACAGAGAGAGAAAGATAACGTGAAACTTGAAAACTTTATTGCAGAGAGAGAGAGAGAGAGAGAGAGAGAGAGAGAGAGAGAGAGAGAGAGAGAGAGAGAGAGAGAGAGAGAGAGAGAGAGAGAGAGATCCCAGAGAGAGAGAGAGAGAGAGACGAGAGAGACAGAGAGACAGAGACAGACAGACACAGACACAGAACACACACACACCCCTTTCACACACACACACACACACACACACACACACACACACACACATATATATATATATATACATACACATACACATACACATACACACAAACAGGCGCGCGCGCGCGTGAGCGTGAGAGAGAGAGAGAGAAAATGGGGGGGGAGGGAGAGAGAGAGAGAGAGACATAGAGAGACAGAGAGAGAAAGATAACGTGAAACTTGAAAACTTTATTGCAGAGAGAGAGAGAGAGAGAAGAGAGAGAGAGAGAGAGAGAGAGAGAGAGAGAGAGAGAGAGAGAGAGAGAGAGAGAGAGAGAGAGAGAGAGAGAGAGAGAGAGACAGAGACAGAGAGACAGAACGCCACATACCCCTTTCACACACACACACACACACACACACACACACGTACACACACACACACCCTGCCCCCCCCCCCCCCCCCCCCCATGTATAATGCGATACGCCTTCGGGTCGAATCAAGGAAACAATTCCTCCGAGGACGCGTAATAGTGCTATTTTTAGACTAATTATTAAACGAACGGGAAGTCCCGCCGGAAACGATCATACCCCCCCCCCCCCCCCCCCTGCTGAAATTAAATATATTTTTATGTTATTGGTTCACATTAGCCTCAAATTGGCGGCAATAGTAACGTGAGAGATGTTCAATAGTTTCCTACAGTGGATGGAGATCAAATATATCGGTTTTTTTTGTTGTTGTTGTGTGTGTGTGAAAGACTGTCTCAATCATAGGAGTAGAAGGTAGAATAAGGTTGAGTTTGCACTGCCGCTGCAGCCCAAAAGGGTTATGTTGGCCTTTGGGACCTTCCTCAAAAGCCAGCAGTCAGAGTAGGGATGTACCCTGGGTTAGGCATCTCATCTACACACGTATTTCACCCCAGTCGTCTAAAATAGGAGATTTCTTCTGCTGACTGGATGTTGTAGTTAGAAGCGACAGAACACACACACACACACACACACACACACACACACACACACACACACAACACACACACACACACACACACACACACACACACACACACACACACACACACACACGCACAACACACACACAACACAACACAACACAACAACACAACACAACACAACACAACACACACACACACACACACACACACACACACACACACACACACACACACTGAGGGAGATATATGGACGGACATTGATACCCAGGGGCTCAATCAGAGAGGACTCTATGAATTTTTCGGAACAGTTTGCCCTTATGTAATTCGTGTATTTCAACATTTCAACTTTCAACATCCAAAATTTTAATTAAAAAATACAAAACACAAAAACTCCGAAGCAATAACATCAATGAACAGGATATAAAGGGAAGACGGGGTAAAAAGCCCATGGGCGGGTAAGAAGCCCATGCCAATTATCTCATGAAATGAAGCAAATTTCAGTCAAAATTTGCCCATGAGACGAACGCTAAACATTAACACTCGTCTCATGGGCAAAATGTGACTGAAATTTGCTCCATTTCATGAGATAATTGGCATGGGCTTCTTACCCGCCCATGGGCGTTTTACCTCGTCTTACCCTAATTATGATGATGTTGTTTTTTGGCACGAATATACAATTTACAACAATGTTTGAAGCTTCAAAACAATCGTAAATTGATTCGAAATCCACATCGTTATTGCAAAATAACATCGTTTGATGACAAATCACTAGTTAAACAACATGCACAAATGTCATAATTCTTAAACTTATAAATGCAATAGGAAAATAATTAAAAATCAACACAGTGAAAGACATGCAACCGGATAACATTTTATTTTGTGTTTACATAAAAGCAATGATAACACTACGAAACATAATTCGTGATAAGAGTAATCTAGACGAAAAATAATTATTTTGGGGGGTGTCCAAGGAGTCATGTTGATGTTACTTTGTTCTCATGCAAAATCGAAATGATTGAGAAATATTATTTTTTTTATTTTTTTATTGAACCTTTTTGTTATATTTTCAAATACAGAACATAAACATAACTAAGAAAAATGATACTAGACCATACGACAAAAATAACACAACACATACACATACAAACACATACGCATGCACATATTCACACACACACACACACACACACACACACACACACACACACACACGCGCACACACGCACACACACACACACGCACACACACACACACACACACACATACACGCACACGCGCGCGCGCGCTCACACAGACACATATATAGACACATATACTACATTACTGAGGTTAAATAAATAAATAAATAGGTACATTGAATAATCAAACTTGGAACACGGGTTGGACGTTGAAAAATGTTAGTCCACTAATTCTATGACAGGTTATCATTCTTTTTTTTAATGTTATTTTAAAGAAAAAAGACAAGGTTCAATAAAAACCTCAATGTCACACACAAAGGATGTTTCTTCAAATACAGCATTAGCGATAATAATAGTAGGGGAAGACGGGGTAAAAAGCGCATGGGCGGGTAAGAAGCCCACCCCAATTATCTCATGAAATGAAGCAAATTTCAGTCTCATTTTGCCCATGAGACGAGCGTTAATGTCTAGCATTCGTCTCATGGGCAAATGTGACTGAAATTTTCTTTATTTCATGAGATAATTGGGGTGGGCTTCTTACCCGCCCATGCGCTTTTTACCCCGTCTTCCCCTACTATCCCCCAAAAAGACACATAAAACTACTAAAACTACTGAGTTAGTTTTGTTGCACAAGTTTGGGCATCTTAGACAGCAAAAGCAATGGGCAAATATATATATAATCAAATATATTCATTGTATACATAATATAAATACGGATTCTATATGACAGAAGACTCTAGGGGAAGACGGGGTAAAAAGCGCATGGGCGGGTAAGAAGCCCACCCCAATTATCTCATGAAATGAAGCAAATTTCAGTCTCATTTTGCCCATGAGACGAGCGTTAATGTCTAGCATTCGTCTCATGGGCAAATTTGACTGAAATTTTCTTTATTTCATGAGATAATTGGGGTGGGCTTCTTACCCGCCCATGCGCTTTTTACCCCGTCTTCCCCTACTGTGAGGTCAAGTCTTCTTTGCTTCTGGGTCCCAGATACGCAGGGCGTGGCAGGAACCTAAAGACTCCTTCGTCATCGTCTTTGCCATTACAAAAAACCCCAAAAACTTTATTCAACGCCTTTTCCTTTCATTCCCCTCATTTTTGAACCCCTTGACTTCCAGTGCATTAAAGAAAAAAAATCATTGGACAAATCATTCAATGAAAAAGACAGCTAAAAATAGAGCCAATCTGGCAAAAAAGGTCTGGGGGATGTAACTCTCTTTATTATGTTAGAGCAAAAGCCAGCATAATTATCAGAGTTATTCCTCTTCATCTGATGATGTCATCAGTGATGTCAGTGTCAGTACGTGTGAGTCAGTTACGTGTGGATACGTTATATACGGCAGTCAAGGGAGGGGTTAAAAGGCAATACAGTGGAACCTCCCGGGTATAAGACCTTGAAAAATCATCCAAAATGAGGTCTTATGAAGGGAGGGGCATCTTATAAATTTGGAAAGGGTCTTATAAGGGAGGGGCTAATTACCCGCCCATGCGCTTTTTCACCCCGTCTTCCCTAATATCAATACTTACAAAGAAGGGCAATGTCTCGGAGAAGTAGGTCTTATATGGGAGGGAGTCATATAATGGGAGGTCTTATAAGGGAGGTTCGACTGTACCTCCGATTGTATTTCCTTTTTTCTTTTCCTGTACAAGCAGACCAATCAAAATTTTTGTTAGTTATCTTTCCATAATGACACAAGCGAGGCCAACATCACAGGCACGCAGGAATATCTCTTTATCTTCCTTTACTTCTTCTTCTTCTTCGATCGCTCAGACAGTTTCCTGTCAATTATGAGCGCAGATGCGTCATGCTGCCGTTATGCGCCTAACTAACAAATAGTTAGGCCCAGCAAGTCCGACTTCGGCTGGAGGAGGAAATCTTTTGGAAAGAGTTTCTTGAAAAAAGGCAGGAGAATGGACCCGGTAAGGCAGAAAGATAGTACATGACAGCAAGCAAATGGAAAAGGCAGAGTGGAAGAGAGTGACAGATAAGAGGAAGTTACAAGCACAGAACCTCCAGAAGGTGGGGGAACTATTTATACAAAAGACCCCCCCCCCCGTATCCCCACGGGGGGGGGGGGGGGGGGGGGGGGGGGGGGTATCTTCCTTTCAATCCAGCCGTTGTGTGGTGGGGCTTTGAAGCTCAGGAGAAGCGGGAAGAAGGGGGAACCTGAAAAATCGTGTTCACCGTAATATTCCTCACCCGTACCTCCTCCCCCACCCCCCGTCTCACCACCACCGCCCCTCCTTTCCTTTCCCTGCGCGCGGACTTAGTCTTTCTCCCGTTCCTCCGTCGCTTGTTCTTTCTCCTGCGCCTCCCGCCTTTCTTAGACTTTTTGTTCACCCTCCGTCGGGGTTTCTTGAAACCGCTAGGACCGTCTTTCCCGCACCGGAAGCTCCGAGAAGAGCGGAACCTGCGCAGGAAGCAGTCCAGCTGAACGGAGAGGATCAGAGCGTCCCTTTTGCTGCTGTCACCGTTCTCCTGACACAAAGTTCCCTCGCAGGCGTACTGGCTGGGGTCCCCAGCCCCGCAGTCTGGCTGGGAAGACGACGCCTGACGGTCGCAGAGCGACGTTAGCTCGGTGCGGTAGTGATCCAGCGCCTCGGAGACGTTGTTCATGTCTCTGGCCATGTGACGGCCCAGGTGTCGTGGGCAGGGAGAGGAGTGATGACCCAGTCTACGGTACAGGGTCTGGAAGGCTTTCAGCCTGAGGATGACGTCGCTCTGTCCCTCCACAGCGTCCCTTTCCTTGTAGTTCAGCGGGCTGTGGAACAGTCTGGGGCATCTCCTCACCTAGGCCGAGGAAGAGAAATTGGCTAATGTTAAGATCAGTTCCCTCCGCGGTTCCAGGGTGAAGTTGGCCAATCAGCTCCCTCCGATTTACCTTTTCCGTTAAGCTGATTGGCCAACTTCACCCTGGAACTTGGCAATCAGCTCCCTCCGATTTACCTTTTCCGTTAAGCTGATTGGCCAACTTCACCCTGGAACTTGGCCAATCAGCTCCCTCCGATTTACCTTTTCCGTTAAGCTGAGGCCAACTTCACCCTGGAACTTGGCCAATCAGCTCCCTCCGATTTACCTTTTCCGTTAAGCTGATTGGCCAACTTCACCCTGGAACTTGGCCAATCAGCTTCCTCCGATTTACCTTTTCCGTTAAGCTGATTGGCCAACTTCACCCTGCAACTTGGCCAATCAGCTCCCTCCGATTTACCTTTTCCGTTAAGCTGATTGGCCAACTTCACCCTGGAACAGCGGAGGGAGCTGATCTTAACATTTGCCGAGAAATTAATGTAGGCTCGTGTTGTGAATTTATGGTTTAGGGACTGTTTCGTATTTTGTATTTTAGAAATGTCGGCACGATGTTCGCTTCGTGTCAAGTAAACCCGAATTCACTTTGCACTAGGCCTTGCGGTCTGAACGTGGAGTCTTTCGGATGAGACGATGAACCGAGGTCCAGTGTGCTCATGTACTTAGCACACGTTAAACCCAGTGGCAAAGAAAAAGTTGTCATTTGGTCAAAATTTACCCCCCTCCCTTCCTTCCTCATCAGTCACACAAAAATCGCATGCAAAAAACAACAACATTGGGTGGCGCGCCTCTGGCTGCGACGCGCTCTCCAGGTGGGAGCAACCCGAATTTCACAGAGACGCCTCTGTGACTATAATGTACCTAACCGAACCAAAGAACAAAAGCCAATGTGAGCGTCTGAATTTGTCTGTCCATATTGATATTGTGTACACGGATGTTCTAGTTATAAACATTAATGTATACACCTGCTTAAAATTGTAAGGACGGGCCATATTCCAGTCCTTCTTAGGTATTATTATATTATTAAGGTATTAAGGTATTATTATTAAGTACTTTATAGTCACAGAGGCGTCTCTGTGAAAGTCGGGTTGCTCCCACCTGGAGAGCGCGTCGCAGCCAGAGGCGCGCCACCCCTTTTTTTTTTTTTTTTTTTTGCATGCGATTTTTGTGTGACTGATGAGGAAGGAAGGGAGGGGGGTAAATTTTGACCAAATGACAACTTTTTCGTTGCCACTGGGTTTAACGTATGCTAAGTGCATGGGCACACGGGACCTCGGTTTATCGTCTCATCCGAAAGACTCCACGTTCAGACCGTAAGGCCTAGTGCAAAGCGAGAGGAAAAAATCCCCTGTACCCAGGTTCGAACTCGGGTTTACTTGACACGAAGCGAACGCGCTACCACTGTGCCACTCTGCACCACTCATGAGCATAATACAGAAATGACCATGACCACCAACCGAGTACAATAGCAATGATATTTTATGAGAATGTCGCACGGACACTCTTCGTCATTAAATATATGAGAATAATTTGCTTTGATAAAACTTTTCTGTGTCCAATGTCTGTATTTGTGAACCTCAGAAACAAAACCAGTTAACGCAAATGTTCCGTGTTCTGAAAAAAATGTGCTGATTTACTTTTTCTCCCAATGGACAGTGACTTATGCAAAGACAGCTGTTTCGAACTGTGAAGATCTCATCAGTTTGCATGATCGGCCTGCAGTCTGACTGTCCAGTGGATGTCAACTAGAGCAAAAATATATCAGAGTAAGCAAAAAAGAAACCAAAAAGTACATGACGACAGTGACAACAACAACAACAACAACAACAACAACAACAAGCAACAACAACACAT
This sequence comes from Phymorhynchus buccinoides, assembly GCA_017654935.2. Classification (NCBI taxonomy): domain Eukaryota; kingdom Metazoa; phylum Mollusca; class Gastropoda; order Neogastropoda; family Raphitomidae; genus Phymorhynchus; species Phymorhynchus buccinoides. The sequence continues at coordinate 5,568,651 of CM065683.1, forward strand.
CAAACAAACAAGTAGCTACTTCACTACGTAAAAAACTGGAGATGTTTTTTTAATTTTCGATAGGTATTTCATTTACGCCTACAAAAAAACAAAGCATTCAAAGGGAGATAAGTCGACTAAAAAATAACTAGCGTAGCGAAGGAATGAAACCATTTACATTTATAATCCTACTGCTAGGTCATCACACGTTTATTTTCCTTCATTCATCTTCAGCGGAATGTTTTCTTAATGGTACTCTGTGACCTAATCTGCTTCCATACAATAGTACTAAACAAAATAGTTGTTTGATATTGTAGTTTTTGTGTGTGGAGGAAAGTTATGGGCTAATCCTGCTATACTATTAATTATTATTATGTTCTTAATTTTTGGAGGTATGGATAGGCCCTATTTTATGCATGTCACAGAGGAATCCCCAATATTGCAGACACAATCTTTTCTCTACCCGGGTAAGTTTAATGGTACATTTTGGCTGATGAATGGCTAGCGTTGAAAGGGTTTTAATTTAAAAAAAGCAAAGCCGGTTTCATAATAAACCTACTTACCAAAGTGTAATCCGACAGGTCAGTCATCAGTGGAATCTGCAACAACGAAAACATGTCAATCGGAAAGGCATATTAACTTAATTAATAATAATAATAATAATAATAATAATAAACGGACACTTATATAGCGCTTTTTATCGAGCACAAAGCGCTTTACAATCAGCATTGAAACACTCACAGATATACACTCACGCACACGCGCGCACGCGCGCACGCACACACACACACACACACACACACACACACACACACACACACACACACACACACACACACACACACACACAACAGACACACACGAACGTACGTGCACACACGCGAGTGAACGCGTTCTTGCACACAGACACACACACACAGAGCCACACACATTTCATCAAACATACAGAAAACATATTCTCATTGAAACGCACACACTTACACAAACATACACTTGTACAAACACGCGCACACGGCACACACACAAACACACACGCGCACTCACATACACAAACACACACGTGCACTCACACTCACAGACACATACTCGCACACACTCCCCCCCCCCCCCCCCCCACCCATCTCTCTCTCTCTAGCCGAACACAATCTCTCCTGGCCTAATGCACTTTACGGTAGATGATTTGATACCCTGACCAAAAAGGCACTTTTTCGTTTTGCTTGGGTTGTTATAAATTTGTACCTGAATTGACAATGATTCTATTTAATATCTATCAACATTTTCGAATGGTTTTTCTTGTGACATCTGTGCAAAAAACCCACTCTACTACTTGTAGTTTACTCGGCAATGCGTCCCGTTGTAATGAAAGGGAAACTCCAGCAACAAAACGCACTTGCTGATCGTTACTCAGTATCATCATTGTCAAGGATGAACGATCGATGGAAACGTTTGATCAACAAGATGGTATCGTGATCTAAGAAAAACCCAGCACCAGCAATAATCACAGGGGTGGGGGTGGGAGAGGGGATGTGAAATTGTGTGTGTGTGTGTGTGTGTGTGTGGGGGGGGGGGGGTACCCCATATTCCCATCAGTTTGTCCTGTAATAAAATGTTGTCACCTTTTTGCGGAGTGCAGCCAGCGTGGCGCCGTTCTGATGCAGCAGGTTGCGGAAGGCGTGACGTAATTGGGAGCTGTGATGTAATCGGGAGCTCTTCCGCCCTGTGGCTGTCCTCAACCATCCGCGAAGCTTCCCCCTTCTCCCTCTGACCTTCTTGTCTTTAAAACAGCAAGTGGAAATTTCGAGTGAGTGTCAATAAGTTTTTTTTTTTTTTATTGAACCCTTCTTTTTAAAATAAACAATACAGAAATATAATACCCTTTTTGGGGGGTTCAAATACACCTCAGTATCTACAATACAGCATTTCTCTTTTCA
>CM065683.1:5590560-5600746 GCA_017654935.2 Phymorhynchus buccinoides
TTTTAGCCTTAAAATTCATTTCTTTTTTTGATTAAATGCATCATAAATTAAAAACCATTTAGGTTTACTATGGTGTTTTGTGTTTAGTCATTTCCGGTATTGACTGGAGAAAATGTACAGGCATTACCGGTAGTGACTGAAAATTTTAGCCATTTCCAGTAATGGCTGTTTGAAACAGGTAGTTCCGGAAATGACTAAAATGTTCAGGCATTACCCGTAATGACTAATTTCTCATTTTGACTGTAACATATATACACACAGAATGTGGGTCACAACAATGACGTCAAGAAAAGTGTGCGTGTGTGTGTGCCAGATATATGTGTATGCATGCGTATATATGTATGTGTGCGTTTATATGTGGACATTTATTAGTGTCAAAAGTGTCATCGTCTTTGCTGAGAGAGAGAGAGAGATATATATATATATACTGGGAGTATGTTGGTGTTTACTACGATTTCTATGACCTCCCTTATTGAATCCTTCACTGGATCCACCAACATGGCATCCCATCTCTTCTACTCTCTTCGAGGGATTGTAACTTTAGAACATTATTTTTATTTTTATTTTACTTAAGATTGTTACCATTTCTTTTTAATTAAGTGCTGGTTTGCTTTTATTGTGGGCTTTCAATCTGGTGCAAAGAGGACAACCTTTCTCTTGTAGAAAGTCTTCTAGCTCAGTTTGAATGTTCACTGTGGACATACTTTGCAGGCCGATATGCAGACTGAAGAGTCTTTCTCAAAGACGAAACAGCTGTCTTTGCATAGGCATTGTCCATCTCCCCCATTGGGAGAAAAAGTAAATCAGCACATTATTATTATTTTTTTAATTTATTTTTTTATTTTTTATAAATTCTTTTCAGAACACAGAATAAATTGTAAAGTTAAAATTAAAGTTATTCAGTTTCTTTCTTAGGCTCACAAACTTAAATATTGGACACAAAACTAGTTTTTTTCAAGCAAACTATATATATAAGAGGAAAGTTTAATGGTGTGGTTGTTTTTTCTTCTTCAATTCTTGTACGTTTATATTATACTTGGAAGAAGGAAAGCGCATCAGTCTACCTGATCCAGGCACACCTCTCTACATTCCTCCTCACTGGGAGTATGTTGGTGTTTACTACGATTTCTATGACCTCCCTTATTGAATCCTTCACTGGATCCACCAACATGGCATCCCATCTCTTCTACTCTCTTCGAGGGATTGTAACTTTAGAACATTATTTTTATTTTTATTTTACTTAAGATTGTTACCATTTCTTTTTAATTAAGTGCTGGTTTGCTTTTATTGTGGGCTTTCAATCTGGTGCAAAGAGGACAACCTTTCTCTTGTAGAAAGTCTTCTAGCTCAGTTTGAATGTTCACTGTGGACATACTTTGCAGGCCGATATGCAGACTGAAGAGTCTTTCTCAAAGACGAAACAGCTGTCTTTGCATAGGCATTGTCCATCTCCCCCATTGGGAGAAAAAGTAAATCAGCACATTATTATTATTTTTTTAATTTATTTTTTTATTTTTTATAAATTCTTTTCAGAACACAGAATAAATTGTAAAGTTAAAATTAAAGTTATTCAGTTTCTTTCTTAGGCTCACAAACTTAAATATTGGACACAAAACTAGTTTTTTTCAAGCAAACTATATATATAAGAGGAAAGTTTAATGGTGTGGTTGTTTTTTCTTCTTCAATTCTTGTACGTTTATATTATACTTGGAAGAAGGAAAGCGCATCAGTCTACCTGATCCAGGCACACCTCTCTACATTCCTCCTCACTGGGAGTATGTTGGTGTTTACTACGATTTCTATGACCTCCCTTATTGAATCCTTCACTGGATCCACCAACATGGCATCCCATCTCTTCTACTCTCTTCGAGGGATTGTAACTTTAGAACATTATTTTTATTTTTATTTTACTTAAGATTGTTACCATTTCTTTTTAATTAAGTGCTGGTTTGCTTTTATTGTGGGCTTTCAATCTGGTGCAAAGAGGACAACCTTTCTCTTGTAGAAAGTCTTCTAGCTCAGTTTGAATGTTCACTGTGGACATACTTTGCAGGCCGATATGCAGACTGAAGAGTCTTTCTCAAAGACGAAACAGCTGTCTTTGCATAGGCATTGTCTATCTCCCCCATTGGGAGAAAAAGTAAATCAGCACATTATTATTATTTTTTTTTATTTATTTTTTTTATTTTTTATAAATTCTTTTCAGAACATAAAATAAATTGTAAAGTTAAAATTAAAGTTATTCAGTTTCTTTCTTAGGCTCACAAACTTAAATATTGGACACAAAACTAGTTTTTTTCAAGCAAACTATATATATAAGAGGAAAGTTTAATGGTGTGGTTGTTTTTTCTTCTTCAATTCTTGTACGTTTATATTATACTTGGAAGAAGGAAAGCGCATCAGTCTACCTGATCCAGGCACACCTCTCTACATTCCTCCTCACTGGGAGTATGTTGGTGTTTACTACGATTTCTATGACCTCCCTTATTGAATCCTTCACTGGATCCACCAACATGGCATCCCATCTCTTCTACTCTCTTCGAGGGATTGTAACTTTAGAACATTATTATTTTTGTTATTTTACTCAAGATTGTTACCATTTCTTTTTAATTAAGTGCTGGTTTGCTTTTATTGTGGACTTTCAATCTGGTGCAAAGAGGACAACCTTTCTCTTGTAGAAAGTCTTCTAGCTCAGTTTGAATGTTCACTGTGGACATACTTTGCAGGCCGATATGCAGACTGAAGAGTCTTTCTCAAAGACGAAACAGCTGTCTTTGCATAGGCATTGTCTATCTCCCCCATTGGGAGAAAAAGTAAATCAGCACATTATTATTATTTTTTTAATTTTATTTTTTTATTTTTTATAAATTCTTTTCAGAACACAGAATAAATTGTAAAGTTAAAATTAAAGTTATTCAGTTTCTTTCTTAGGCTCACAAACTTAAATATTGGACACAAAACTAGTTTTTTTCAAGCAAACTATATATATAAGAGGAAAGTTTAATGGTGTGGTTGTTTTTTTCTTCTTCAATTCTTGTACGTATATATATATATATATATATATATATAAACGTACAAGAATTGAAGAAGAAAAAACAACCACACCATTACACTTTCCTCTTATATATATAGTTTGCCTTAATAAAACTTTGTTTGTGTCCAATGTATCAGTTTGTGAACTTAAGTAAGAAACTGAATAACATTAATTTTAACATTACGATTTGTTCTGTGTTCTGAAAAGAATAAAATAAAATAATGTGCTGATTTACTTTTTCTCCCAATGGGGGAGATAGACAATGCCTATGCAAAGAGAGCTGTTTCGTCTTTGAGAAAGACTCTTCAGTCTGCATATCGGCCTGCTAAGAATATCCACAGTGAACATTCAAACTGAGCTAGAAAACCTTCTCCAAGAGAAAGGTTGTCCTCTTTGCACCAGATTGAAAGTCCACAATAAAAGCAAACCAGCACTTAATTCAAAAGAAATGGTAAAAATCTTGTGTAAAATAACAAAAATAATAATGTTCTAAAATTACAATCCCTCGAAGAGAGTAGAAGAGATGGGATGCCATGTTGGTGGATCCAGTGAAGGATTCAATAGGGGAGGTCATAGAAATCGTAGTAAACACCAACATACTCCCAGTGAGGAGGAATGTAGAGAGGTGTGCCTGGATCAGGTAGACTGATATATATATATATGTGTGTGTGTGTGTGTGTGTGTGTGTGTGTGTGTGTGTGTGTGTGTGGACATTTATATGACATTTATGTGACATTTATTGTTCTGATATATATATATATATCGAAAGCTTGGAGTAAAATTAGAACTTACGAAGGATTTGTTGTGTGTTTTTCCTTTAGATATGTATATATATATATATATATATCTACTCAGTCTTCCTTTTATGTCTTAATTTCAACTCAGTCTTCTCTTTCTATTATGAACTCTTACTATTTGCTTGCTGTCTGTCAGTCTTTCTTGTTACATTGATAACGTATGTATCTTACGAAACGTCTGTATGCTGAGCCTCAAGAAAAGGACCAAATACTACCTCAATGTCTTGTGGTTCATGTGTCTACGATTGGTCCTAGTGGTCATCTAATTATTTTCAAGTATTTATTCAATTCAATTCAAAAACTTTATTGTCCATTAAAACATGGTTTAAATGGAAAATGTCCTTCCACAGCATGTGCAAGCAGAGTAAAAACAAACTAATAAAATATATGATTACACACACACACACACACACACACACACACACACACACACACACACACACACACACACGCACGAACGCACGTGAATTTGCACATTACAACAAATAATAGCATAACATTGACATGATTGCACACGTGCACACGCACGCACACGCACACGCACACGCACACGCACGCACGCACGCACGCACGCGCACGCACACACACACACACACACACACACACACACACACACACACACACACACACAGAGAGAGAGAGACACACGCGCGCGCGCACACACGCACACACACACGCACACACGCACACGCACACACGCACACACACACACACACACACACACGCGCGCGCGCGCGCACACACATACACATACACGCACACAGACACATGCGCGCACACACACATACATACACACACACACACACACACACACACACACACACACACACACACACACCACCACCACCACCACCACCAACAACAACAACAACAACAACAACAACAACAACAACAACAACAACATACAGTATTTATACGGCGCTGAATCTTGATAGAAATCAAATCAAAGCGCACACACACGTTAGCATTCATAACGCATTCAAACAAAAATGCAATACAAAGCGAACACACACGTTTGACATAAATGGTATACAGCAGAAACAGACCTAAAGGCAAGGGAGAGAAGAAGAGAAAGAGAGTGGAGCCTCAATGACGGGGGAACAGGTGGGTTTTGAGGTTAGATTTGAAAGCTGAGAGGGTCGGTCGCTGACGGAGGGAAAGAGGAAGTTTGTTCCAAGTGAGACAGCAAAAGAGCGCCGACCAACAGTTGAAAGCTTATACCTAGGGATCTGGAGAGAAAGCGGGTCAGAAACTGAACGTAAAGTGCGAGCTGGCGTATAGATGGAAATATTGTCGCAGAGGTAAGATGGAGCAGCTTTATGGATATATTTATAGCAAAGAGTGTTTAATTTATACTCAATTCTGTCTGCGACAGGAAGCCAGTGCAACGAATGGAGAAGAGGGCTAACGTGATCGAACTTTTTCTTCCTAAGGACAAGACGAGCAGCTGTGTTTTGAATACCCTGGAGACAAGATAGAGAAGAGACTGATAGGCCAGAAAGGAGAGCATTACAGTAGTCAAGACGAGACAGGATGAGGGAAGTAACAAGTTTTGCTGTGGCTTCATCTGAGAGATATTTACGAATATAGCCAATGCGACGAATTTGATAGTAGCAGGACTGACAGGTCTCAGTCAGGAAACTCTGCATGGAAAGAGTATTGTCCAAAGTGACACCTAAGTTTTTGACAGAGTCTGAGAGGGGAATGATATTGTTACCCAGATGGATTGACTCTATGGAAACAGAGGCTAGTTTGTTTTTTGTTCCTACAAGCATTGCTTCGGTTTTTTCACCATTTAATTGAAGTTTAGTTTGAACCATCCAATTTTGAATATCAATATAGCAGTTGTTACTTTCTGAAAGAATGGAATCTAGATCTTCGGGGGTTGTACTATTTTGGAGTTGTGAGTCATCTGCATAGAAGTGATGTTTCATGTTGTGTTGGTCGATGACATTGGCAAGAGGTGACGTATACAAAGTAAACAAGACAGGACCAAGCACAGACCCCTGGGGCACTCCACAAGAAAGCCTAACCTGTTCAGACTGACGACCATTGACCAGAACTGATTGAAAACGATCAGAGAGGTAAGAGGAGAACCAAGAAAGAGCGGGGCCATTAATCCCAAAAGTAGGTTCAAGACGAGACAGAAGAATGGAGTGGTCTATGGTATCAAATGCAGCAGAGAGATCAAGAAGCGTCAAAAGAGAGATCTGACCAGCATCAGAAGCATGTAGGAGGTCATTGACGATTTGAACAAGGGCCGTTTCAGTACTGTGATTGGCTCTATAGGCAGACTGATAAGGATGATGAAGATTGTTTGAGGATAGATGATCGTTAAGTTGTTTCAGACACACACACACACACACACACACACACACACACACACACACACACACACACACACACACACACACACACACACACACACACACACACACACACACACACACACACACACACACACACACACACACACACACACACATATATATATATAGTTTGCTTTGATAAATCTTTTCTGTGTCCAATGTCTGTATTTGTGAACCTCAGAAACAAAACCAGTTAATGTTAACTTTGAGTAATGTTCCGTGTCCCCCCCCCCCCCCAATTTTTTTAAAAAGTATATAAATTGTGCTGACTTACTTTTTCTCCCAATGGGAGAGGGACAGTGCCGTATGCAAAGACAGCTGTTTCGATCTGTGAAGATCTCATCAGTTTGCATGATTGGCCTGCAATTTGACTGTCCAGTGGATGTCAACTTGAGCAAGAAGACATTCTACAAGAGAATGGTGTCTTCTTTGCACCAAATCGAGAATCCACAATAAAAGCAAACCAGCACAAAGTTAAGCGAGAAATAGTAAAAGTCTGATGTAAAATGAAGAAAATAATAATGTTCTGAAATTTTAATTTCAAAACCTAATAGACATGACTAGAGAGGGCCAACTACTGAGACGATATCCAAATTAAGGATAACAATAGTATGAAAGAGAAATCTCAGTGAATAGCTGAGCTCCGTACCCCTATTCTGAAGGACTGAAAAGTTGGTGCATTTGAAATGCAGAATAATTTGCTTTGATAAAGCTTTTCTGTGGCCAATGTCTGTATTTGTGAACCTCAGAAACAAAACCAGTTAACGCTAACTTTATGAAATGTTCCGTGTTACTTTTTCTCCCAATGGGGAGAGTGCCTTATGCAAAGACAGCTGTTTCGATCTGTGAAGATCTCATCAGTTGATTTGCAACACTTCCGGTATTAAAGGAAACCGGCAGTACGAACCGGAAGTGCACCACCTATGGTCAGACAGCTTTTATTTGGTTCACAACCGGAAGTGACGTCACAAAACTAAATATTGGATTTTGTAGCCCTTACTCTGGCCCAGTTCGGAAAGGAGTTTGTTGACGATAATTTATGTTAAATAGTTTAGAAGTTATTCAAAATTACCCTAGAAAACACAAGTTGCTAGGGTGGGGGGTGAGGTCATTATACTGTGAGGGAGAAACATCAGCCAACCTCAGCACTGGCGTGGCAAACGGGGACTATATCTTCAGACATCCAGAGGCTGATACAATGCTGCTCTCTGCCTATGCCACGCTCAGGACTGGGAACTACAAGGGGGCAGTAGTACTCGACAGCGAGGACACAGATGTGTATGTTCAAGCAGCATATCTCCCAACAACTCCCTGGTGATCTACTGATTAAACGCAGGCATGCCTTTATCAACTGCCGTGCCATGCTGTCAGAAGAGGTTTCACAGATCATCATATACCTCTCCATGTGATCACTGGCAGTGACCACACCACAGGGTTCTATGGCCGTGGGAAGAAGAAGGTGCTGGAGATGGTGATCATTGATCCTGAGGCGAGAGAGCTCCTGGGACGAGAAAGCCTTGACTTGGAGGACAGTGTTAGAGCTGATGTGAAGACCTTTGTTCTCTCCTGTGTCTATGGTGAAAATGCACATTCTACCTACGGGCAGGCCAGAGCTTCCAAGTGGCACAAGATGAAGAGGAAGTGTACAATCCGCCTTCCACCTGATGATGACTCCTTGAATCTCCATGTGGAAAGGACAGAATACATCACATATTGCTAACTTCATTACAACCTGTTTGATCATCCATCACCAATTGGCCATGGCTGGGAACTGGTGAATGGGAAGTGCCGACCAGTGCGCTACACCCAACCCCCATTGCCCCAACAGCTCACACTTTGTCACTCTTCAGAGGAAAGTGGAAGTGACGATGAGAGGAGTGAGTCTGATGATTCAACAAATTCAGAAGTGTAGAGGTTCCATTAGACACAGAGCTATTCAGTGTAAACTGGCAAATCCACATTAATTGTTAAGCGTTTCCATGGATTGAACTGGATGCTGATTGACTTCAACTTCAACTTCATGTGACAAATGCATGTCAGTGTATTAATATGTTGTCAGATTCCATATAACTGGCTGCATTCTAACTTTCCAGAGCAAGCAAAGAGACCTATTGCATCATGGGATAGGATTGTCATCTTCAGTATCTTGAAATCCGAAAATTTGTCTCTCTTCAACCACAAACATTGAACTTTGTTTTACTTCTGCGATGACCTTTGCATCCTTACTTCTACTTCTATTGTTCATAACTCAACTTAGGACAAAAAGAGCTCTCATGAGAGCCTACTATGAAGGATCTACAACGACTTTGCAAAACTGACCGTTCCGAGCTAAAAATCGGCGGCCATCCTGGATTTGAACATAAGAAATAGGTCAAATCATCAAAATAACACCAAATATGAATTCCCCATGCCAAAAAGTCCTAGAAACCATGTTTTGTGCAGCACTCTAAGCCAAACCAGTAAAAAGTTGATTTTCAAAATGGCCGTTGGCGATCATTTTGGATTTGGGGCTCTCACAAGTTATGCCCACATTTTTGCGAAAGGCATGGGGGCTAAAAATGTTTATTTAAACCTTTAGAGAAGTCAAATCCACTGAGAAACGGACCTCTGCTCTCAACAGTCACGGAACTACTGGAGATGACCCAACTATTATGTAAATTTGGTTGTGTCGGTTTCATTAATTCCCATTTATGGAATTTTTTTATTTTTCATCCGATTGCGCCGAAATTTGCAGGAAAATGGAAGGACACTAGTTGCATGCTAGATTGGCAATATTAAACAAAGTGGCCGAAATGTGGCCGAAATATGGCCCAAAAGAGCAAATTTTGTCAAAACTTTAATCTTCAATAACTTGAAAACAGCTGCACGGAATACTTTCTTTTTTTCACCCCGGTGTTTACTAAAGAGTAACATTGCAATACTTTCGCTATAAATTCGAACCGGAAGTGCCAACGGAACTGGGCACGAAAATTGCCAAATATGGGAAAATGTTGATATTGAATAACTTGCAAATGGCTGTTTAGGGGTATAATCCTGTCATGTTTGCTCTCAAAGGCAAACATAAGCCCTCTAGAGGGGCTCTGAGTAGAATAATTGCTTGTCTATTGAACTCTTATGCACTCTTATCGCTGTTTTTATTTTTGTTATGAGAGAGAGAGAGAGAGAGAGAGAGAGAGAGAGAGAGAGAGAGAGAGAGAGAGAGAGAGAGAGAGAGAGAGAGAGAGAGAGAGAGACACAGAGACAGAGAGAGAGAGAGACAGACAGACACAGACAGACAGACACAGACAGACAGACACAGAGACAGAGAGAGAGAGAGAGAGAGAGAGAGAGAGAGAGAGAGAGAGAGAGAGAGAGAGAGAGAGAGAGAGAGAGAGAGAGAGAGAGAGAGAGAGAGAGAGAGAGAGAGAGAGAGAGAGAGAGAGAGAGAGAGAGAGAGAGAGAGAGAGAGAGAGAGATGGAGTAAGGTTACAGATGGTTATTTAATAAGATGAAAATGGCGTCTAACTGACCAAATACTCAGGATGGGATTCCAGCCATTTTAGCAGTTTAACCTCAGTGTTCGTTTTCCTCTTCTCATACCACGTGTTGAACGTGTACATGAACGGGTTGATAGCAGAGTTCAAAGGCAACACAAATATAGCCAGGGCCACGTTGACTTCCCCTGGTATGGAGGTACCAGATGCTGCCAGTATTCCACACAGACCGATGGGAAACCAGCACAGGAAGTCCGTCACAGCAACAGTGATCAACCGTCGAGCTATGGTCATATCGTGTGATAATTTTGTAGAGGTCGTTTTTAAAGCATTGTTCTGTATGGACATGTAGATGAAAGCCTGGCCCAAAGAAGTGAGTACAAACAGAATGAAATTAAGAACAATTAAAACACTGAAAGAATAAAACTTTCCTTCGAAATGTTGCCTTGTGACTGGCAAAGGGATGCACATACCCGTCTGACTATAAAATTCCCAACGTGATGCCAGAGGCAG
>CM065683.1:5601246-5606246 GCA_017654935.2 Phymorhynchus buccinoides
TATCAATCATCTACCGTAAAGTGCATTAGGCCAGGAGAGATTGTGTTCGGCTAGAGAGAGAGAGATGGGTGGGGGGGGTGGGGGGGGGGTGTGGCGAGTAGTGTCTGTGATGTGTGAGTTGACGTGTGGTTTGTGTATGTGAGTGCGATGCGATTTGATGTGTGGATGGTGTGTTGCCGGGCGCGTGTTTGGTACAAAGTGTATGTTTGTGTAAGTGTGTGCGTTTCAATGAGAATATGTTTTCTGTATGTTTGATGAAATGTACGTGGCTGTGTGTGTGTATGTCTGTGTATGTCTGTGTGCAAGAACGCGTTCACTTCGCGTGTTGTGCACGTAAGTTCGTGTGTGTATGTGTGTGTGTGTTGTGTGTGTGTGTGTGTGTGGGTGTGTGTGTGTGTGTGTGTGTGTGGGTGTGTGTGCGCGGGCGCGCGTGCGCGCGTGTGTGTGCGTGTGTGTGTGCGTGTGTGAGGTGTTTCAATGCTGATTGTAAAGCGCTTTTTTGCTTGATAAAAAGCGCTATATAAGTGTCCGTTTATTATTAATTATTATTATTATATTATATTATAATTAAGTTAATATGCCTTTCCGATTGACATTGTTTCGTTGTTGCAGATTCAACTGATGACTGACCTGTCGGATTACCCACTTTGGTAAGTAGGGTTATTATGAAAACGGCTTTGCTTTTTTAACAATTTAAAAACCCTTTCAAAGCTAGCCATTTCATCAGCCAAAAATGTACCATTAAACTTTACCCGGGGTAGAGAAAAGTTTTCGTCTGCAATATTGGGAATTCTTCTATGTGACATATATAACATTAGGCCTATCCATACCTCCAAAAATTAAGAACATAATAATAATTAATAATATAGCAGGATTAGCCCATAACTTTCCTCCACACACAAAAACCACAATATCAAACAACTATTTTGTTTAGTACTATATTGTATGGAAGCAGATTAGGTCACAAAGTACCATTAAGAAAACATTCCGCTGAAGATGATTGAAGGAAAATAAACGTGTGATGACCTAGCAGTAGGATTATAAATGTAAATGGTTTCATTCCTTCGCTACGCTAGTTATTTTTTAGTCGACTTATCTCCCTTTGAATGCTTTGTTTTTTGTAGGCGTAAATGAAATCACTATCGAAAATTAAAAAAACATATCCAGTTTTTCACGTAGGGAAGTAGCTACTTGGGTTTGTTTGATGTGTTGTTGTTGTTGTTGTTTGTGGGTGTTGTGGTTGTTGTTGTTGTCACTGTCGTCATGTACTTTTTGGTTTCTTTTTTGCTTACTCTGATATATTTTTGCTCTAGTTGACATCCACTGGACAGTCAAATAGAAGGCCGATTATGCAAACTGATGAGATCTTGACAAGATCGAAACAGCTGTCTTTGCATAAGGCACTGTTTCTCCCCCATTGGGAGAAAAAGTAAAATCAGCACATTGTTTTCAGAACATGGAACATTTGCGTTAACTGGTTTTGTTTCTGAGGTCCCCAAATAAAGACGTTGGACACAGAAAAAGTTTTATCAAAGCAAATTATTCTCATATATTTAATGACGAAGAGTGTCCGTGCGACATTCTCATAAAATATCATTGCTATTGTACTCGGTTGGTGGTCATGGTCATTTCTGTATTATGTTCATGAGTGGTGTGTAGAGTGGCACAGTGGTAACGAGTTAGCCTTCGTGTCGAGTAAACCCGTGTTCGAAATCTGGTAGGTCTACATGGGATTTTCCCTCTCGCTTTGCACTAAACCTTACGGTCTGAACGCGGAGTCTTTCGGATGAGACGATAAAACCGAGGTCCCGTGTTGCCCATGCACTCAGTACACGTTAAACCCCAGTGGCAAACGAAAAATTTGTCATTTGGTTCAAAACTTTACCCCCCCCACTTTCCTTTCTCATCAGTCACACAAAAAATCGCATGCAAAAAAAAAAAAAGAAAAAAAAAAGGGGTGGCGCGCCTCTGGCTGCGACAGCGCTCTCCAGGTGGGAGCAACCCGACTTTCACAGAGACGCCTCTGTGACTATAAAGTACTTAATAATAATACCTTAATACCTTAATAATATAATAATACCTAAGAAGGACTGGAATATGGCCCGTCCTTACAATTTTAAGCAGGTGTATACATTAATGTTTATAACTAGAACATCCGTGTACACAATATCAATATGGACAGACAAATTCAGACGCTCACATTGGCTTTTGTTCTTTGTTAGGTTAGGTACATTATAGTCACAGAGGCGTCTCTGTGAAATTCCGGGTTGCTCCCACCTGGAGAGGGCGTCGCAGCCAGAGGCGCGCCACCCAATTTTTGTTTTTTGCATGCCACTGAGTTTAACGTAGTGCTAAGTACATGAGCACATGGGACCTCGGTTTATCGTCTCATCCTAAAGACTCCACGTTCAGACCGCAAGGCCTAGTGCAAAGTGAATTCGGGTTTACTTGACACGAAGCGAACAATCGTGCAGACCCGACATGCTAACATACAAAAATACGAAAACAGTCCCCTAAACCATAAATTTCACAAACACGAGCCTACATTAAATTGCTCGGCAAATGTTAAGATAAATTCAGCTCCCTCCGCTGTTCCATGGTGAAGTTGGCCAATCAGCTTAACGGAAAAGAAAAGGTGATTGGCAATCGGAGGGAGCTGTTTGGCCAACTTCACCCTGGAACAGCGGAGGGAACTGATCTTAACATTAGCCAATTTCTCTTCCTCGGCCTAGGTGAGGAGATGCCCCAGACTGTTCCACAGCCCGCTGAACTACAAGGAAAGGGACGCTGTGAAGGGACAGAGCGACGTCATCCTCAGGCTGAAAGCCTTCCAGACCCTGTACCGTAGACTGGGTCATCACTCCTCTCCCTGCTCGCGACACCTGGGCCGTCACATAGCCAGAGACATGAACAACGTCTCCGAGGCGCTGGACCACTACCGCACCGAGCTAACGTCGCTCTGCGACCGTCAGGCGTCGTCTTCCCAGCCAGACTGCGGGGCTGGGGACCCCAGCCAGTACGCCTGCGAGGGAACTTTGTGTCAGGAGAACGGCGACAGCAGCAAAAGGGACGCTCTGATCCTCTCCGTTCAGCTGGACTGCTTCCTGCGTAGGTTCCGCTCTTCTCGGAGCTTCCGGTGCGGGAAAGACGGTCCTAGCGGTTTCAAGAAACCCCGACGGAGGGTGAACAAAAAGTCTAAGAAAGGCGGGAGGCGCAGGAGAAAGAAACAAGCGACGGAGGAAACGGGAGAAAGACTAAGTCCGCGCGCAGGGAAAGGAAAGGAGGGGCGGTGGTGGTGAGACGGGGGGTGGGGGAGGAGGTACGGGTGAGGAATATTACGGTGAACACGTTTTTCAGGTTCCCCCTTCTTCCCGCTTCTCCTGAGCTTCAAAGCCCCACCACACAACGGCCCTGGATTGAAAGGAAGATACCCCCCCCCCCCCCCCCCCCCGTGGGGATACCGGGGGGGGGGGGGTCTTTTGTATAAATAGTTCCCCCACCTTCTGGAAATTCTGTGCATGTAACTTCCTCTAATCTGTCACTCTCTTTGACTCTTGCCTTTTCCCTTTGCTTACTGTCATCTTACTATCTTTCTGCCTTACCGGGTCCATTCTCCTGCCTTTTTTCAAGAAAAAACTCTTTCCAAAAAACATTTCCTCCTCCAGCCGAAGTCGGACTTGCTGGGCCTAACTATTTGTTAGTTAGGCGCAAAACGGCAGCATGACGCATCTGCGCTCATAATTGACAGGAAACTGGTCTGAGCGATCGAAGAAGAAGAAGAAGTAAAGGAAGATAAAGAGATATTCCTGCGTGCCTGTGATGTTGGCCTCGCTTGTGTCATTATGGAAAGATAACTAACAAAAATTTTGATTGGTCTGCTTGTACAGGAAAAGAAAAAAGGAAATACAACGGAGGTACAGTCGAACCTCCCTTATAAGACCTCCCATTATATGACCTCCCTCCATATAAGACCTACTTCTCGAGGGACATTGCCCTTCTTTGTAAGTATTGATATTAGGGAAGACGGGGTGAAAAAGCGCATGGGCGGGTAAGAAGGGAGCCCACCCCAATTATCTCATGAAATAAAGAAAAATTTCAGTCAAATTTGCCCATGAGACGAATGCTAGACATTAACGCTCGTCTCATGGGCAAAAATGAGACTGAAATTTGCTTCATTTCATGAGATATTGGGGGGGGGGGTTGGGTGGTTCTTACCCCCCCATGCGCTTTTTTTACCCCGTCTTCCCCTACCTCCCTTATAAGACCCCTCCTTTAAAGACCCCTCCCTTATAAGACCTCATTTTGGATGATTTTTCAAGGTCTTATAAGGGAGGTTCCACTGTATTTCTTTTTAACCCCTTGACTGCCGTATAACGTATCACACGTACTGACTTGCTGACACCACTGATAACATCATCAGATGAAGAGGAATAACTCTGATAATTATGCTGGCTTTTGCTCTAACATAGCCCGAGAGAGTTACATCCCCCAGACCTTTTTTGCCAGATTGGCTCTATTTTTAGCTGTCTTTTTCATGGAATGATTTGTCCAATGATTTTTTTCTTTAATGCACTGGAAGTCAAGGGGTTAACAAATGAGGGGAAGGAAAGAGAAAGGGCGTTGAATAAAGTGTGTGTTTTTTTTTGTAATGGCAAAGACGATGACGAAGGAGTCTTTAATGTTTCCTGCCACGCCCTGCGTATCTGGGATCCAGAAGCAAAGAAGACTTGACCTCACAGTAGGGGAAGACGGGGTAAAAAGCGCATGGGCGGGTAAGAAGCCCACCCCAATTATCTCATGAAATAAAGAAAATTTCAGTCACATTTGCCCATGAGAAGAATGCTAGACATTAACGCTCGTCTCATGGGCAAAAATGAGACTGAAATTTGCTTCATTTCATGAGATAATTGGGGTGGGCTTCTTACCCGCCCATGCGCTTTTTACCCCGTCTTCCCCTAGAGTCTTCTGTCATATAGAATCCGTATTTATATTATGTATAC
>CM065683.1:5618746-5631246 GCA_017654935.2 Phymorhynchus buccinoides
ATAATTATACTATGATGTTGGGAGTCAAGTCAAGTCAAAATTTTATTTCCAGATGGAACATTGAATAAGAAAATAATATACTTTTTTTTCATCAAGCCAAGCGGGAGTGAGTACGAGTGTGTGTGTGTGTGTGTGTTTGTGTGTGTGTGTGTGTGTGTGTGTGTGTGTGTGTGTGTGTGTGTGTGTGTAGACGCGGTGGTGGTGGTGGGAGGGGGGGTTGTCGGTTGATCGGAAAGAGGGAGTGTGTGAGATACCTAATTGCAAGTTGTTACTGCTTTCCACTAACGATTGACTTAATTGAATAATTAATTAGTTATTCATGTCTTTATTATTTTATTTGTTTGCAATCTCTCTCTCTCTCTCTCTCTCTCTCTCTCTCTCTCTCTCTCTCTCTCTCTCTCTCTCTCTCTCTCTCTCTCTCTCTCTCTCTCTCTCTCTCTCTCTCTCTCTCTCTCTCTCTCGATCAATCTGGCAGTGCTAAGGTTTCAGTCCACATGAGGTCGTAAACTGGACAGTGCGGCGCAGGTCTTCTGCCGTTCCCCACAGCTTGCTGGCGGTTGGCACCTCCTGCAGCCAGATCTGCTCCCTCTGCACCGCCAACAGGGGACAGTCCTGGAGGACATGGTGAACTGTCTGTTCCGCCCCACAGTCACAGGAGCCTGATGGGGTGACTCCAATGCGCTTCAGGCGGGCACGTAAGCCACAGTGGCCCGTCCTCAGTCTGAAGATGGTAGTCTGCCCGCTGCATTGGAGATGGTTGATGGGGTCGGCGACTGGGTCATAATCGCCCTTTGTCCTCCTCCATTCTGCTTTCAGCCTGTTTCTTAGCAGCGTCTTGGTTTCTTGGTAAGTGGAGGAAGACGGTTGTTGTGTTTGTTTGCTTCCAGTCTTGGCCAGTTGGTCCGCCATCTCATTTCCTTGAATTCCGCAGTGGGCAGGGATCCACTGCAGGACGACAGTGCATCCTTCAGGAAGGGAGAACAGGTTCTTCTGTAGCTTCTGGATTCCCTGT
The DNA here is from genome assembly GCA_017654935.2 of Phymorhynchus buccinoides. Classification (NCBI taxonomy): domain Eukaryota; kingdom Metazoa; phylum Mollusca; class Gastropoda; order Neogastropoda; family Raphitomidae; genus Phymorhynchus; species Phymorhynchus buccinoides. The sequence goes on from CM065683.1 coordinate 5,619,759, forward strand.
CCAGGGCATCAGAAGTCAGTGACTGAAGAGCTGCCTTGGAGTCGGTCAAATCTACTGTCCTGGTAGGCCTGTTGCCCTTGATGTATTCCACTGCTGTCTGGAGAGCCAGCACCTCAGCCTTGAAATTTGAACACTTTCGTCCAGTGGCTCTGGAGGAGGAGTACGTCTGTTCTGTGGGTGTTTTGACGTGCACGCCGCATCCCCCATTCTTGACAGCATCGTCGGTCGAGCCATCTGTGTAGATGTGCGTCCAGTCATTCTGTGGGTACTGCTCATCCAGCATAGCCAGCGTCAGAGCCCTTTCCTGTGGTGAGGACTGTTGCTGTCGGTGTGTCAGGCCTGGGACCTCGAGCTCTACGCGAGCTGCAAAACTCGCTGCGTTCCAGTCTCGGTTAGTGAGATAGTTGTCCGCGCAGACGTCTTTGTCGAGGATGTCTTCCTGTGACCTCAGTTCTCTGGACAGGTGGTTCAAGCTCTGCCTCTTCAGTCGGTTCTTGGTTGACGCTGCCAGCTTCTTGTGCAGTGGATGACCAGGGAGGCGTCGAATCTTCTCTGTCTGCGTGAGTACCTTGTACTTGCGTCTGGTTTCCAGAGGTTCGATGTCTGCTCTCTTTTCCATCTCTGTTGTGGGTGTTGTCTTCATGGCACCAACTATGGCTCTGAGTGCAATGTTCTGCGCTTTGTCCAGTTTGCTCTTGTTGGTGGCGGAGGCAGTGGCCCAGGAGCTGGCAGCGTATTCCATGACAGGGCGTATCGAACCTGTGTAGACACTCTTGAGGATTCAGGAGTCAGCTCCCCAAGTAGTGCCCGCAAGTTTCTTCAGCAGACTGAGCTTCTTGGTGGTGTCTGCAGCTGTTGCTTCAAGATGTGGTTTCCACTTGAGGCGGGTGTCTAGGGTGGCTCCGAGGAACTTGGGCTTCTCCGCCTGGGGGATGACGGCATCTTTCAGCTTCAGCGTCACTTGCTCCTTTGAGGTAGACAGTGAGAAGAGAGTTGTCTGCGTCTTGTTGCAGTTAATCTCCATGCACCACTTCTCTGCCCAGTCGCTCACCCTATCAACTGTCTCTTGCATGACGCGAGTCGCTGTGGTGGTGTGCTCGGCTGAATTCCATACCGCGAGGTCATCTGCATGGAGGGAGTTGGAGACTCTTGGTGGCAGGGCTTGGGTGATGTAATTTATGTACAGAAGGAAGAGGGTAGGCGACAAAACGCTTCCTTGAGGTACTCCATCTGAGAGTCTGACTTGCTTGCTCAGGCAGCCATCAAGCTTAACCTTTGCAGATCTGTGGTACAGAAAACTGCTGATCCATCTGTACATCAGTGATGAGATGCCTGCTTGCAGCAGTTTGAGCTGGAGACCTTTCTTCCATACTTTGTCGAAGGCTCGACTTAGATCAAAGAAGACTGCAAGCAGCTTGTGTTTTTCCTGGAACGAGTTCTCAATCTCTTGCGTGATATAGGCTAGTTGGTCCTCTGTACTCCGGTGTTGTCGGTACCCTGTCTGGGTTGGGCCGAGCACATCTCTGGACTCGAGAAACCAGGAGAGGCGGCGTGTGACGATTCGCTCCATGAGTTTTCCAATGCAGCTCAGCAAGCTGATGGGACGGTAGTTTCCAGGGCTGGTCTTATCCTTCCCCTTCTTCAAGATGCGAGCGATGTGCGCTTCCTTCCAGATCTCTGGAACAATTCCTGCTTGCCAGCTGCGGTTGAAGATCTCCAGGAGCGTCTTATTGGCAATTGGGCCCAGATATAGGTGTTTTAGCATATCATTGCTGACTCCATCAGGCCCAGGGGCTTTCTTGGCTTTTAGCTTCCTGATTGCTGCCTCCAGTTCTCCCAGCTTTAGGCTGTCATTCATGCAAGGTTCCGGTTGGTCTTGTGCTGGCTGGTTCTTGATTTCCTCCTTGGTTCTTCTCATCTTTTCTTGAGGTATGGTCAGAGTGCTCTCCTTCTTGTAGAACTCTGCAGCCTTTTTCTCGGTCAGCAGCTGGTTGTTGACTTTCAGCACTGTCTTGCTGTGAGATGGCGCTTCGTTATTCAGAGTTTTTACCAGATTCCACAGCTTCTTCGAGTCTCTCTCCATGTTCAAGGATGAGGTTTTCTCATGCCAGCTTCTTCTTGTCTGCTGTAGTTTCTCACTCGCAAACTCTGCCTGCGCCTTGTTATGTTCTGCCACATTCACATCGGTTGGATTTCCCTCCATTCTCTCTCTGGCATGGTTGAGAGTTTCTTGTAGTCTTGCGAGTTCAGGAGACTTTCTTCTTCCTCTGGGAATGGACCATTTTGCTGCTCTGAGGATCGCGTTGTTGAACTCATCAACGTTCTTGTTCATGTTAGTCCCAGAGAGAACAAGCTGAGTGCATTCCTTCTCGGCAAGTTCGGTGAAGCTCTTCCAATCGGTCTTCTTGTAGTTCCAGCTTGGGGCAGGGTTGAACCTACTGGATGGTGTTCGCTGGTCTACATGTAGAAGGACTGGTCTGTGGTCGCTTCCGCCAAGTTGGGAGCAGACTTCTCTTTTACACGACTTGTGGATGGCGTCGCAGGTGAAGGCAAGGTCTGGAGTGCTTGTGGTTCTCCAGCTTCTGGAGTAGTAGGTAGGCAGGTCTTCAGGGCTGTTGATCAGGATCAGTTGCTGGTCTATGGCCCAACTCTCTACCTCCTCTCCTTTGTTGTTCAAATCTGTATAGCCCCAACTGGGTGAGTGGCTATTGAAGTCTCCCATGACGACCCAGTGTGGGGTGGTTGGTTGGATGTCGTACAGGGAGATGGGCTTGTCCGGAGGTGAGTAAATATTGAAGTCCTGGATGTGTTTCTCAGGCAAGATCAGTTCCACTCCGATGAATTCGGTGTCACTCTCCCCGGAGCGCTGGAATTCAATGTAGGGGATGGAGTTCCTGACCAAGGTTAGGAGTCCACCCTTGGTCCTGTGCTGGCGATCTTGCCTGTAGGTTTCGTAACTCCGGATGAGGAACCAGTGGATTAACGTCATGTGAGTCTCCTGTATGGTGCACACATCGACGCTGTGACATTTCAGGAAGTTCTGAAGGTCTATCTTTTTGAGGCAAACTCCCTCTGCGTTCCAGTGTGCCATGGTCAGCTCAGATGCACCAGTCGCTCTACTCTGTCCCTTCCTGGCGGTCCCAGAGGGACCAGAGCCGCAGACAGTAACATGAAGTGGACCCATTTGAGGCTGGGGGCCTGGCGCCGTCCTAACCTGGCTGCGATCCATAAGGACGACCCCACATCGATCAAGAGTCAATTGCACTGCCATTAATGATTGTATATGCGTTGATTATCCCATTCTTCCGCCACACCCCAAAGCTCAGTTGCTGGAACTGATCCTTGGCGTTGATATTTCCGTCTTTGATGGCTGTATGACTGACGACCGAAGACCACGAGTATGATGTGGGTCGCTCTCAGTCTGTCCACTTGGCCGTTGAGTCTGTCTGGAGACCCCTCCGCCCTGGCCGTTGGCTGCAGCTGCAGCTCGTCCGCCCAGTAGTGCAGTGGAAACACTACCCCCTCGCATGGTTTAGCCCGCCGGCTGAAGCGGTGTACCGGGGCATGGCGCTTGGAGCCACATGTGAGAGATTTAGGAGATGGATGAAGACCAGTGATGCCCGTCCACCCGAAGGTGCAGCACGCCAAACATCAAAGGTACTACCTCTATCCAGAGCCACCTATACCCCGTTTCTTTGCAATCGATTAATTAATGAATTTATTTATTTGTTTGATTATTCATTGTGTGTTTGTTCTTACTTTATAGTAGATGAAGACGAGGACGAAGAGCCGGTTCCAGACACGGTTCTGATATATCAGTACCACACCTTCCGAATGCCAGACGGCACCGCTCTGGATCACAAGGATGTTGTCCACAATCTTAAGGTGAGAAAGAGAGAGACAGACAGACAGACAGAGACAGAAACATACTCTACTCTACTCAACTCAACTCAACTCAACTGTAGAGTGGCACAGTGGTAACACGTTTGCCTCGTGTCAAGTAAACCCGAGTTCGAACCTGAGTACAGGGGATTTTTCCTCTCACTTTGCAGTAGGCCTTACGGTCTGAACGTGGAATCTTTTCGGATGAGACGATAAACCGAGGTCCCGTGTGCCCATGCACTTAGCACACGTGAAACCCAATGATGACAATCGAATAATGTCTGCAGACACGAAACTTTTTAACATTTCCCACACATTGACTCTGCCACCAAACAAACCCGAAACCAAATATTCTATTGATGGAAAGAATGTTTCTCAGATATTTGAGGAGCTGGTGGAGCAGCAAGCGAACGCCCAGGAGGGCATCAATGACTTCAGTGTGTCGGTGGCCCAGTTCCTACACGGCCTGTACCCACAGTGCACCGCCCGCATGGCGGGGAACGCCAAGGTCAAGGCCGCCATGATCAAGTAAGTCACTTGGCTGTAATGCACGAATCCTATTGGTCCTTTTGTTAATTTGTTGAACTTTGCACTAACCTTCCAAATAAGATTCGAGTCAAACGTTAACATAAATAGGCCTTGTATATGTTACAGTAAATTTACCAAACCAGGAAATTTCCTAAAATTTTCAGGGAATTTGTAAATTTCCTGTTTTACTCAGGGAGTTTGCAAATTTTCTAAAATTTTCAGGACATTTGTGCAAATTTCCTGATTTGGAGGTTCAGGAAATTTGCAAGTTTACTGAAATAACCATTTGAGACTATCAATTGCTATGTAAGCCAAGAAATTAGAAAATGTGCTGCATTAGTGCGCGCGCTATTACAAAGACAATTTCCTGGTTTGGTAAATTTACTGTAACATATACAAGGCCGATTTATGTAAATCAGCCTTACAATGTTATTTACTGTTTCTATTTACATGATAGGATAAATGTCTAGAAATGGCGTTCACAGTATCACCACCTGTCAGTTTTGTGCAAAACGAAAGAACAAAATAGAGTCTGCTAAAAACAAGAATAATGCACTGCTCAAAGGTCAAAACTGAAATGCAGGCCTGCTAAATACGTCACTAACTTGACTTGAACAGAAAATTCCGGGTCTTAATGAAAATGAAAACACATTTTCTGAACCACCGAATTTCATACAATGCTACCATTTAATGTTAATGTTTTATATTAACCCATCCAAACTTTCAGTAAAAACCTTTAAAACCAAAATAGTCAATAAAATAAGTCCATAGAATTTTGATGATGACTCATAGGCCTATTTGTAGACAAAAGCAAAAACCCAACCTCGTTCGGTAGGTGAAAAGAAGCTCTACGGAGAGCCGGACAACTGAGGGTCTTCAGAGAAGAAGCCCCCCCTCAATCAAGCGTTTCGGGCCTGAACTCCTTACACTCTAAGGGGGCCGGGCCACACCCAGGTCATGACTCTGGGTGCCCCTCTGCTGTTTCCACTTTTTTCCCCCTCCATAAATAGTGGTAATACTCAAACAAACAGTTGCTATGCGCAGAATTGTGACCCAGCACCACGAAAGGGACATTAAGTGTCAAACTGACCATTCTGAGAAAAGTATACAGTTGGAAACGTCAGACACTTCTCTTCCTCGTGATACAAGAAACATTATTGTATCTTCTTCCGTTCCATAGTTACGAGCATTTAAAGTTAGTAGGGTGAGCGTCGGCCATTTTAAGAAAACACAGCCTAGCTGAAGAAAATGCATTCACCTACTCGTTTTAAAACACTTATAAGACAATTTACAGACCATATTAAAGATTGTCCTTCATAAATATGAAAGATAAGATGTTAGAGAATACGTACTATAGTAGCTGCATTGAGTCTGTGCTTACTGTTTCCTTTACATGTTGGTTTGGAAGTCTGTGTTTGAAGAACAAGCGTGTGTTGGATGATGTGGTGAATGTGTGTAGTAAAGTTGTTGGAAAGAGCGAGATGGGTTTGAATGAGATGTACGAAAGACGAACCAAGCATAAAGCCAGAAAGATTGTAAATGACACCTCCCATGTTTTGAACAAACATTACGAACTATTACCTTCTGGACGTCGCTACAAAACTTTTATAGTCAACTCCAGGGCACAGAAATCCTTCATCCCCAGATCCATCCACCTCCTAAACTCATGATCCTTTTAGGTTTAAATGTGTGTTCATCGTGTTAAAAGAAACTATGCATGCTTATCCTTAGACGTGTATGTATCCACATATAATGTGTATCTTTAAGCGTGTATTATGTGTAACTTTTGCTCCTATTCATGCATGCTGAATGTCGATGTCTTTGTTATTCTGGCACCTGGACAAAATTTCTCCTTGGGAGATAATAAAGTGAATTTGATTTGATTTGATGCCCATAACTCAAAATTGACAACAACAAAAAAGAGATTTTTGACTTTTCAAGCCTGTTGTGAGAAACTACCCCAGCGACTTAATGTCCCTTTCGTGGTGCTGGGTCGCAGATGGTTCGAGTCGTGGACAGTGATGGACTGCGCGGCAACCACGCGGGATATCTCCTTACCAGGGACGGCTCGCTACGAGTACCACCAGGGCAACGGCGTGTCCGAGACCAGCACGGGGATGTGGGGAATCCTGCAAGGTTTGCTCCAAGAGGTTTCGCCCCGGTGCAGACTCCTGCTGGGCAAACCCGCGAAGCGAGTGCTTTGGGACAACTCCACCGCTGGAAAGAAGGAAAACGATGAAAAAGAAACGCCCGAAGGTGCTGATGAGACCCGGAGATGCGCCTCCGTCGCCACCAAAGACGTGACCGTCTCCGACCAGAACCTTCAAACTCTGAACGGAGCTTCTCCTCTCGAAGAACCGAAATCAGAGGCATCTCCTGAGGGTCGTCTACGTGGACAAGAAACGAAATCTTTGGAGTCTAACAATGCCAAAGATGGCAGAGTCCGCATTGAATGCGAAGACGGTGAGGTGTTGCACGCCGACCATGTGATCGTGACTCCTTCTCTGGGGGTCCTGAAAGAACATCGGGACTTCTTCGTTCCTCAGTTACCTTCAGCGCAGCGAGAAGCCATCGATACATTGGGTTTTGGCAACGTGGCTAAAGTCTTTTTACTGTGGGAAGAGCAGGAGGAGGAGGAGGAGGCGAAGGAGGACCTTGCTGAAGGCTCTGGGTGTTGCCGCAAGCCCGAGGATTCCCTGGACAAGTGGCGACGGCGCATGTTCGGAAGTGACGTGGAGGGAATGGCGCTGGTGTGGCCGGAAGACGTCCAAGTGGAGATCAGCTCTTCACGCACCTCTCAGCGAACCTCGGTTAGTCTCCCTTTATTTATTGACCTGGGTCTGTATTCACATTGAGATAGTATGAGACTTTATCATCACGACATCTTAGAAGTCCTTCTAAATAGTAGGATTTAATAGAACTTTGTTAAAAGGGCTTCTAAGATATCACGATGGTACGTCTCCTACTATCTCAATGTGAAAACAAGCCCTTCTCTGGCTGTTATCAGCTCATTATAAAAATAATAAGTGCTTGAAGTTTTTGAGCCTGAAGTCCTCAATGAAGCTTTTAGAGGTATTGATCGAGTCTATAGTATGATAGTTGTTCGGTTTGCCTAGTGCAAAGTGAGAGGAAAAATCCCCAGTACCCAGGTTCGAACTCGGGTTTACTTGACACGAGGCGAACGCGCTACCACAGTGCCACTCTACACCACTCTGTGTGTGTTTGTGTGTGTGTGTGTGTGTGTGTGCGTGCGCGTGTGCGTGCGTGCGTGTGTGCGTGCGTGTGTATGTGTGTGTGCGTGCACGTGTATGCGTGCGTGATTGCATGCGTGCGTACGTGTGTGTGCGCGCGCGTGTGCGTGTGTGTGTCTGTGTTTGTGTGCGTGTGTACGTTCGTGTTTTGCACAGGGAGGTGAGCAATGGTATGAATCTGTCAGTCTGATGGAGTCCATCTCCAGTTACGGCCCTTGTCTGGTGGCCTGGCTGGGAGGGGAAGGGGCCATCATCATGGAGTCACTTCCGGTGTCAGAGGTCAAGGACGTTCTGTTCGAGATCTTGACCAGGTTCACGGGCAACTCGGATCTCCCCCCACCCTCTCACCTGATAAGGTTGTTGTCTTCAACGTCCCATTTTGGTGTTTCTAACTTTCGCATTTAACTAATACATCTGTATCGTTAGAAATTCGGGACTTTCCTGGAGTTGCACTGCCTCCGGGCATTGCCTCCAGGGTCGTTCCCACCATCTTTATATCTACTAATGTCCCATGTGTGTCTGTTTCAGACCGGAGGACGTTAAACGGATTTTCATCCACGTCCATTTTAAGCGCTATATTACTATACCCAATTATAAGAGCGGCAATAAGCTTTCAGCTTAGAGTGTGCTCATTGTTGTTGTTGTTGACGTACTCTGGCTAAAAGACTCCAGGGATCATCACAGCCGCCGAAGCACTTAAGCACTGGTACAAGTGCAGCAGCTACAGATGAGAACATTAGGACCTGCGTGCGTGACCGTTTTTGATTACCCCGCCATGTGGGCAGCCACACTCCGTCTTCAGGGGAGCGTGCTCATTAGAATTTGCATTGCACATATTATAATATAAATAAAAATCTTTAGATAGTCCATTGACATATTATTGAACCTATTACAAAAAACTAATAACTTGTATCAAACAATGACTGCAGAAATATATAAAGGGAGTTATGCTTTTCATATTTCTGCAGTCTTTTTATTATACAAGTTATTAGTTTTCGTACCAAGTTCAATACTATGTCAATGGACTATCTAAAGATAGTCCGTTTTGACTCCAAGCCATCCTTAATATATTGACGGCTGCAATAACAACATGTATACAAATACAAACAACTTCAAATAATAAAGGGAAGTTTTAACAAATTGGTAGGCATAGGAACAGAATACAATTTTAAGAAAAGATAAATTCAAATTATAAAACAGTTCAACAGTCTTCTGCAGTCAACAGTCTACAATATTGTAGGCAATATTCATCAATACTTATTAAGAACACCGTATTTAGATACTAAATTTAAAATATTGAATTGAAGACACTAATGCCTGTCTCCTTCTTCTTCTTCGATCGCTCAAACAGTTTCCTGTCAATTATGAGCGTAGATGCGTCGTGCTGCCGTTATGCGCCTAACAAGTCCGACTTCGGCTGGAGGAGTATAGCTTTTTGGAAAGTGTTTCATGAAAAAAAAAAAAAAAAAAGGGCAGGAGAATGGACCGGTAAGGCAGAAAGATAGTAGATGACAGCAAGCAAAGGGAAAAGGCAGAGTCAAAGAGTGACAGATGAGAGAAAGTTACAGGCACAGAACTTCCAGAAGGTGGGGGAACTATTTATGAAAAGGACCCACCCCACGGGGAGGTAATAGGTAATTTCAGCCTCATTTTGCCCATGAGACGAGCGTTAATGTCTAGCATTCGTCTCATGGGCAAATTTGACTGAAATTTTCTTTATTTCATGAGATAATTGGGGTGGGCTTCTTACCCGCCCATGGGCTTTTTACCCCGTCTTCACCTACCTGTCTAAAACCTACCACTGTTCTGAATGAATGTCTGAACAGCTTCAAATCAGAAAACAATTTGTATTGATCGTGCAGATTTGAGTCACCTTACCAAAGAGTTCGAATTTGAATAATGAATAGTAATTCTCACGAACTACATTAGGCCGGCCTAAGCAAAGGACATGACAACACGTAATGCTCAGCTGTCTCTGAACCGGCGTAGCATTCTCGAATGGGATTTGTTCTCAACACGTCTGCGCATGTGCGAAATCGATCATGACGTAGGGGAAGACGGGGTAAAAAGCGCATGGGCGGGTAAGAAGCCCACCCCAATTATCTCATGAAATGAAGCAAATTTCAGTCTCATTTTGCCCATGAGACGAGCGTTAGTGTCTAGCATTCGTCTCATGGGCAAATTTGACAGAAATTTGCTTTATTTCATGAGATAATTGGGGTGGGCTTCTTACCCGCCCATGCGCTTTTTACCCCGTCTTCCCCTATGTACCATCAGATTTTATGTTTTGAGTATTCGACACTAAATTGACCCTAAGCCTATCACTAACCCTATTCCTAACCCTCACCTTAAGCCTATCCCTAATCCTAACCATAAGGCCGGGTTCACATTAGACGCGTAAGTTCCGTACGGAAAACCCTAAATAAGTGGAAGAAAGAAGGATAAACGTTTACGCATATAGGGGAAAGTGGGACACGTGCGCAAATCTTTTCTCTTTGTTTCACTTATTTATGGATTGCGCACGGGTTTCCGCACGGAATATCCGCTTATGTGTGTACACGGCCTAACCCTAAACCTTTCCCTAGCTCTTCGCACATGCGCAGACGGTCTGAGAACAAATCCCATTTGAGAACACCACACCGGTATCAATACCGCAGGTGCTTTTAGAATCGTCAACCAAATAACGACTGATCATCTTTTTATTATCTTCATGTTTATTGCCAGTTTATGACTTTGTAGGCCAAGCGTGCGCGCGCGTTTCTCTCTGTGTGTGTGTGTGTGTCTGTGTGTGTGTGTGTCTGTGTGTGTGTGTCAAGTCACGTCAAAATGATCTTTATTGACGATAAAATAATAAGCTTGATAAAGCTTTTTTACACGTGTGTGTGTGTGCGTGCGTGCGTGTGTGTGTGTGTGTGTGTGTGTGTGTGTGTGTGTGTGTGTGTGTCTGTCTGTGTGTGTGTGTGTGTGTGTGTGTGTGTGTGTGTGTGTGTGTCTGTCTGTCTGTCTGTCTGTGTGTGTGTGTGTGTGCGTGCGTGCGTTTGTGTGTGTGTATGCGTGCGTGCGTGCGTGCGTGTGTGTGTGTGTATGTGTGTGTGTGTGTGTGCGTGCGTACATGTGTGTGTGTGTATGTGTGTGTGTGTGTGTGCGTGCGCGCGCGCGCATGCGTGTGTGTATGTCTGTGTGTGTGCGCGTGTGTGTGTGCGTGTGCGTGCGTGTGTGTGTATGTGTGTGTGTATGTGTTCTTTAATTTAACGTCTATCCACCTTACAGTGATCTTATAGACACACAAAACAAAAAAGTATGTAGGTCTATGATTATGTGCAACTGTGCGTGCGTACGTGTGTGTGTGTGCGTGCGTGTGTGTGCGTGTGTGTGTGTGTGTGTGTGTGTGTGTGTGTGTATGTATGTGTATGTGTGCGTGTGCGTGTGCGTGCGTGTATGTCAGCGTTCATACACAGTGAACCAAGGCTATATATATATGCATACAAAGTCCATTATATAGTTCCAGCTGTCGCACACACTATAATTATTGACAGAATTATGTACAATACAAGCGACGAATCCTAAAGTAAAGCAAAGAAGAGAGACAGAGACGGTCAATAACGGAAGGCCGACCAGCCTTTGGCGAGACGTCCAATCAGACACTCACAGACACACAGACAGTCAGACATGCAGACAGACAGATTGACACACGCACAAACATAAAGAATAATGCATAATGACGAGAGAGAGAGAGAGAGAGAGAGAGAGAGAGAGAGAGGGAGAGAGAGAGACGATGTTTTAATAAGTTGCCATTGACAATACAATGAGAGAGAGAGAGAGAGAAA
>CM065683.1:5636246-5691246 GCA_017654935.2 Phymorhynchus buccinoides
AAATTTCCCAGGAGCACCCATGAATTTGGCACTGTAGGCTTATTTTTGAAGCCTTTTGCCCTCTTGGTATGTCGTTACTACTGATATCAATGTAGTGTACTACTTTTTTTTTTAACCCGTGAACTAATAGGCTTTTGTGCTTTGATTTTGAATCTTAATAAAGTTCCTCTAATTTTGAGGAGTAGGCCTACATCACGCTTTTATATTTTTGGTTAATATGATTTTTTTAATACGTTCAGTGACGATGCTTTAACAGTCTCATTTGAAAAGTTATTCCAAAGATTTGTTAATTGATTGATTTGTTCATTCATTGATTTGCTTGATGATTCATCGATTTGTTTGCTGATTGGTTGATAGATTTACTGACTGACTGATTTGCTGTATGATTCATTGATTTGTATGCTACTTGACTGATTGATTGATTTGCTTGGTTATTCATCGATTTGTATGCTACTTGACTAATTGATTTGCTCCAGGTGGGAGCAACCCGAATTATCAGAGACGCCTCAGTGACTATAAAGTACCAAATGCTTAGTGATGCATTACCATTACAGTGTTGGCACAATGACTGATTAATTTAGTAACTGGTTAACTAATTGATCAGCTCATTACACTATTCTGCTCAGATCGACTGACTGATTGGCCGACTGGTTGTTTACAGAATTAATGCTGGTGAAAATGTGAAAATAGGGTTTTACGTCCTCTTCAGCCTTTCGGCCATGTGGGGCATTAGTAAATACAAAGATGGTGGGAACAATACTGGAGGCAATGCCCGGAGGCAGTGTTAAACCAGTAAAGTCCCGATTTTTTAATAATATAGATATGTGTAGCAGTAACCACGCCTCGGTTAAACCTCATTGGCTATCACCACAAGATTGTAAGTTTTTTGAGTAATTAAAACATTAATGCTGGATTTACTTATCCGCATATAAGTATAACTGACCGACCAAACTTTAGATATTACGAAATGAATAAGGGGAAGGAACTTCTCGTAATTAACTTCCCTTTTTTTTTAACCAAAGTTATTCATGGCATATATAAATAACTGGTTTTTTAAAAAGGGGAGTTAATTACGATAAGTTCCTTCCCCTTATTCATTTCACTATATATCCTCTCTCTTAGCCTCACTATTTCATATTTAGATATTACACTACATTATTATACTATTAATTAATTTTGACCAAGTAATTGCAGTATGCTGCATGACTATACTGATTGACAAACTGGTTCATCGCTGTATGTTGCAAAACCTGGCTGACTGTAAGTATGGACTGGTGGATCTATAGATATACTGTCTCACTGACTGCGCCTGAGTCAACTTGTGTGTGTGTGCGCGTGCGTCAAAGTCAAAGTCAAAAATGTTATTTTCAGATGGAACATTGAATAAGCAATAATGGTTTGCTTTTTTACATCAAGCCGAAATAAACATGGGAAAAAAAATGCGTGCGTCTCTGTGTGTGTGTCTGTGTCTCTGTGTGTGTGTGTGTCTGTGAGTGCGTGCACGCGCGCGTGTGTATGTGTGTGGATGCATGTGCGAGCCTGTTGTAGTATCTAATTTACGACTTTCTGAACATCTGATAAGGCAGCTTCCATTCCTGTGGGCTGATATACATCGTATAAAGTGGAAATACTGTGCCAAGGGAGATCACCCACTCTTCCTAAAAAGGACTTGAGAACAGTTGGCTGTCGTAATATCCGGTTTTCAAGGAGCACGCCATCTTTGGAATGAATTGTCAAAATGCCAGGTTACTGCTGCATCTCCGGCTGTTCTAACACCAGACAGAAGAACTTGAAATCGGGAGAAAGCAAAAAATACTTTAGTGTCCCAACTGTAAGAAAGAATGAAGGCGACTTCGTTCGCCAAACCCTTGAATTGCGACGGCTGCAGTGGATCGCCTAGAATAGATCTACAGAGAAGACATCACCGAAGAGACAGTCAAGCCACACCACATGATCGGCACATGGTCTGTTCAGATCATTTTATCACAGGCCTAGGTTTGTAGACTAGTTTAGACAAAATATACAATCGCAGTAATCACTCTACCAGCCTGTTGACAACAGTAGCGATGTTAGAAAATCGCGCATTGCGCAGGCTCAGCCGTGTTCTATTCTTGTGACCCGCCGCTGCGAGCGTGTCAGAGAGGGTAGGTTTGTTGTGTCCAGATTCTGGACAGCCGAGTGACCTTAACAGGATTTGCGATACTTCAAAATAACGTTGGAACATTCGTTAGCGGTTCCGAGTTCTCATTTTACTTCGTTAACCGGTTCGAAGCAGTTCGTTGATCGACGTAAGTTACCTGTTGTCTTTAGACGTTAAAAAACCCCATTGTATATTTATTTCGTATACATTTTATTTCAGCTCCACAAAGCTAAGATGTGTTTCTAGTACTGTGCAAAATTTGGTGCATGTCAGTATGTTCCAAATATGTAAACTAGCGTCCCAAAGTTTCCTTAGTTTTAGCCTAGATCTGTCATTCAGTGACGCCATCTTGCCTCAGACATGCATTCAACTTCCCCACAGTGTGTTGACATCGTTTCATTTAGCAACAATAAGTGACAATGATTGATGCATTATGCAAAGAAAAAAAATGTTATGATGCATTAAAATATAGGAAAAAAAATAATTGATCTTTTTTTTTTTTTAAATGTTCCTCACTTTCCAAGGACTTTAGAAAGGCTACTTCTGTTGGGCCTACAGTTTGCTAAGTAACTCTATATTTTGAGTCTGAATAATTATGCAATTCTGTTTGCAGTTAGTATTATTAGTATATTACCTTAAATTATAACTTGTGCTGTTTTGTACTAGACCTATTTACTGGTACTATTTTTTTTTAAATCTCAGCTGCAGCATAGGGCCTAGGTTGATATATTTTTTTTTATCCCAATAGGGATATAATTGTCTTGTTTGTCCTTTTGCTTGGGGCCTGGACATTGTCTTATGGAGTGCCTAAGGTCAGCTAGTTCCCAGCTTGCTGGGGGCAAACATGAAAATTAGTAGCTGCCGGCAGCTCCCTGTAGTCCTCCCCTCCCCAGCCCGGAACTAGCTCTTTACTTTGTTTGCTACTCCTGATTTTACCCTAGATATTGAAGCTGAACCCAAGTAAAACTAATAGGGTGACATGTGTAGTCCTTTCTTGGAAAACTGATAATGTAATGTGTGTGCTCTTTTCTCTCTTTCCCTCTTCCGCTTCTTTTTCTATGGTCACCCACTAAAGTGTGTACAATTACTTCTGTATAAAGAAGTTGGCCACCACCACAGAAGATTAGAAGAAGAAGAGATTAATATTCAATAGATTTAAAGACAGAAGGAAATTTGTAAAAATAAAAATAAATCACATTTCTAATATGTTTTAACTTTTATAGCAAATGGCTGATACAGTGATAGTAGAGTAGGTTTGATTTTATTCAGATATTCAAAGAAAATGAGTGGAGACAGTGATTCAGACTCAGAGGCAACAATTTCAGCAGACTATTCTTGTAAGACTGTTCTTGTAAGTGATTGTCAACAAATGAAATGTACCACTAAATTCAGTTATAATAACAATAATAATAATTGTACATTTATATAGCGCTTTACCTCAGATGAGCCCAAAGCGCTTTACAATCAATGATTCATCAACAGACAACAAAAACAGCATTAACCAGCAACAGCGCATATACAAAGCAACTCTCTCTCTCTCTCTAACACACACACACACGCGCACACACACACACACACACACACACAATAAACACACATATTTATCGACGCCAACTCGTTCATACCCCATTCGGTAAGCCACAGCAACCGAGCCGCATGGATTGACCACATACACCAACACACATACACAAACACCCTCACACAAAAACGTACGCACGCAGACAGACACACAGACACGCACACAAACATAGACACACACACACACATGCGTGCACACACAACCCACAAAACCAAAACACATACAAGCACACATGTATGCACACATGCATGCTCACACACACACACAACACACACACACACACACACACACGCATACACACACTCTTTCTCACATAGACACACACCAGTTTCACACAGTATGAATGTGTCAGTACACCAAACTAGCTCACACAGAAACCTTGACATTTTTGTATCCAAACAACACTTAAGGCTTTTGAAAATATTTTTATTTTAATATATCTCATTTTATATTGCACGTTGGAAGACAAGTTTCCATGTGTGATGTACAAAAGTACAATGCCAATGGACAATAAAGAAACTTATGACTTAAGAATATGTTATGTCATGTCTAGTCCAATTCTCACTTCAGTCATTTTCATTGTGTGTGTATGTATGTGTACACATGTCGATTCTTCTTCTTCCACGTTCTTGGGCCATTTGGCCATAATGGGTAAGGTACATATGTGTCCGTTTTTCAGTTTTCACTGGTCTCCCCGCTGCGCAGTGCCGACACATTCCGATTTTGGAGGAGCTCAACGAAGAAAAAGTATTTGGGAGATTTTTTTTTAAATGCAGGAGAATGGACCAATAAGTAAAAAAAAAAATAGATGATAGAAAGCAAATGGAAAAGACAGAGTCAAAGAGAGGGGCAGATTAGAGGAAGTCACAAACATGTAACTTCCAGAAGGTGGGGGGACTCATGGGGAGGTGTGTGTTAATGAAATTCTGTTTATTCTCTATTTGATTGCACACCAAACCTTGTTCACCTTCCTTTTTGATTTCCAAGTCACAACCAATTTACCAAAAGGCAGTAGGGGTTTTCAAAAGACAGTATTGCTTGTCTGTTGTTGTTGTTTGTTTTGTTTTTTTAAAATAAGAGGCAACTCCAAATCAGCCAATGTAAGAAGTTTGGTGCGCTTTTGTAGATAGAAAGAAAAGCACTGGACAATTGAAGGTTTTTAAAAATTTTATTATGAAGGTTTTATTGTTTCCAAAAAGCCCCTTTCACAATGAAGTATTATTAGTATTATAATTGTTAATACACTTCAGATAATTTGATATTGAATTTTACATTTATTCATTGATTGAATACTTCTTTCTTGTAAAGGGAGTTAATTTTACTTGAGGAGGGCTGATAACCAAGGGAAATAATTTCTTGAATGATTTACTTCCCTTAGTAACAATACCAAATCTTCATCCAAATCATTTTAATATTTTCAAATAAGCTACAAGCACATGTATTTTGTGTTTTACCAGAACACTTTATTCACTGGTGTTATATTTAAATGACATTATTATCAAGGTTTTGCATTACAAAAGAAATTAAAAAAATTTTTTGCTTAGTCTCTGAAGTTGTATTCTGGGGGGTGGTCAATTGATTAATTGATTGGTAGTCATCAATTTAATTTATAGCAAAATTGTTAATGCAAATATGTTCTATATAGAACGACCTATCCACTGATATATAATATGTTGGGATTATTTTGATATTTCTTAAGTTATGCTACTTTTCCTTCATAAAACAAGGAATTTGGTCACAATTTTCTTTCTTTGTTTATATACTTGAAAAAATCACCTCTAAAATGGTGTAGCTTTTGACAGGGTCATCCGATTCTTAAAAGAATTGCACCGTTGGAAAGCTTATGATTTCCTCTTTCGACTGATGTAAATATAATTATGACTTTGATAATTTCAAAAATTTAGTAACATCCCTACAGTGTTGAGAGCACGGCTCTCCGTGGTTGACAGGCGGATTTGAGGAGTTCTAATCGTGGTAGAAATAACCACCTCTCCGCCCTAGGCCTAGGCTAGTAAAAAAAGTAGTATGGCTATGCAGTAGGCTATGTCGCAGTCAAAAAAGTCGCTCGTTCAAATAAATCGCACGGCTACTACTATGAGAGTGTGTATTTGCGACATTGAGCATGAACCAAAATTTTCACTTTTTTCTAGGGTTAGGGTTAGGTAAATGGTTCAAGTGAAGAAAGAGTGAAATTTGTGGTTGTCGCAAATACACACTCTCATAGTAGCGGGTGATTTATTTGATGAGCGACTTTTTTGACTGCGACAGGCTATGCCACATTCTTTCAGTCTTCCAGGAGTTTAGCCAAACCCGCCTCGCCCCCCCCTTCGGACCAACTGAACACCTGTAACACCCCCTCCCCTCCCATGACTAACTGATTACCCGTGGTGACATACCATTCTTTCCACATAGGCTACTGCTAGTGCTAGAACACACCATGGTTTCTGCGCGTGTGCAACACACATGTACACACTGAATGGGCTTGTGTGTGTGTATGCATGTGTGTGTGCATCACTGCATGCACATTTTTTATCTGGGTTTGAGACACATTCTGTGGGAATTGCGGTATGTGTGCCTAGCCGAATCATGAACATAAAATTACAATGTGGGATAGCGGTATGTGGGAACAGTTGTATGCTTCCATTCCCATTTTAGATTACTAATCTACTAGATCTAGTACTAGGCTGAGCACTATCAGTTCATTCATTGCTTCGGATGTTTTGCCCTGTGTAGATCTGCCATCATGATGGCTAGTCCTATTATCACTGGTTTTGATGTTATACAATGAATCTGTAGGCCTATCATTTGTAGGCCTGACTCACTATAAAATACTCTTGCACACAGTTGTCAGAAACTCTACTTTTTAGCTTTATGTCCTTGGTACTGCCTTTCAACAGGAAGGTATGAAAATCTGCATTAGAAATACTATTTCAATTAATTGATAAAAATAATGGCATCAGTTGGAGGGAAAAAAAGGGGGGAAAAATACACTTAGGCATGCTCGCGACAAGCGGGAGTGAACTGATAATAGTAGCAGTGGTAGTGGTGTTCCTGTCGTGTGTGTGTGTGAGTGACTCACTGTGTGCGTGACAGTGTGTGTGTATGCTCACTCATGCACTTTGTTTTATGCTCCACACAGTGGGCAAGGGACATTTGTGAGTTTGTTTTGTCTGTGTGACCCAGCTGTCATTTTGTGAACCACTGCACACAATTACTTCTGATTTTGTATGATTGCATATATCCCTGAATTGCATATATCCCTGAAGCTGAATAGTCTTACAGACAAATTATAAGTTTACTGGCCTTGACCATCAAATTGAAAACATAAATTTCAAGTTGTAATTTGGCAGAGTTTCAAACTTCATGGTCATATGACCCATAGCTGCACAAAATGATGGGTCAATTTTCAAAATGATGGGTCACTTATGGGGCATAATGATTTTTGTGGGTGCACACGTGTGAAAAATAAATACAGTTTATCTAGCAAAATGACTAGAGGCTAGCAAGATACCTTTGAAAAAAGCCAAAACTTAATTCTCATGGAATGGGATGTGACCTAAGGGTGCATCACAAGGTGATGTGTTAACATGAGCGGGTCAATGATGTGGGTGCACAGACAATCTGAAGCTCTGAATTGGTCATATCTTTCACACATTTGGAGTTGTAAAGCCTCTAAGTTTTGTATGTGGGTGTACACTGGAACCTCCCTTATAAGACCTTCAAAAATCATCCAAAATGAGGTCTTATAAGGGAGGGATCTTATAAGGGAGGTAATTTTAATACTTACAAAGAAGGCAATGTTTCAGAGAAGTAGGTCTTATATAGGAGGGAGTCTTATAAGGGAGGTTCCACTGTATTGGCAATCTTGGTTGTATTGGGGTGATTTTGAATACACCATATAGTGTACTCAGTGTTTTGGTAAACCTTTGCCTTTGACCTTGGAGTTGGATATATATGTGAAGTTGTTATCTTGGCCATATTTTCCACATTCTCATTGTTAATGTTACAAACACAATGTCACTGTTGTTGTGCACTGTGTGAGTGAAGGTCATATAGGCAGTTCTGGCTCATCCTTTTTTGAGGATGAACCTTGGTCTGTCTCAATGTGGCTGTTGCTTACTGTGTGAGTGAAGGTCATATAGGCAGTTCTGGCTCATCCTTTTTTGAGGATGAACCTTGGTCTGTCTCACTGTGGCTGTTGCTTACTGTGTGAGTGAAGGTCATATAGGCAGTTCTGGCTCATCCTTTTTTGAGGATGAACCTTGGTCTGTCTCACTGTGGCTGTTGCTTACTGTGTGAGTGAAGGTCATATAGGCAGTTCTGGCTCATCCTTTTTTGAGGATGAACCTTGGTCTGTCTCACTGTGGCTGTTGCTTACTGTGTGGGTGATGGTCATATAGGCAGTTCTGGCTCATCCTTTTTTGAGGATGAACCTTGGTCTGTCTCACTGTGGCTGTTGCTTACTGTGTGGGTGATGGTCATATAGGCAGTTCTGGCTCATCCTTTTTTGAGGATGAACCTTGGTCTGTCTCACTGTGGCTGTTGCTTACTGTGTGGGTGAAGGTCATATAGGCAGTTCTGGCTCATCCTTTTTTGAGGATGAACCTTGGTCTGTCTCAATGTGGCTGTTGCTTATACTTTGATAGGCGGCTTGGTGCCGAAAATAACTGGTGAAGGGAGTTAATTATAGTTACCTTTCTTTACTTTACTTTTTTTTTTATCATCAACTTGATCAAGGAATGCGGTGGCACAAGGTGCCAGGTACTGATGACCTTGACTCTGGACTTTGGTGGGGGTTTTCTGAGCAGAAGCCTTAATCTTAAAAATTGAACTTGAATTGTGTTATTGATGTTGATGAGCACTGTGGAGAATATGTTACCAAATATGCCCACATTTCTTCCTTCATTTTCCTCCATCCATATTAAGAATGGTTGCAAAGAATCATTTAAAAACTTTGGGGAGACGCTGAATTGCTTGCAGCAATTATTATCAAGTGGAGTAAAAGTTATAATCTTAAGTGGAAAGGGGGGGTGGGGGGGGGGGGGGGGGTGGGGGGGGTAAAAGTAAATGAAAATTTTCCTAATCCAGTGTTAATTCTATCTATTAAAAAATCAGGTCAGAAACAGTTCATGAAATACACATAGTTATGTTGGATTGTCTTTATAGCCATGAGAAGCTCCTAGCATAACATAATCAGTCTCCCAAATCCCCTGAAGACGGAGTGTGGCTGTCTGCGCTGCGGGGTAATTAAAAACAGTCACACCGTAATTTTCACGTCCGTAGCTGATGCACTTGTACCATAGTGTTCAAGTGCTTCCGTGTTTACATCTGGAGTTGTTTTTTTAGCCAGGGTAAGCCAACAATAAAAACAAAATGATTTATTCAGCAGTATTATTACTATTAATAGAAACACCAATTTAGTCAACATCAATGTACTACAACATTACTGGTAAGAAAAACCCAACAATTCAGAAAAACGTCAGGTAACCACAGGTAACTCTTCTAGTACCATGGGTGAATATATTCACCCAGTACATAATAATAATAATAATAAATGGATATAGAGCTTTTTATCGAGCACAAAGCGCTTTACAATCAGCATTGAAACACACACACATAACAGACACACACGCAAAACAGACACACACGCAAAACAGACACACACATACGTATGTGCACGCACGAGAGTGAACGCGTTCTTGCACACAGACATACACACACATACCCACACACATTTCATCAAACACACAGAAAACACATTCTCACTGAATCGCACACAAACTTACTCAAAACATACACTTGTACAAACACGCGCAGACACACGCGCACTCACATACACAGCACACTCACGTGTACTCGCACTCACAGACATATACTCGCACACACACACACCCTCTAGCCGAACACAATCTCTCCTGCGCACGCATACACTCATACACATGCAAGCAGATATACCCACACAGGAAACGCACTCACACACACAACACTTCACTCCTGCTAAATGCAAAGACATTCACTACCAAATGGCCTGCCATGTGTTTATCTATTTTCAGAACTTATGTCAGTAAGTTTTTTTAGTTAAAGCAATGCATGCACACTTTTAAAAAATAGTTACCCCCCTCTTGTCGGTTGATCCAACGAATAACCAAGAACATAAAAGAAGTACATGACGCTAGAATTTAAGAGTTAATAGTATAATACTCACAATGATTCAGTTAACAGTTGATTTCATTATTACTGGTAATAAAATGCAATAATTTGTTTAACATTAAATTAGCAGCAATAATAACACACAATTCAGTTAACATTAGTTGACCACAGCATTAATAATATCTAATATACTCATCGTGGCGGTACCATAGCCGATGAGGTTTAACCGAGGCATGGTTACTGCTACACATATCTGTATTGTTAGAACATCGGGACTTTACTGGTGCTGCACTGCCTCCGGGCATTGCCTCCAGTATTGTTCCCACCATCTTTGTATTTACAAATGTCCCATATGTGTCTGTTCCAGACTGAGAGGACTTAAAGCACCATTTTTAATTCATTCTTCATTCCACAGCATTAATAACACACCACAAAGATTCAGTTAATTGATCACAGCATTAACTTTTATCACATTCACACTAGTGCTCATTAATAAAAACACAATTAAGTTAGTAAACATTATTTGACCGTAGTACCAGTAGTAATGAAAACACAATAATTGTGTTAACATTAAGTAAGCGCAGCATTAAACAAAACAATAATTGCGGTAATTGAATTGGCCATGGTGTTGATAAGAACATAATAAATTCAGTATTTTGTATTGATTGCAGTCTTATGCATCTAATGCACTGCCACATATCTGCATTTTCAATTAGGCTTAGTTTGTAACTACATGCACTAAACATTAAAACCTGTTTTATTGATTAACATTATGATAGTGCCAACATGATTTTTTGGGGGGACACAAAAATGTAACTCCAAATTGTCTTTTAATTTTCAAATACATTTTTCTGTTTGCAGGTGCACCGTCCTATGAAATGGCAACAGAAGATCCAGATTGGGTTCCCACATTAAATCTTGGCCATCCCTATGGAGAGAAAAAGGCGTCAAGTGCCAGGGGACTTCGGCTTCAAGTGAGAAAGACATATATCAAACAGTGGTGCATCAAAACTTCAGCCTCCTATAGGTCACACATCAAAATCAACTCAGGTAACCAAATTGGAAATCATCAGCCCCAAGACATGTAAAAGTAAAACTGATCTGACTTTTCCTTGCTCTGAGACAATGGCAAGTAATGAAACCAATTTGTCTGTCAGCCCTGAAACTGCCAGACCTTGCACACCTTCTGACCATGGTTATGCTGTGACTGTAAATGATGCCAAGAAACACAGTTCTGTGTCTACACAAACTGACCTCACAGCTGATTTGATTTCAAATATGCAAAATGAACTTAACAGACTACTTGAAGAAAATTCACAATTCACAAATTTCAACTTTGTTGTATCATTTACGTGTTGGACTGTAGAGGGGAAGTATTGTTTTTATTTTGATCTTGATGTTTTTGCTCCTTCTGTTGCCTGCTTTTTGCTATGTTTGCTGTTTAATTGTTTGTCTGTGTTGATAAAGGCGCATTTGCCGAAATATCCAGTAGTTTTGTTTTGTCTCTTGTGAATAAAATAACATCACTTTACACTTGTGTAGTTGCTTGTTTGTTGTATGTTCCAGTGACGTTGCAGTCTGTTTCAGTTTTTGTTTGTTTTGTTTTTTAAAGACATAGAAAAGACAGAGCTAACAGAACCCAGTTTTGAAAATGATGATGAAAAAGTTAGATTTTTCACTGGCCTCCTTAACTTCTTGACTCTTTGTATTCTCTTGAATTTTGTGAAAGCACATCTGCCATCGTGTGCTTGCTTAACACCTTTTGAAATGCTCATGCTCACGTTCATGCGACTGAGATTCAGCCTGCCTCTGGAGTTGCTGGCCTACCTCTTCAGAGTATCAAGCACTACTGCAGGAAGGCATTTTCACAACACCCTAAATGTTCTGTATTACAGATTGAAACCTATTATCATCTGGCCTACACATAAAGTCCTGCAAATGACAGCCAAATGCATTTCGAAGCGGGTTTGGTGGTCGTATTGCAGTAATCATTGATTGTTTTTTGTTGCAACATCGTCCGACTTGATGGCAAGAGCCCAAACCTCCAACTACAAGCACCATAACACAGTCACTGTCAAGTATCTCATTGGCATTACTCCTGCTGGTGCCATTTCATACATTTCCCAGGCTTGGGGTGGAAGGTCCTCAGACACACACATAACAGAGCACTCAGATTTGTTGTCACATTTGCTGCCTGGGGATGTTGTGCTAGCTGACAGAGGGTTTGATATTGGTGAATTGGTAGCAAAGATGGGAGCTGAGGTAAAACCAAAGACTGTACAGGGGAAGATAAACATCCGGTCTCTTTTCCCTATATGAGTAGTGAGGACAGAAACACTGGTTATGTCCCTTTGAAACGTGACACATTTTACACATCGATAGGCCAGTTGAATTCTCCGTTCAAGTTCCAGTCCGAGTTTTTGGATAGCCTCCACTGTGAATAGTGTACACGTCGCCACTAACGATAACTCTATCAGCCCGGTTCGCCGAGCTTTTAAGTAATCCATCTTACCCTTTTAGAATATCTTTGGTAAAACTACCTGCATTTACAAAGGGGAAAAGTCATCTTAGTGCTCATGATGTGGAATCTACCCGTCAAGTTGCACATCTCAGGATACATATCGAGCGGGTAATCGGCAGTTATAATGTGCAAAAAGTATGGAATTCTGAATGGGGTGTTACCATTAGACATGCTATCAACAAGGGAAAAGAGTGTGCACACTTGACAAAATAGTAACTGTTTGTTGTGCAATGATTAATTTGAATGAGTCAGTTAGTTGTACCATGTAAGTAAGACTAAGAGAACTAAAATGCAGGAAAGCTTAGTTAAATGGGAATATAGTGGTGTGTGTGTGCCAGTGAGCCAAATCTAATTATAATTTTCCCAGGATGCATCACCATTCTTGGACTCAAAAGGACTTTACAATAACCACCATTTGACTTTGGAGGTCTACAAATGGGTGCAGCCATTAATCAGTACATTAATGTTTTTGTGTGTGATTTTGTACTTTAATCTGAAATAGCTGATAGTGTATTGTGAAAATACATTACTACATAAGCTACGGGAGCTACATAATGATAAAAACAGAATTCTAAGGACAGAAGAGAAAAACTACTTTCAAATACTGATTTCCCCCCATGGAGATACGGGGGTCTTTTGTATAAATAGGCAGCTCCCCCACCTTCTGGAAGTTCTGTGCTTATATAACTTCCTCTAATCTGTCACTCTCTTTGACTCTGCCTTTTCCCTTTACTTACTGTCATCTATCTTTCTGCCTTACTGGTCCATTCTCCTGCCTTTTTTCATGTCTTGTAGTAGAAGGTGGCTACCCCTCGTCAGGCAACAGAAGAAACCGCTTGATGTGCCCACTACTTCACCACATCAAGCTATGAAGAAGAACTTTGAAAACTTCCGATTAAAGCGCGGTGTTCTGTACAGAGAAACCAATGTTGATGGTGAAAAGCACTCCCAGTTGGTTCTTCCAACCACCTATGTTAGACAAGCTTTGAGAGGACTACACAACGACATTGGACACCCTGGACGAGATCGGACTTTGGCGTTAGTTCGTGAACGGTTTTGGTGGCCTGGTGTTACAGGACAAGTAGAACAGTGGGTCAAGAATTGTCCCCGATGTTTACGACGCAAAAAGGCGCAAGGTAACATCGCACCCATGGTTAACATCGTCACTAGCCAACTGCTTGAGTTAGTCTGTATGGATTACCTCACCCTTGATAATTTGGATAATACTTAAAGTGTCGGGCAGTGGATGGATGCCTAGTGCCTCCATACACCCCGCACACTCCACGAGTCTTTCCACGGGGGTCTTTCGTAAAAATAATTCCCCCACCTTCGGGAAGTTCTGTGCTTGTAGCTTCCTCTAATCTGCCACTCTTTTGACTCTGTCTTTTCCCTTTGCTTTCTATCGTCTACCATCTTGCTGACTTATTGGCCCCATTCTCCTAGCCTTTAAAAAAAAAAATCTTCCAAATAATTTTTCAGCTTATTATGAGCTCCTCTGAAATCGGAATGTGTCGGCTGTACGCAGTGGGGAGACCAGTGAAAACTGAAAACCGGACACATATGTACCTTACCCATTATGGCCTAGGAACGCAGAAGAAGAACTAGCTTAAAGCCCACATTCAAACGCCATATCAAAACTCATGTTTCCTAAATAACTACTAATCTCTTCCTTCATGACTTGGTGTGAGCATGTCTGATAGTGAACATCTGCGCTTGGTGAGCGCACATAATTATCTATGTGGGTGGTGTAATTGCGTGCGTGGTTGTGTAATTCTGTGTCTTTGTCTGTCTGACCGTCTTTGGGTGTTTGTGTAATTTTTATTTCCCATTCTTTATGCTATATGTTAAATATTATTATATGTGGTGTTATATGTGTATATTAATTATTATATTTTTATATTGTAAGCGCCTAGGGCATTAAATTGATTAGGCGTGCAGACCTGCCACTTGCTCCTATTTCAGAGGAGCAGCTCAGATATGTTGAGCGTTGCTCCTAGCTCCTCTTGCAACCTCCCCAGCTCCTACATTTTAAAATCTGTCTTGTATACATTTTCCACTCAATTTCACAACAAAGAGCATGCATTCAAAGCACCAGCTAATGGACATCTAAGGGTCAGCATGAGACAGTGAGGGGCTACACGAAGCATAGGCCTATCTCAGGCTAAATGACCAACAAATATTGTAGATTGGTCAATATTTCTTTCTCTAAAATGGATCTCAAATTGACAATGGTCAATATTTCTTACTCTAAAATGGATCTCAAATTGACAAAAACGACTGCATGTTTGAAGAACAAAAGAGAAGGCCGCACATTTTGAAGTGGCAATGGATTTTACTGGGGGGCCAGTGCCAGCCCCTAGATTCTCGCTCTTCTTTTTTATTCTCAGAATGTGGCAGGTCTGGGCGTGCTAAATGTTCTAATAATAATAATAATAATATTGTGTATTGACACGACTTACAGAAGCAGTCAGACTGTGCCATGTCAGTTGAAAACTGATACTTTATCTTCATGTGATGATGATGATTGGAATGCAGATTTATGTTTAAGTGAATCTTCCTAATCATTCCATATGTCATCAGGGATTTTACATGGAGAAGTGATTGGACTAGGAAGGGGAGGGGAGATTGGAGGGAACGAAGAAGAAGAATCTATTAGAATATGAGCAATGATAATCTATAGTGGACAGGCATGGTAGACCGCGAAACACTTTGAAACAAAATTATTCAAAAATGCATTGAAATGGCATGAAAAAGTGAAAATTTCACTCATTTATTGAATTTTATTGAATTTTCTTCGGCCCCCTGGACCCCCGGCCATTTTCCTAGAAAACCACTTTGCCCCCACTACCATGCCTGAGTGGAGTGAAAGTGTGATATATTTTTTGGGGAAAGACTATTTTGTATATTATTGTTTTATTGCCTGCTGTACTGGCATTGTCTCTTGACGAGACTGTACTCCCAAGTACAGTGGAACCTCCTTTATAAGACCTCCCAATATAAGACTCCCTCCCACATAAGACCTTCTTCTCTTCTTCTTCTTCTTCCAATATAGTTGTCAAAGTCAGTTCTGACCATTGTTACAACTGAAAAGGTCAAAGAGAGAAAAACAAAAGAAGAAAAACAAAAACAAAGGAGAGAGTTAGAGATTTGGTGGGTAGACAGCCAAACAACCAGCCAGACTGGGACCGTTCAGCGGAACCCAGCCATGATGCCGGCCCAACCACTGCCTACCCTTGGGTCTGAAGCTTTTAGTGCTCTGCCAACAGCCTCCTGAAGAAGGCCTTGGCAGAAGGGGCCTGAACAGTTTGTGGAAGCAGGGCGTTCCACTCTCTGATTGCGCGAGGGAAGAAGGAGGAGCTACGCTGCTGGGTGCGGCAGGGGATCCTGCTGAACTGCTCGCTGTGTCCTCTTCTCGCTCTTGCAGCTAAGGGCTGCAGCTGTTCACACCTGACCTCTCTGAGACATTGCCCTTCTTTGTAAGTATTAAAATCACCTCTCTTATAAGTCCCCTCCCTTTCAAGATCTCATTTTGGATGATTTTTGATGATCTTATAAGGGAGGTTCTACTGTATACTATATGTGATGGTTACATGGGGGAAAAAAAACCCAGACATATTAATCGCTCAGAATATTTTCGAAAAAAAGCCAAAGATTAAGTCAACAACAACCCCCAAATACCAATTTTGTATTTAGCGCATATTTATATGTATTCTACTAGTATTCACAACATGAAAAGCAATTTTGAATGATTTCTTTATTTGATTGTTATTAATTTAAACCAAATCAATGAAGAAGAAAAAAGTGGCAAACTTCTGTCTTCTATGTCCAATTTCTTGAATTTCAAACTTCGAATGGCTATAACAATAAAAACTGGACAAGATAACTCGATTCTGTTTTCAGTGTATTGATAATAAATCTTTTCTCCGTGTTGTAAAAGAACAAACTCTCAATGTGTATGCTTATCTTCTTCTTAAAAATCTTCTTTCAAATACGTCGCTACAATCCAGTAGTCTGGCATAACTGCGACGGGGAGAGATTGCGCAGTGGCGGTTTATTGATGTTGGTTGATTAATAGCTGTCTTTTGAAGGCCTCAAGGGAGTTGGCTTGGACGGTGCTGTTATTCAGATGGTTCCACTCTGTTGGTGTTCTAACAAAGAAAGAGTTTTTGAACTGGTCGGTGCTTGAGGAGGGAACTTTTATTGCGTTGTTGTTGTTTCTAGCTGAAGATCTGATTGGGTTCGACGAGTAAGGAAGTCCGGATCTTATCAGTCTGCTCGATTTGTGATAAGTGATGAAGTCTTCAGGGGGTAAGGCCGGTACTAACCCCTCAACCACTCTGTAGAGCAGGGTCAGGCGGAGGTGATGGCGCCTTTGCTGAAGGGATGGAAGTTCAGTTTTTTCAAGAAGTTTGGTGACACTACAGGCGTTGTGGACGTATAGTCGCCAGTAATGAAGCGGGCAGCATTCAGTTGTATACGTTCTATACTGTCAATGTCTTTCTGTAGATAAGGGTCCCACACAACTACACCATATTCTAGTAAAGGTCTGACTAGAGCTAGATAGGCATTGGTTTTACACCGTGGTGGGCAGCGACAGAGATTTCGTCGGAGGAAACCAAGGGTGCAGCTTGCTTTCTTTGTAATGTTGGAAATATGTGGTCCCCATTTTAGGTCCTCAGATAGTAGAATGCCCAGGTATGGATTTGTTGGAACATGCTGGAGGATGGTGTTGTTTAGTTGGTAAGAGAAGTTGGATTTGTTGCACAAAGATAGAATGTAGCACTTGGAAGCGTTGAAGCGCATGCCCCAAGTATTCGCCCGGGTCTCAAGCTGTTGCAGATTTTCTTGCAGGGTCAGATGGTCATTAAAGTTATTAATTTCCCTATAAAGAAGGCAGTCATCAGCGAATAATCTGATTTTTGAAGTTCGATTGACAGCTTTTGGTAGGTCATTGATGTGGCAGAGAAATAGGAGGGGGCCGAGCACTGTACCTTGTGGGACTCCAGAGTCGACATGGTTTTTTTGAGGAGGTTCCTTCTAACACTACTCAGGGCTCCCAGGGACCCCCATTTGGGGGTCTATGAAGCACTAAAATTCTAAAGGACCCTCTAAAACAATGTGCAGGGGGTCCCAGGGATGCACTAGAAATATTCTTTTTAGCATTCGCAATGCCACTGGGACCCTCTATATATCCCGCCTCTAGGACCCTCTATGCTGTAAGTGAAGGAGTCCCTGGGACCCCTTGTTTTGCGGGATGATTGGGAGCCCTGACTACTGTCATGGTTCTTTGAGTAAGGAAGCAGGAGAGCCACTGGTGGAGGGGGCCTGTAATTCCGTAACTTTTAAGTTTATGGAGGAGTTGGTCATGAGGCACAATGTCAAAGGCTTTAAAGAAATCTAGAATGGCGATGTCTACTTGCTTTTTGTTATCAAAAGAGGACAGGTCAGGTCAGGTAGTTAGGACATTAGGCCTTGCGGCCTCTTCACTGTCCTGTCATTTGTTTTTTTAACTTTTGCACAGCTGAGAGGTTTTTATATTTTGTTTTCGGCAAATCTGCCTTTTAGTCATGCTCATATTGTAGTTTTGATATGTTGGTGTATCCACCAAGGAGGTTTTTTAATTGTGTTGGCTTGTTGTGAGGAGTTGTGTTTCACATGAGTAGCCTGCACAGAATCCATGGTTGAGGTTGGTGAGGATGTTGTGGGGTTGAAGATGGGACATGTGGCGGAAAATAATATGTTCTAGGATCTTACATGGGACAGAGGTAAGAGAAATGAGGTGGTAGTTTTCTGGGAAGTGTCTATTACCTTTTCTGTACACACTGGAAATATTTACTGCAAGCCAGTCTGCTGGGAGGGAGCCGGAGTCTAGGGATTTGGGGTAGATAACGCTAAGGGCTGGGGCAATTTGTTCTGCACAATTTTAAAGTACTAAATTGGGGATGCCATCTCAATCTGGGCCAGGTGCCTTGTAGGGTGAGAGATTGTGAAGTAGTTTTGCAATGTCTGGTGCGGAAATGTTGATGTGGCTAATTGGCGTTGAAGCAGGAGGCATTTCGGGCATAACGTTGCTGCTGGGTTTGGTAAAAACTGATTTAAACTGTTGGAGGAGGAGACGGGCTTTGTCGTGGCTGTTTGTTGTCAGTCTGCCATGTTCTTTTAGTGGGGCTACTCCGGAGTTGTCCTGTTTCTTGGATTTTATGAAGTGCCAAAAGGGCTTGCTGTTATTATTTGCAAGGCCCTCTTGGATGGTGTTGAGAAAGTTCCACTCTGCTCGCCTCATTTCTTTCGTGCAGTGCTTTTGGAAGGATCTGAATGTGGTCCAGTTGTTAGATTGTTTGGCCTTTCTAAATCGTTTTTGTTTTCGTCTTAGTAGCCGTTTAATCGTGTTGTTGTTCCAGGGTAGAGAAGAACGTTTCTGTAGAGATGATGGGATGTGTGTATTGATAGCAGAGAGGAGCTGCATCTTGAATGAGGTCCATAGTGTTGATGTGTCTGCTCCATTGTCGTAGTCCTTGATGATGTGTGTATTGATAGCAGACAGGAGCTGCATCTTGAATGAGGTCCATAGTGTTGATGTGTCTGCTCCATTGTCGTAGTCCTTGATGATGTGTGTATTGATAGCAGACAGGAGCTGCATCTT
Organism: Phymorhynchus buccinoides; assembly: GCA_017654935.2. Taxonomy (NCBI): domain Eukaryota; kingdom Metazoa; phylum Mollusca; class Gastropoda; order Neogastropoda; family Raphitomidae; genus Phymorhynchus; species Phymorhynchus buccinoides. The sequence continues at coordinate 5,655,280 of CM065683.1, forward strand.
GAATGAGGTCCATAGTGTTGATGTGTCTGCTCCATTGTCGTAGTCCTTGATGATGATGTGTTTATTGATAGCAGACAGGAGCTGCATCTTGAATGAGGTCCATAGTGTTGATGTGTCTGCTCCATTGTCGTAGTCCTTGATGATGTTGTGTTTATTGATAGCAGACAGGAGCTGCATCTTGAAAGAGGTCCATAGTGTTGATGTGTCTGCTCCATTGTTGTAGTCCTTGATGTTGTGTGTATTGATAGCAGACAGGAGCTGCATCTTGAATGAGGTCCATAGTGTTGATGTGTCTGCTCCATTGTCGTAGTCCTTGATGATGTGTGTATTGATAGCAGACAGGAGCTGCATCTTGAATGAGGTCCATAGTGTTGATGTGTCTGCTCCATTGTTGTAGTCCTTGATGTGTGTATTGATAGCAGAGAGGAGCTGCATCTTGAATGAGGTCCATAGTGTTGTGTCTTCTCCTTTGTTGTAGTCCTTGATGTTGTCGTGTTTATTGATAGCAGACAGGAGCTGCATCTTGAATGAGGTCCATAGTGTTGATGTGTCTGCTCCATTGTCGTAGTCCTTGATGTTGTTGTGTTTATTGATAGCAGACAGGAGCTGCATCTTGAAAGAGGTCCATAGTGTTGATGCGTCTGCTCCATTGTCGTAGTCCTTGATGATGTTGTCGGCAGCTGTCTTGATGTCATTTTTGAGTGCATCCCAGTTGGCTTTCTTAAATTTGTAGGTCTGCTGAGAAACGTTTGTTTACCTTTGTTCATCTGACAATTTGATTTTGGGGGGTCTTTTTTTCCCTTTGAGGTGATCTCGTGAATGAATGAACAAATTAACAAATGATATCAGAAATGATGCATTGGTGAACAAAATAAATGAATAAAGCGAACTGCTAAGTGTCTGTGATGAAGCAAAGAATTATGATGTTGGTTGTCTTTCTGATTCTTTTTTGGGGGGGCGGGGCTCTGTCTCGTTCACTCTCTTTCTACATTACATATCTGTGATAACCGTATTTTACGGACTACAAGGCGCACCTGATTATAAGGCGCACCCCCCAAATTTGACACCAAATTCAGATTTTGTTGCTCTGTTTTCTTACTATATTATCAGTCACATTATAAGGCGCAGGGGTCTCAGTCTGGGAAAAACGTATCGCCTTATAGTCCGTAAAATACGGTAGCTATTTATGGGCATACGCATGTGTTTAAATTTCATGAAGTTTGCTCACACATGTATTTATTGATGACTTAGTGTACTGACTCCCTCATACCCTTACTCTCTGTGTGTGTGCGCGCGTGTGTATGTATATGCCTGTATGTGTACTCTAACCAAACATTATTATTAGTGTGTGTGTGCCAATTTCATTGTGTATGTCGGTCAGTCACAGCAGACAAATCCAACACTGTCTTCATGTCTTATAAGGTTACAAAACCTGCCCTTAATTTTATGAAGTTCTACTAAAGCTTAAGTGGGAAACTAAACGTTGTTACTTTCTAAATTAAGTAAACCGATTTACTTAATTTAGAAAGTGACAACCGATTTACTTAATTTAGAAAGTAACAACGTTTAGTTTCCCACTTAAGCTTTAGTAGAACTTCATAAAATTAAGCACAGATGACAGTGACTTCGGCTTCTGACAATATAACAAGCTAAGATGATTATGCTTCCTACATATTCCAGATACTGGGACTTTTTTTAAAAACTACACTGGTTAGTGTTAAACAGTTCTTCAAGTCATCACAGATGTTATAGACATCCTAGGATCAAATTGATCATCAATACATGCCTGAAAGTCAAACAGGACACATCTGTTTGTGCAAAAAGAAAACTCTCTCTCTCTCTCTCTCTCTCTCTCTCTCTCTCTCACTCACTCACACACACACACACAGCGCAAAAACACTAAGAACAAGAAACCAGCAGAAAAGCGGTGATTTTATGTCTTGCATAACGGAAACAAACAAATCAAACCAGTCAGCCAAATAAAAACACAGTATCTTTACAATTGTTTCTGGACCCGGTGTTGAGCCTGTCCTTCTCAAAATGATAACTCTCAATTTCTGCACTTCAAGAAAATAAACAATACAATTTGTTTTGTTTTGGTTAAGTCCCCTCATGATATCCAACATGGATGTTCTTTTGATTTAGCTATATCGTCGGTGAAATTCCAAAACCTCGTATCTGGAAAAAAAATTGGGGGGTTGTTGAGTTAGATACATAGTCAGCTTAAAAAAATTTCCCACCACCTTCCACCAAAAGCTCGTATCTCTATGACTTTCTATCCGGGGTAAATGAGGTGAAAATAGAAGACAAACTCGTAAGTCCCAAACTCAGATCTAGTTAAGGACAAAAACCTCGTATCTTCGTTCTTTTCATGTCTAAAAAAACCAAAACAAGTAATTTTAACAAAATGCAGGACTAAACTCGCAATGTCTTGAACAACCTATTCATCACAGTTAATCAATTGTGGTCAACGTGGTTAATTTTTAAAACATTTTTTTTTCTTTTTTCTCAAAATTACCAAATTTGAGATACAAGGTTTTTGAATTTCACCGACGATATGCACTTGTCACAAAACTTTGCTGTTTTTATTTTAAAATGAAGGTAAATTCTACTCAAAATGTTTAAAGAAATCCCATATCATCCATCCACCCCCACCCCACCCCACCACACACACACACATTAATCATCCGATAATTGTTATTATGACTCAAATTGTTCACAAAATTTGCTATGGCTACAGAACTGATTTCAATCATATTTGAAGCATCTTTTTTTCTTAACCTCCTTTTCGTTTACTATAATTCTAATCATAACTTTGTTGATTAAAATCAGTGATTGTAACGGCAATATTCGTTTACACCGGTTCTACAATAACAAATATGGACTAAGTAACACTTGCCATGTAAAAAAAAAGTCAACAATCACAGTATTGAATTTGTTCACATCTTTTTCTTCTTCGATCGCTCAGTTTCCTGTCATAATTATGAGCGTAGATGCGTCATGCTGCTGTTATGCGCCTAACTAAGAAATAGCGTATGTCCGACTTCGGCTGAAGAAATCTTTGTAAGAATTTATAGAAAAAAAGGCAGGAGAATGGACCAGTGAGACAGAAAGAGAGCAGATGACAGTAGTAAGCACAGGGAAAAGGCAGGAGAATGGACCAGTGAGATAGAAAGAGAGCAGATGACAGTAGTAAGCACAGGGAAAAGGCAGGAGAATGGACCAGTGAGATAGAAAGAGAGCAGATGACAGTAGTAAGCAAAGGGAAAAGGCAGGAGGAGAATGGACCAGTGAGATAGAAAGAGAGCAGATGACAGTAGTAAGCAAAGGGAAAAGGCAGGAGAATGGACCAGTGAGATAGAAAGAGAGCAGATGACAGTAGTAAGCACAGGGAAAAGGCAGGAGAATGGACCAGTGAGATAGAAAGAGAGCAGATGACAGTAGTAAGCACAGGGAAAAGGCAGGAGGAGAATGGACCAGTGAGATAGAAAGAGAGCAGATGACAGTAGTAAGCAAAGGGAAAAGGCAGGAGGAGAATGGACCAGTGAGATAGAAAGAGAGCAGATGACAGTAGTAAGCAAAGGGAAAAGGCAGGAGGAGAATGGACCAGTGAGATAGAAAGAGAGCAGATGACAGTAGTAAGCAAAGGGAAAAGGCAGGAGAATGGACCAGTGAGATAGAAAGAGAGCAGATGACAGTAGTAAGCAAAGGGAAAAGGCAGGAGAATGGACCAGTGAGATAGAAAGAGAGCAGATGACAGTAGTAAGCAAAGGGAAAAGGCAGGAGAATGGACCAGTGAGATAGAAAGAGAGCAGATGACAGTAGTAAGCACAGGGAAAAGGCAGGAGAATGGACCAGTGAGATAGAAAGAGAGCAGATGACAGTAGTAAGCAAAGGGAAAAGGCAGGAGAATGGACCAGTGAGATAGAAAGAGAGCAGATGACAGTAGTAAGCACAGGGAAAAGGCAGAGTCAAAGAGAATGACAGAATTAAAGGAAGTTACAAGCACAGAACTTCCAGAAGGTGAGGGAACTATTTGTACAAAAGACCCCCCCCGGTATCCCCAGAGGGGGATTTGTTCACATAATTAATATGGTTTAACTCTTCTAGCACCATGGGGGTCGATCGGAATACATTCGCCCAAGACATCACTCCACACTCCCACCAAATGCAGAGACATTCACTGCCAAGCACCCTGCCATGCGTTTGTCTATTGTCAGAGTTATGTATTAGTATTAGGTACTTTATAGTCACAGAGGCGTCTCTGTAAAATTCGAGTTGCTTGACATGTCAGCTGAGATGACCATGATCTTTGCATTCTGATTTCCAGCACAGTATAGTGGTACAGTGGTTCAGAGGTAAGGCATTTGCCTCGTAAGTGACAAAACCCGGGATCGTTCCCGGCCTCAGCGTAGTTTTTCCGCTCACTTTCCACTAGACCTTAATAATAAATTTGATGGCTTGGAGTCAAAGCGGACTATCTTTAGATAGTCCATTGACGTATTATTGGATTTATTACAAAAACTAATAACTTGTATCAAACAATGACTGCAGAACTATAAAAAGGGTATTTTTGCTTTTTATATTTCAGCAGTCTTTTTGTTATACAAGTTATTAGTTTTCGTAATAAGTTCAATAATATGTCAATGGACTATCTAAAGATAGTCTGTTTTGACTCCAAGCCATCGCAGTGTGGTCTGAACGTCTTTCGGATGAGTCGACAAAAAACAAGGCCATGAACCAAGGGTTAAACCTGAAAAGTTTCAGAAAAAGCCCACGAAGCTGAAAACTTTTAACCAATTTAAAGCAATTTAGATGCATAATCGTGGTTCCTATACAACGGCAATCGGGTTTTCGCTTACAACAAAGCTGGTTTTTTCTCCACTTTTTATTATTTTGTTGTTCTTGAAAAAAATTTAAAAATAGAATTCGGTCTGTACCGATTTTTTTCAAAAAAAGGATTTCCTTCCTGAGAAGGAAGCAGTTTAAGCCATGAAGTACCCAGTGCCAAAAGCCGCATGCAACCCCCCCCCCCAAAAAACAAATCATGGGGGGCAGAGTAAGCAGAGTACTAGCTGCAATGCATTCTCCAGGTGGGAGCAACCTCAATTTCAGTCTCTGTGACTATTAAAGTAATAGCAATACATGAAAAATAGCCAGGGCCTGTATTCACGTTGAGATAGCATGAGACTTTGCATGATGCTAACTTAGAAGCTCTTCCAATGTCCTATAGGATTTAATAGGACTTTTGGAAGAGCTTCTAAGTTAGCATGATGCTATGTCTCATGCTATCTCAACGTGAATACAGGCCCAGGTTTGTTATACTGGCTAGAGTGTAAATAGCTCCCGGTACCACAATGTCACTATTCATAAGCTTTGTGCTGCTGTTTAATGACAATGTCTATGTTTTCAAAGTTTGGATATTGTCCAATCTCAATACAAAAAAACTGAAACAGACTGCAACGTCACTGGAACATACAACAAACAAACAACTACACGACAAGTGTAAAGTGACGTTATTTTATCCACAAGAGACAAAACAAAACTACTGGATATTTTGGCAAATGCGCCTTTATCGACACAGACAAACAAGAAAACAGCAAACATAGCAAAAGGAGCAAAAAGCAGGCAACAAAAGGAGCAAAAAATCAAAATAAAAAACCCAATACTTCCCCTCTACAGTCCAATGCGTAAAATAGCGTCACTTTACACTTGTCGTGTAGTTGTTTGTTTGCTGTATAATCTCAATACAAATGAAAATTCACTGACTTTACTTTATCCCTGTAATAACAATATTAAAACATTGCACGTGTCAAAATTCATATCATAAGCTTATATATATATATTATGATACATAATTACTGACTGTAATGGCAATAATATTTGCATTTTAATTTTCATTAGCTTTCATTCATTGTAATAAACATTTTGACAATACTCATTCTGTGCTTCTGTCGTAAATGTGGTTATGTTTGTGAGAGTTTAAGTGTTTGTGTTTGTGTGTGTGTCTTTCATTTAACGTCTATCCACGTCTCGTGATATTGAACGTTTGTTTGTGTTTGGATCCTTGCGCATATGTTCGTGCCCGTTGTTAGTTATAAATCTACCCACCCCGAGTTATAAGATCACAAAAATAAAAGATGAAAAAGTTCCTGTGCACTTGCAAAAAGACACGACCAAAAACAAATCGGCTTGAAAACGATATGTGTGCTTAACCATCAACACCCTGTGAAGTTATTAACATCTCCAAAACATTACATTTGACAGAAATCACAAGTTGGTGTGACTCAGACATTGAAATGCCCCAACAAAGCCTAGCATTTTGTTTTAGTGAATCATGTCATGATTTGGTGTAATTCAAAATGAATACAGTGAAACCTCCCTTATAAGACCTCCCATTATAAGACTCCCTCCCACATAAGACCTACTTCTCTGAGACATTGCCCTTCTTTGTAAGTATAAACTTACCTTCCTTTTAAGACCCCTCCCTTATAAGACCTCATTTTGGATGATTTTTGAAGGTCTTATAAGGGAGGTTCCACTGTAATATCTTTAGCAAGCATGGACACAACTATGTGCATACATACATTGATACAGCATGAGAGAACACAAAGCATGAAATCAGTGGCATAAAAAATATCATTTTTGTGGTATACCGATATTATAATAAACGGTCAAACGATATCACAGATACAGTGCATTTCTCAACAATGGACGGAATCAGATTCAACTTCAAGTCTGTGTCATGCCGCTCTCACAACCTACAAGCAGCAGCAACAACAATGACAAATTTCTTCACATGTATATGAATTTAGCCACACACAAAAGCTGGCTATTGGCCACTGCAACAACCACCTTTTGCAAGAGTGAATGCCCTTGGTAGATGCTTGAGTACTGACCAAACAAGGGAATAACTCTCGCCAATAACCCTATTTGAGGCCACTGAGTAGCTGTCTTTTGCAAGAGTGCATGAATGCCCTTGGTAGATGCTTGAGCACTGACCAAACAAGGGCATAACTCAGCCAATAACCCTATTTGAGGCCACTGACTGGCTGTCTTCTGCAAGAGTGAATGAATGCCCTTGAAAGATGCTTGAGCACTGACCAAACAAGGGCATAACTCTCAACCAATAACCCTATTTGAGGCCACTGAATGGCTGCCTTTTGCAAGAGTGAATGCCCTTGGAAGATGCTTGAGCACTGACCAAACAAGGGAAAAACTCTCGCCAATAACCCTATTTGAGGCCACTGAATGGCTACCTTTTGCAAGAGTGAATGCCCTTTTGGATACTGACCAACAAGGGCTTAACTCTCGCTGTCAAGGGCATTAATAACCCTAGTTGCAGTGGCCAATATACATTTTCTAAACAAATAAATATGTAGGGTTACATTTGCATCCTGATACTGATTCATCATCGTGAACAAAACATTTTTAATGTCACCTTTTATTAAAATTTCTAACTCAAATGAGATTGGTTTACGCGAATGTCATAAAATAGAAAGCTTGGTAAAGATTTCAAGCGGCAATGATAATGATAAAATATTAAACAAATGGTGAATGAGCATAACAGAGATTCTTTCATTTATGACTAGTTCAAAAATCTATGGGAAAAAGACAAAGAAAAATGTGGTAATTTCAGAAGTATATAAGCCAAAAACAGAAAGTTTGGTTAGTCTTGTTTATATAGCAATGGCCACTCTAAATTCATTGTCACATTTAAAGGTGGACCCTGATGGATGAGTTTTTGCAAGAAACACATCGAGATCACCAGGAAAACACCCTTTACAGAGATCGCAACACTCACTTTGCTCTGGTTTCCTAGAAATTAAACCGTCAAAACGTCGATTCCTCCTTGGCGGAGTTGCCGGAGAGAATAGCCATTTTGGATGGGGTGGGTGGAGGTCACTCATTGTGGTTGAAGCGGTTTCTTTTTTTTGTAGTGCAGTAAAAAAAAAAAAAGGAGCTATTTCCTTTGTTCTGAGTGAAACTCCTTTAGGTAAACTGCATAAAATAAAATTAAAAAAAATAAAAAGGCTTGTATTGCGAACATTTCATGCAAACGATTTGGCGGCCATTAGAAAAGAGACGGCACACGCCTTCTCTTTGGGTGAAAGGATTTTACTTCCAGCACCTCCGCCAAGGAGGAATCGCCGATTTGACGGTTTGATTTCTAGGAAACCAGAGCAAAGTGAGTGTTGCAATCTCGGTAAAGGGTGTTTTCCTGGTGATCTCGACGTGTTAATTACAAAATCTAATCTGTCAGGGTGGCCCCAATGGTGAAAAGTTGACAAAGACATGATGAAAGCACGTTTTGCATGGTCAAAATGTTATGTCAAATTTGTCAGATAACGGACAGTGTTGTGAACTACCAGTAACGGCATGGATTTGCAATACTACATTGGACTATAAACACGTGATTAAAATCTCCAAAAGTCATGGAACGACACTGAGAATACTGACTAGAATCAACCAAAAGTATTTTCTTTGCAAACATGGAAATTATGCATGCATGCACACGCACATGCATGCACGCTCTCTCTTTCTCGCACACACACACATACACACACACACAGAGGATGAAAAACAGCTTTGTCAGCTTACTCTTTAACCCTCAATAAAGATCATTTTGACTTGACTTGACTTGACACACACACACAGTCTCTCTCTCTCTCTCTCTCTCTCTCTCTCTCTCTCTCTCTCTCTCTCTCTCTCCCAAGGACAGATTGTAAGAATAGGCATCGCCTAAAATCTTTATCCTTGTTAAATAAAGTTTTTCAGTGTTCAGTGTTCCCTCCCTCAAACACACACACACACATAGCACTGTCTCATAATTCGGTCTTTTGGGGTTATCTTTCTCTACTGTCTCGTTTTGAAGTCGGTTTGGGGTAGTTCCGGTTCAAAAATAGAATTAAAAAACGGAAGTTACCTACCTTAAACAACAACTATATTTTGTTGTTGTCTTCAAGTCTTGGGGTATTAATGTGGTCGTATCAAGTAAACAAATAAGAACATAACTGTTTATAGTCAACGAATGTAAACTTTAAGAAAAAAACATGAACGAGGACTTAATATTATTAAATCTCCAAACTGATAACTGAGCAATTAAACACCCCTCTATTTCAATTATGGAGCAGCCATGCCGTGTTTACAGCATTTTCTAACCGGAACTAAGCGTCCTAACGGGCACAGAACTCGTCTGTTACTTCTGTTTTCATTTCGCAACAGTGCTATACACACACAAACAACACTATTTACATAAGTAAACTTCTAGGATGGTGAGAATTGAAATGGATTCAATTCACATTCATAATAAAGCAGTACATAATACACAATGTTCAAATCTGTCGAATGTTCAAGAAAATACGGTCCCTCAGAACAAAATGGTATAAGACCCAAGGACAATGATTACCCAGGGGGCCGTTTCACAAGGGATAACGTTACGTAGCATTAGCTCAAATCGGCAAAAACGGTCTAAGAAACACCCTCCCTTTGCCGATAGTTTTCAAAACATTTTGTGTCCACTTTGGTAGTAGCTAACGGCAAACGATTAGTTGCATCATGGGAAATATACAACTTTTTTTTTTTACGTCCGGTTATTTTTAGTTCTTGCGAGAACATAGCTTTTTGTTTACCAAAATGGAAGACAAAGTCAAGAAAGTTGATACTGAGTTATTCTTCACTTTACAGCGATAATATATGGGGTGATTTTAGCAAATTAAACAGACACAAGTATTTTTGAGTGCTCTTTCTTCATTTTTCATCATGTTAGATGGCATAATATTGTGCAAACTTAATTTTCTGCACTCAAATAGACGTAAATTAAATCGAAATCTTTGTACAGCCTGTCAGAGAGATTTATCTCCCTTTTCATAGCAACTCTTTTCTCTCTCTGACAGCGAAGAGTAAGCTATTAGAGTTATCTTTACTTAGCTAACGTTATTCACGGTTACATGGGTGCTCCTGGGAAATTTCAAAAAATCCTGCAAGGCAGGGGTCCAGGGGCCGCCCAGGACCCGGCGGAGTGCAGGGACAGCGCCCCTCCTGGGGGTTCCGGGGGACAATGCCCCCTGGAAGCTGAAGGGAAACAACAGTTTCCAATGTAATTGACAGGCTCTCGTTGCACTTTCACTTCTGGTTATGACCTATGACCAGCATAATGCATCTTCTTAAATTCTCATAATCCGGAGACGCGGGCTCCAGGCAATAAAAAAAATCCTGAACTTCAGGACATCCCGAAAAGCAGGAGCATCCATGCGGTTATTGGTGTTTCTTAGACCCCCTTTTGGCGTAACAGTTATTCGCGTGGCGACTGTCCCCTAGAGAAACCTGACCCTGGTTAGACAGTACCCAAACTATGCCTGACAACAGAGGGGGTAACAGTATAGTTTGGATGCTCGTCATTCCTCATAACCCCCCCCCCCCCCCCACTTTTTGCCTTTTTGCTTTGATCAATTTGACGTTTATGCCACGTTTTTGTTTTTGCTGTTCCATCTTCTGGGCCGTACAGTGGCATTGCTCCCACGCCGCTCATTCCGAGTCCCAACTTGCAGCTACACCCTGGCTTGTTCAGGTCACAGAATCTGAGACCAGCAGTCCAAGGGGAGCGAATCTATGTTAGGCCGTCAGGAGACAACCAACCGAGGAGACACTGCACTGCTGCTGAGTCACTTCGGTGGAGTTCAGTGGAGCCTGTTCAGGACACCACCTACTAAGCCCCCTACTGACAACACTATTCTCTTAGTCGCGGAGCCAGCGTGAGTGAGGTCCTCCTCCGAGGGCGCCACCACAACCTTCCACCGACAGTTCCCCAGAACACACTGATCCCCATGACTTTGACCCGAACGCACCAAGGCATACACTGGATTGGAAACCGAAACTGAGGTCACCATGAGAGCAGGGCATGCAAAGCCACAGAATTTGAGACATTTGTCACTTTCTTGATAAATATTACAAATCATAATACATATTGTTGCCCACACCTAAGATGCATAGTTTCTTGTAAAAACATACTTCAAATCAGCAGCTAAACTTTGAGGATCAAAAGGCGTGATTTCAGTTTCATTCACAAGTTAAATGCCATTTTAAGACGCCCAATCTGTGGAGGACATTTCTTAATCAAAAATCTCTCGAACGATAAAACAAAAACAAAGATAACAAGCAAGTAACGAAACAAAAGATAATTCCATGAACGCATGCTATCGATTAGCTGCCTTTACAGTGGGACGTGTTTTTTTAACGCTAAAATTAAGAAACAATAAAACCATTTATAAATTCTACTTTTAAAAAACAATTTAAAAGGTACAAGAACAGCTTTAACCATGAATTGCCATCAGTTTTCCTGTGATAGTATCGACAACTTTAGGACAGCAGCCAGCATTGAAAATAAAGTATCACGTCTTCAGTTTTTTTATTCATAATATTAATAGAAAATAATGGTCACAGCTGTACATACTAACATAGACACTGTTCTGGAAACACTCATACCCTTTTCTAAGCAGTTCTCTCCCCTAGACCATTATCAATGGATAGCATTTTGAATTCTACTATTTTACTTTTCAATTGCATAGGTTTCAATTTGACAGTAACCACATGGTATCAGTGTATCAAACAGTGAATATTTATTAAAAAAAATCATATATACTATTGACAAACATGATCATCGTGCACGCAATTTATTATTAAATACTAGGTCTGCAAAATGATTTGTGTTAGAAGATTGTGAGTGTAGCGAATCTGTTTACATTGTGGGTTAAGAAACTTTTTTTCGCTTTTGCTAAGTATCACTTTATTAGATATTTTTACATGGTCTGAGCTTCAAGGATTGTGGATTAATGTCCTGCCTCCCTATGTCTGAACAAAAATCACAAAGACAGACTAGAGTTTAGAGTTCTTCCAACCATTGAGGAGCTTGACAAGGGTCTGTCACTCCATTTTAGAGTTCCTCCAAGCCTGAAGAGTTAGAGTACCATGTATAAGCATTTTTGCTTGTTGTACTTTTATTGAAATGTTGTTCCTGCTTTGTTGTGTACTTTGGAATACATTTGCTGAACCCTTTCGCCGCCAGCCATTTTTTAGCCTAAGTTTTCCATTAAACTTACAAGGGTAGAAAAAAGATTTTGTCTGCGATATTGGGAATTCCTTTGTGACAAGTTTAAAACAAGGCCTATTCGGGCTATTGTTACCTCTTAAAATTAAGAACACAAGATCATTGGATAACAGATCCAGATTTCATGGCTTTTTAGGACATAGGTATTAAATCTTTATGGTGTAAAAATGCAACATTGTCGGTGAAAGGGTTAAACCAAGAGTTTGACAAGGGGCTGTCACTTCAGCTTGGAATTCCTCCAACCGTGAAGAGTTCCACAAGGGGCGTCACTCCAGGCCAAAGCCCTCTGCGTTCTGGATGGCGGTGAGCAGCTTCTGTTTGAGCAGCTTGCGGCTCTTGTAGGGTGGAAGCACCAGCTGGTTGAAGCAGGTGTGCGACATGGGCAACCTGTACGCGGGCGAAAGGAAAACATTCCCTCAATGATAATAATAATAGTGAACCATTTATATAGCGCACTCCTCCACCAAATGTGGAGCTCTATGCGCTTAGCAATCAACAACCGCAAAAAAATTAAAAGAAAGAAATTCAACAAGGACATATAATAATAATATGAACGAGTCCTTCGAACGGATGGGGACTTAAAACTAGTCTGAACCGTGCGCTTTATGCTACGCTAAAATCCCACGGATGTCAAAAGTCGGTAAATAACAGCAGGGAAAAAATCCTGCTGCCTGGTACGACCAAATTGATTAGCTATGGGTTTCCCCAAGTCCACACACACAAAAACACACACACACAGAAGGTCACACTCACAGGTCAAGGTCGTTGATTCTGGATATCTTGAAGGTCATCTCGCCCATGCCCCCGATGGGTACGCGGTCGCTGCCTGTGGCAAACAGCAGCAACTTCTTCTGGATGTCCAGAGGCATGTGCAGCACCACATCCCAAAAGTACCTGAAATAAACCACACTTCTTCCATCACTACAGGTCCCTAAAGTACCTGCAATAAAACACACTTCTTCCATCACTACAGGTCCCTAAAGTACCTGCAATAAAACACACCTCTTCCATCACTACAGGTCCCTAAAGTACCTGAAATAAAACACACTTCTTCCATGACTACAGGTCCCTAAAGTACCTGAAATAAAACACACTTCTTCCATCACTACAGGTCCCTAAAGTACCTGCAATAAAACACACTTCTTCCATCACTACAGGTCCCTAAAGTACCTGCAATAAAACACACTTCTTCCATCACTACAGGTCCCTAAAGTACCTGAAATAAAACACACTTCTTCCATGACTACAGGTCCCTAAAGTACCTGAAATAAAACACACCTCTTCCATCACTACAGGTCCCTAAAGTACCTGCATTAAAACACACCTCTTCCATCACTACAGGTCCCTAAAGTACCTGAAATAAAACACACTTCTTCCATGACTACAGGTCCCTAAAGTACCTGAAATAAAACACACCTCTTCCATCACTACAGGTCCCTAAAGTACCTGCAATAAAACACACCTCTTCCATCACTACAGGTCCCTAAAGTACCTGCAATAAAACACACTTCTTCCATCACTACAGGTCCCTAAAGTACCTGCAATAAAACACACCTCTTCCATCACTACAGGTCCCTAAAGTACCTGCAATAAAACACACTTCTTCCATCACTACAGGTCCCTAAAGTACCTGCAATAAAACACACCTCTTCCATCACTACAGGTCCCTAAAGTACCTGAAATAAAACACACTTCTTCCATGACTACAGGTCCCTAAAGTACCTGAAATAAAACACACTTCTTCCATCACTACAGGTCCCTAAAGTACCTGCAATAAAACACACTTCTTCCATCACTACAGGTCCCTAAAGTACCTGCAATAAAACACACCTCTTCCATCACTACAGGTCCCTAAAGTACCTGCAATAAAACACACCTCTTCCATCACTACAGGTCCCTAAAGTACCTGCAATAAAACACACTTCTTCCATCACTACAGGTCCCTAAAGTACCTGCATTAAAACACACTTCTTCCATCACTACAGGTCCCTAAAGTACCTGCAATAAAACACACCTCTTCCATCACTACAGGTCCCTAAAGTACCTGAAATAAAACACACCTCTTCCATCACTACAGGTCCCTAAAGTACCTGCAATAAAACACACTTCTTCCATGACTACAGGTCCCTAAAGTACCTGCAATAAAACACACTTCTTCCATCACTACAGGTCCCTAAAGTACCTGCAATAAAACACACCTCTTCCATCACTACAGGTCCCTAAAGTACCTGCAATAAAACACACCTCTTCCATCACTACAGGTCCCTAAAGTACCTGCAATAAAACACACTTCTTCCATCACTACAGGTCCCTAAAGTACCTGCAATAAAACACACTTCTTCCATCACTACAGGTCCCTAAAGTACCTGCAATAAAACACACCTCTTCCATCACTACAGGTCCCTAAAGTACCTGCAATAAAACACACCTCTTCCATCACTACAGGTCCCTAAAGTACCTGCAATAAAACACACTTCTTCCATCACTACAGGTCCCTAAAGTACCTGCAATAAAACACACTTCTTCCATGACTACAGGTCCCTAAAGTACCTGCAATAAAACACACTTCTTCCATCACTACAGGTCCCTAAAGTACCTGAAATAAAACACACTTCTTCCATCACTACAGGTCCCTAAAGTACCTGCAATAAAACACACTTCTTCCATGACTACAGGTCCCTAAAGTACCTGCAATAAAACACACTTCTTCCATCACTACAGGTCCCTAAAGTACCTGCAATAAAACACACTTCTTCCATCACTACAGGTCCCTAAAGTACCTGCAATAAAACACACTTCTTCCATCACTACAGGTCCCTAAAGTACCTGCAATAAAACACACTTCTTCCATCACTACAGGTCCCTAAAGTACCTGCAATAAAACACACCTCTTCCATCACTACAGGTCCCTAAAGTACCTGCAATAAAACACACTTCTTCCATGACTACAGGTCCCTAAAGTACCTGCAATAAAACACACTTCTTCCATGACTACAGGTCCCTAAAGTACCTGCAATAAAACACACCTCTTCCATCACTACAGGTCCCTAAAGTACCTGCAATAAAACACACTTCTTCCATCACTACAGGTCCCTAAAGTACCTGCAATAAAACACACCTCTTCCATCACTACAGGTCCCTAAAGTACCTGCAATAAAACACACTTCTTCCATGACTACAGGTCCCTAAAGTACCTGCAATAAAACACACTTCTTCCATGACTACAGGTCCCTAAAGTACCTGCAATAAAACACACCTCTTCCATCACTACAGGTCCCTAAAGTACCTGCAATAAAACACACTTCTTCCATCACTACAGGTCCCTAAAGTACCTGCAATAAAACACACTTCTTCCATCACTACAGGTCCCTAAAGTACCTGCAATAAAACACACCTCTTCCATCACTACAGGTCCCTAAAGTACCTGCAATAAAACACACCTCTTCCATCACTACAGGTCCCTAAAGTACCTGCAATAAAACACACTTCTTCCATCACTACAGGTCCCTAAAGTACCTGCAATAAAACACACCTCTTCCATCACTACAGGTCCCTAAAGTACCTGCAATAAAACACACCTCTTCCATCACTACAGGTCCCTAAAGTACCTGCAATAAAACACACCTCTTCCATCACTACAGGTCCCTAAAGTACCTGCAATAAAACACACCTCTTCCATCACTACAGGTCCCTAAAGTACCTGCAATAAAACACACCTCTTCCATCACTACAGGTCCCTAAAGTACCTGCAATAAAACACACTTCTTCCATCACTACAGGTCCCTAAAGTACCTGCAATAAAACACACTTCTTCCATCACTACAGGTCCCTAAAGTACCTGCAATAAAACACACCTCTTCCATCACTACAGGTCCCTAAAGTACCTGCAATAAAACACACCTCTTCCATCACTACAGGTCCCTAAAGTACCTGCAATAAAACACTTCTTCCATCACTACAGGTCCCTAAAGTACCTGCAATAAAACACACCTCTTCCATCACTACAGGTCCCTAAAGTACCTGCAATAAAACACACTTCTTCCATCACTACAGGTCCCTAAAGTACCTGAAATAAAACACACTTCTTCCATCACTACAGGTCCCTAAAGTACCTGAAATAAAACACACCTCTTAAATCACTACAGGTCCCTAAAGTACCTGCAATAAAACACTTCTTCCATCACTACAGGTCCCAAACACACTTCTTCCATCACTACAGGTCCCAAACGTACCTGCACCATGGGTGAAAATAAAACTTTCAATCCTGAAATAACATGTTTTAAGACTTCAATATAAACTTTAAAAAACACCGTAGTAAAGACAGCGAATTTTCGGTTCTTCTTCTTCTTCTTCGATCGCTCAGTTTCCTGTCAATTATGAGCGCAGATGCGTCATGCTGCCGTTACGCGCCTAACTAAGAAATAGTTAGGCCCAGCAAGTCCGACTTCAGCTGGAGGAAATCTTTTTGAAAGTGTTTCGTGAAAAAAGGCAGGAGAATGGACTGGGTAAGGCAGAAAGATAGTAGATGACAGTAAGCAAAGGGAAAGACAGAGTCAAAGAGAGTGGACAGATTAGAGGAGGTTACAAGCACAGAACTTCCAGAAGGTGGGGGGACTATTTATACAAAAGACCCCCCCCCCCCGGTAGCCCCACGGAGGGAAATTTTCGGTTGATTTTAACCCTTTCGCCGCCAGTCATTTTCGGCCCAAAATTTCTGTCCAACTCACCAGGGTTAAGTCAAGTTGGCGTCTGCCATACTGTGAATAGAGTTGAGAACCGGTTCAAAAATCTGAACCGGTTTTAAACCGGTTTTCCCTCTTCGAATCGGTTTTACCGAACCGGTTTTTAACCAGTATTCGCATCACTAGCTTCATCTATGCAAACACATATTTATTTGTCAGAATATTCACACACACACACGCACGCGCACACACACACACACAATAAAGAAACTTATGACTTATGACACACACACACACTCAACTCAACACTCAGTCAAAGTCAAAGCCATACACCACCACCAACTAGAAACAGCTACTCTTGGTTTACAAACACCCAATCTGCGCTGAGAATCAGTGGTGTTCTTCGAAAAGAATGCGTTATTCTAAGAAAAACTTACTTTTAGTTTGCAGTTAAAAAACCGGTTCACAGCAACTCGAACCGGTTTTTCGAACCGCGAATGTTTAGCACCGGTTTTTCGGTTCAAACCGGTTTTTTTCCCCACCTCTAACTGTGAATCCCTCTATGACATGGCATCAGGTAAGGCCTTTCATTATCGCCCAAAATTAACAACATAAGATCACTGGGTATCAGACCCTGATTTGATCTCTGTTAGTGACATGGGTGTTAAACGATTGAGGTGCATACATGCGACATTGGCGGTGAAAGGGTTAAAACCTCTGACGAGCTAAAGCAGTTGGCCAACTGACAAACACATCAAGCGTTCACACATCCCAAATAAAATAGAAATTAGCGATTTAAAGTTAAGAATTTCCCAAGTTTGGGGAAGAAAAACAAACAAAGAAACAAAGGGAAACGCGCACACACACACACACACACAAATAACATGTTTCGATGTTCTCTGAATCTTCCCAACCCCGAAATTGTGACCACGCTTCATACACACTGTTCCCTACACACCTGATGGTGCTGTCTTGCTGTGTGTAGCCGTCGTACACAGTCACCTTCCTCAGCTACACACCTACACATCTCCACACACACTATTCCCTACACACCTGATGGTGTTGTCTTGCTGGGTGTAGCTGTCGTACACAGCAGACCTGTTTATCCCTATTTTGCAAAGTTGCAATTTCTGAAACCCAAAACCGTAATTTTGAGAGAAAAAAAATGTAATCCAACGCGTGACCAATGAACATCGATATCGTACTGACCTGAGTGTGCAATACTAATGTCCGTCGAGCAGTAGACACAGAACACATGCTCGTCACCTAGTGCTGAACGACGTAGTCCTGGAATTTTTAGGTCACTTTCCCGGAATTTCTGTGCCACTTAAGTGACTTTTGATGTCTTTTCTTTTGATTTTTTCGACCAGAAGATACAGAAGCTTAGGAATGCACTCGCTTGGACGCCATTTTGAAACAGAAAAGGAAATGGCGTGAAATGACTTTTCACCGCATCGTTTCAAAACCTTCGCTTACCAACGCAACTGTAGTGGGGGGTTTTTGTATTTAGGATTTTGTTTTCCCGTATTTTTTTCTCGTAGCTGTAATTACTGTAATTACCGTAAAAATTACGGCAAAATCGGGATAGTAAACAGGTCTGTACACAGTCACCTTCTTCAGCTACACACCTACACATCTCCACACACACACTGTTCCCTATCATACACACCTACCGTAAAATGCAGACTATTAGCCGCTACTTTTCCCCTCAACTTTGGCCCATGCGGCTTATAGACCGATGCGGCTAGCATATGGATTTTTCCAATTCTATTTTTATCAGTGTCATTAAATTTATGTCCAGCCACATTCTCCACTCTATTTTGAGCTTCTTTTGAGCTCTCAAAATTGGTTTTGACAATTAAATGTTTAAAATCCCATGTTTAAAATGTTTTAAGAGTATCACATACTCATGTTGTAATGGGAGAATGTGCACATGTGTTCATTATCTGAAATAAGGCAGGCAAAATCTACTGCTTTTTGCTCTAACTTTGACGCCATTTTTGCGATTATCATTTTCTCTGCAGCTTATAAAAACTGACGCGGCTTATATGTGAATAAATACCTGATATTCTGTCAATTTAAGGGATGCGGCTTATATGTGACCCATCACCACAAAGTGGGTCTTAAGGTGAAAATGGCAGATTTTGATATATTAGTATTAACATCATCTGCAGACATTTACCTTTCTTTTGATATATTATTTATTGCTCTACTACACAAAATGAGGAAGTTATGGGGTGTTAAAGAGGGTAACCCAGCAGATGGCCATTTCGAGAAAACGGGGTTCAAAGATTTTTGACCCATTCTAGGCCTAGCACTAGTCACTGACTAGTGTAGCAGTCGCCGAGTCAGTTTTGAGGCAGTCATCGTCACGGTCAGTTTCGTTTTCATCGTCGGAATCGGTCGAATTAAAATATTTTGCTAACAATGCTCCAAGTTCTCCTTGATCTGCAGCTGGTAGGGTTGTAAATGGCCGAGAATTGAGCAAAAAAGTCAATCTTTCGAAAGAGATCGTCTGCATCATATCCAGGTTGCTTTGAAACTGCAAGCAGCAAGTTGTTTCCCTCTCGACCAATCCCGTTGCGTGTTGCCTTTCGGTAACTAGAGACAGAGTCTATCCTAACCTCTCATTGGTCGAAGTTTTCAACTTTCTTACTCCGTGTTTACGCCTAACTTTTGCAGTACCATGCTTCTGATTGGTTAGATTTCAAAACGAGCACGCGAGCAGAAGCAGGTTACGGTCACAAGCTTTCCATAGATGTATAACATGATGGGGCCCATTCAGGGTTTCAGTTTACAGTTTTCAATCAAAAATTTAGTCTTTACGGGCAATTAAAATAGGATAATTGCCATGGGGTATGTCATTTAAAATGTGTTTTAATGCATTTACAATTTGAATTTCACTTAGTCGAATGCATGAAGTTGAAGTTTAATGGTGGCAGAATCCATTTTAAGTGAAAACTCGAAATCCATACTTTTGACCCACTGAACCTTTTTCAGGCCTCTACCACAATCGCTGCTTGCGAGTTAAGACCCGGTTCGTGAAATCGGGTCACATATACAGGTGCGTCTTATACAGTGGAACCTCCCTTATGAGACCTCCCATTATAAGACTCCCTCCCACATAAGACCTACTTCTCTGAGACATTGCCCTTCTTTGTAAGCATTAAAATTATCTCCCTTATAAGACCCCTCCCTTATAAGACCTCATTTGGGATGATTTTTGAAGGTCTTATAAGGGAGGTTCTACTGTAGTCCAGTTTTTACGGTACACATCCTCTCACACACACACTGTTCCCTACACACCTGATGGTGTTGTCTTGCTGAGTGTAGCCGTCATACAAAGTCACCTTCTTCAGCTACATACCTACACATCCTCACACACACACTGTTCCCTACACACCTGATGGTGTTGTCTTGCTGGGTGTAGCCGTCGTACAAAGTCACCTTCTTCAGTTCACTCATCACCAGCGTGGGGTTCCCACACACCAACATCTCCACTTCCTCGGGCCGCAGCATCTGTCGACAAAATGAGCTGGGTGTGAGACTGAATCTGTTCAAACAAGCACTTTCCAGTTTTACAGTCCTTTTTTGCCTCTCACAGAAGTGAGTCTACAGTATGATAGTTGTTCGGTTGTGTGTCTGTGTGTGTGTGTGTTGTTACTTAATTTAACGTCCTTCCACTAAAAGTGATTCAGACAAAATGATATTGTGTTGTGATGTTGGTGTGGAGAGTGTGTGTGGATGTGCCTGTGAGTGTGTGTAAGCATTAAAGTAAGTAACAGGACAGCCATGCTGGCTTATTCATAACTCCCTCCACCCCCCACCTCATTAAAATGTTAAATGTACACTTAAATAATATAACCGAACAATGAACAAGGTTAAAGATAAATATTAAGTGAACTACTTAATAAACATTTACAAACTGAATCAAGAATAGAATAATTGTTTAGAATACTGGGTAGAGACAATGGTGTCGATCCATCAGTAAACCGTCAATACCCGAATTCTAGAAAAGTTCTCTTGCTTCTGGACAGTGAATCAGTAAATGACTGACACCCAAAGATTCACCACACATACATTTAACATTATTGCAATATTTGGTTTTGAATTAATTCAACCGAAGTCTATGGATTAGACTTTCAATCTCCCTGGACGAGAAAGTAACGCGTTTGTGTAATGTTTCCCCGTTGCATCTGTCATTACTTTAATACAGTTATTATAATATTGAACGTCTGAGTTCATCAATGTAAGAGTGTGTGTGTGTGTGTGTGTGTGTGTGTGTGTGTGTGTGTGTGTGTGTGTGTGTGTGTGTGTGTGTGTGTGTGTGTGTGTGTGTGTGTGTGTGTGTGTGTGTGTGTGTATGTGTGTGTGTGTGTGTGTCTTGGGTCTGTGGTCTAATCTCCAAACTTTAACGTTGGCATTTTCTCGGGAAATAGAAGGCGTACATTGTTCAAACTTTACACACATATAGATGTCCATGCAAGCTTTCAAACAATAACGATTTCAATAATTAAATACTTAAAACAACACTGTAAACAGATAACAAACAGATAACATTTTAGACTAGTGGGTTAGAGAGTATTCAACAGGCAACATGAGTTAAGAAACTCATCAACACTGAAAGCCTCGATAGCTCATTGGTAGAGTGTCTGTCTGTCATGCCAATGGTTCCGGGTCCGATTCTCGGCATGGGCACTTTTTGTTGTTTTGTTTTTTTGTTAGTTGTATCCATTAACGATAGTTTCATTTGTACTTTTGTACTTTTCATTTGTAATTTTATTAGCAATCTTGTACTTTAGACACCCCCCTCAATCTTTGTTTGTTGTTGTCCGACATGTTCCTGTTCGAGTGAGCCTTGAAGGCTCTTGTTTTTATTTTGAAGAAGTAAAAAAAAAAAGTAAAAATCGGCTAACTCAACAACTCAACCAGAGAAAAATCTGATAATTCATACTAATTTGATAATTCTAATAGATGATTTTCTGAAAAAACGAGGGGAGAGCATTTCGTGCGGCTGAAGCAAAAATTGTTGTATGAAGGTATTTTAGTTTGCTTTTTCCACAATTTATACAAAAGCTTATTTTAAAGTGTTTGAAAAATACAGTAGACACACAAAGATCTTGCTTGACAAATTAAAAAAACCCAAGGAATTTCCTTTTCTGGTAAAATTCAAAAACGGGAAATCCTGGTATAGCAGGAAAAAGTTGCACCCGTGGTTCAAATTACAAAACAAAACGTGCACTTTTGTAGCAACACAAAGAGAGCATCGTCATCAAAAAGAAGTCGGTTTTTAGGTATTTTATTATTAGGTACTTTATAGTCACAGAGGCATCTCTGTGAAATTCGGGTTGCTCCGACCAAATGACAACTTTTTCGTTGCCACTGGGTTTAACGTATGCTAAGTGCATGGGCACACGGGACCTCGGTTTATCGTCTCATCCGAAAGACTCCACGTTCAGACCGTTAAGGCCTAGTGCAAAGTGAGAGGAAAAATCCCCTGTACCCAGGTTCGAACTCGGGTTTACTTGACACGAAGCGAACGCGATACCACTGTGCCACTCTACACCATGATCTGATGTATCACCATAACATGGGTGACACTCCCCAAAATGAAAAAAAACACCTGAAAGGCAGGGATCCAGGGACCCATGGCCCCGGCAGGGTACAGGGGCAGAGCCCTATGGGATGATTCAGGGAGGGGGGGGGGGGCAACTTAAGAGAGAGAGAGATAACGAGACAGACAGACAGTTAAAATGATAGACAGAGACAATCTGATAAGCCTTGTAACATTACTATAATGCCTTTGTAAATATCCAAGACAGAACAACCAAGTTCAAAACGCCCCAAATCGCTTGTGGTCAAATTTTCTTGTATTTTTTTCATGATTTAAAAAAACCTGAAGTTCAGTTTCTGGTAAAATTAAAAATACTGAAATCAGTGCAAAAACTGAAAGAGTAGCACCCATGCCATAAAAAGCGCAAAGTCGTTCTTTTTTAAGTAATTAAGTTCATAAGTTCTAGCCACAAGGCAGCAGGACCCTGAATGGCGCCCCACTCACAATGAGGGCGTTGGAAGCGCAGACGCTGTGGAAGCCGTGGTAGAAGGCAGCAAACTGCTGGAAGACGGCGCGGTTCACCACCCAGTCGCAGTACAGCTGCACATACTCTGCAACAGTACAGTGGAACCTCCCTTATAAGACCTCCCATTATCAGGCATGGTAGTGGGGGCAAAGTGAGTTTCGCGGAAGAATATCCAACCGATTCTGCATTTCATTTGAAAGATGTCGACTCAAACTAAAATGATGAAGTTGTGCGTCAATTTTCACTTTCGCAGGTTTTCCGCGATTTGCGGAGGTCTACCATGTCTGATTATACAGTACGCACAACCATCGGACTCGCCAACCATGCAATAACTCTGCACCAGTACAGTACGCACAACCATCAGAGTCAACAACCATGCAATAACTCTGCAACAGTACAGTACGCACAACCATCGGAGTCACCAACCATGCAATAACTCTGCAACAGTACAGTACGCACAACCATCGGAGTCACCAACCATGCAATAACTCTGCAACAGTACAGTACGCACAACCATCGGAGTCACCAACCATGCAATAACTCTGCAACAGTACAGTACGCACAACCATCGGAGTCACCAACCATCCAATAACTCTGCAACAGTACAGTACGCACAACCATCGGAGTCAATAACTCTGCAACAGTACAGTACACACAACCATCAGACTCACCAACCATGCAATAACTCTGCCAAGACAATCGTGAACTTTTTTACACACAACAGAACCATCAAAAAGATGATGGCGGTTGTCTATACTGCAAGAAGAAGAACCTCAGAATTCTAGTTGGGGAAAGAATAAGATTAACCCTTTCACCGCCAATGTCGCATTTATGCACCACAATGGTTTAACGTCTATGTCACTAAAAGGCATCAAATCAGGGCAAGTTATCCAAAGACCCTATTTTCTTAATTTTGGGAGGTAAGGATTGGCCTAATGTGATGCGTGTCACCGAGGAATTCCTGATATTGCAGATAAATGTTTT
Source organism: Phymorhynchus buccinoides (assembly GCA_017654935.2). NCBI lineage: Eukaryota > Metazoa > Mollusca > Gastropoda > Neogastropoda > Raphitomidae > Phymorhynchus > Phymorhynchus buccinoides. The sequence goes on from CM065683.1 coordinate 5,679,132, forward strand.
TTCCTCTACTCAGCTAACTTTAATGGTATTTTTCATCTGAAAACTGGCTGGCGGGATGTGGACATCGCTTTTGAGATAATAAAGTAGTCTTGAGTGTTGAGTCTGGAGGCGAAAGGGTTAATGTTCATCAAAGGCTTTCCCGTGTACAAACTTCATATAATTCCAGAGAGAGAACAAATCTACGGTTCTTTTCTCGCGCATGCGTTGCATAAAGTATGTAAAAGAACCCAACAACAACAACAACAACAACAAAAAGATAGAAAAAAAAGTTATTTGTATGATCTTAAAGGGGCACCCTGACGGATGAGTTTTTGCAACAAACACGTCCAGATCAGCAGGAAAACACCCTTTACAGAGATCGCAACACTCACTTTGCTCTGGTTTCCCAGAAATCAAGCCGTCAAAAAGACGATTCCTCCTCGGCGGAGGTGCTGGAAGTCAAATTCTTTCACCCAAAGAGAAGGCGTGTGCCGTCTCTTTTCTAATGGCCGCCTGTGTTTAGACCAAATCGCTTTAGACCAAATCGCTTGCACGAACTTTTCGCAATACAAGCCTTTTTATTTTATTTTTTTAAATTTCATACAGTTTATCTAAAGGAGTTTCGCTCACAACAAAGGAAATAGCTCCTTTTTATTTTAACTGCACTACAAATAAAGAAAACGCTTTAACCACAATGAGTGTCCTCAACCCACCCCATCCAAAATGGCTACTCTAGATCTCCGGCAAGGAAAAATCGTCGTTTTGACGGTTTAATTTCTAAGAAACAGAGCAAAATGAGTGTTCCGATCCTTGAAAAGGCTGTCTTTCTGGTGATCTCGACGTGTTTCTTGCAAAAACTCATCCGTCAGGGTGCACCTTGAAGTTTGTTTCTGCCAGGTCACACGCACACTCAACCTTCTAGCGCCATCTTTTTCCATGTCTTTGGTTGTCCGTTGCATCTCATCTAAAAGTAGACACACACATGGCAGGGTGCTTGGCAGTGAATGTCTTTGCATTTGGTGGGAGTGAAGTGTGATGTACTGTTGTCCGTTGCATCTCAACCAACAAGAGGGGAGTAACTATTTTTCCCGAGTGCGCAAAGCACAGAAACAAAATCACAGACATAAGCTCTAAAAATAGACAGACACAGACACACACATGGCAGGGTGCTTGGTGGTGAATGTCTTTGCATTTGGTGGGAGTGAAGTGTGATGTACTGGGCGAATGTATTCACCTATGATGCTAGAAGATCTAAAGAAAAAGAGGAACATAACAATGGAGAAAAACAACAACACTAACTCATTCCTTACCAAGGAAAACTTTTTCTGAATTTTCTGGAACTTTTTTTTGCTGTTTCCTATTCAAAATCCACCCATAATCACAAAGATCTACTTATTTTACCCAAAATATTAATGTTCTTATGTTCTTTCAGAACGTACTCTTCACGTGTGCATGGTAGCAAATAGGACCATGGTGTGGTTTTTTATGCAGTAAAAACCGCTTCAGTCAAAATTGAAGTGACGTTAGTTTATTGACGAGACAAAACAGAACATGTAATATTTCAACAAAAATGTCGGTAAAGGTAAAGATGTGCCACCCCCTGCATTTCTCGGTTAATTGTATTTTTCCGTTTTTGCCTTTCTTACCATACATAAAGCTGTATTTTAGGAACATTTCTAGCTAATAACCTTTTTGGAATACTAACCCTATCTCTAACCCTAGCCCTAAACCTAACCCTACCCCCCACTATGTACTGCAGTACACCGCGATTTGTCACAGTTGTGGTTCGTTGCGTTTTTCCGTCTTATAGGGTGGGGGTTAGGGTTAGGGTTAGGGCTAGGGTTAGGGATAGGGTTAGTATTCCAAAAAGGTTATTAGCTAAAAATGTTCCTAAAATACAGCTTTATGTATGGTAAGAAAGGCAAAAACGGACAAATACAATTAACCGAGAAATGTAGGGGGGGTGGCACATCTTGACCTTTGCCGAAATGTCTTTTTCAAACAATAATAATATGTCTGACCTTCCCTGTTGTCAGTGGTGACCGGCAGGTCCTCCCCTCCTGGCTTGAGAGCGATGGACTTGAGCTGGCCAAACTGGGACTGACCCACCTGCCCAACACAACCACTGAATAACGTACATGTTAACAACTTCTTCTTCTTCTGCGTTCGCAGGCCATATCGCCATAATGCAGACCCGTTTACCCCCTACACAAGTCTGAAGTACTGTAATTTACGGTCTAGAAGGCAACACAGCGCATAAGGCGCACCCCCTGCTTTTTAATAAAAATCGTAATTTGAACAAAGACACACCCGATAAGGCGCAAATAAACCAAATAAATTAAAAAAAGGAAGAACGAACAATCAGCGAAAGTAACATCATTACAGGGCCAGTGACGGAAGTGGAAGCCTAACAAATCAGTGCTAGGTCTATTGCTGTGCCCGATTGTGATCACGGAAGAGATACGATCGTGAAGCGAAAGTGCAATGTGAGTGAACTGTTGTCGGTTTGTTGTGGAAGCTACCAGAGCATGGTGAGTTGATCATTTCAACTCTCGACCCCCTTACTTTTTTCTGTTTAGAGTATAGAAAGGGCGCATGCGCCGGATTGGGCACAGGGGTCAAAGTTCAGTAAAAAAAAAGTTGCGCCTAATAGGCCGTAAATTACGGTAGTCTGGATACCTGAAATGAGTAGTTTTGGTGCAAAATGTGTAGTTTTATTCATTAAACCATCAAACAATGTTCACTGAAAATGAGTAGTTAGAGCATTATTTTCAATTTTGAAGAGTAGTAGAGGTCCAAATTGAGTAGAATGCTACTCGAAAAGAGTAGAGTAAACAGGTCTGGTAATGGGTAAGGTACGTTCCCTCATGGGGATACCGGGGGGTCTTTCGTAAAAATAGTTCCCCCACCTTCTTGAAGTTCTGTGCTTGAAACTTCCCCTAATCTGCCACTCTCTTTGACTCTCCGTGGGGATACCGCAGGGTCTTTCGTTAAAAAGAGTTCCCCCACCTTCTGGAAGTTCTGTGTTTGAAACTTCCTCTAATCTGCCACTCTCTTTGACTCTGCCTTTTCCCTTTGCTTTCTATCATCTACTATCTTTCCGACGTAGTGGCCCAATTCTCCTGCCTTTTCTCAGAAACATCTTCCAAATAATATTTATCCTTTGAGCTCCTCCGAAATCGGAATATGTCGGCTGTACGCAGCGGGGAGACCAGTGGAAACTGAAAAACGGACACATACGTACCTCACCCATTATGGCCATATGGCCTGAGAACGCAGAAGAAGAAGGTGGTAAGATACGTATGTGTCCAGTTTTCAGTGGTCTCCCCGCTGCGTACAGCCGACACATTCCGATTTCGAAGGAGCTCAAAGGAGAAAAGTTATTTGGAAGATTGTTTTATTTTTTTTAAAGGCAGAAGAATGGGGCCAATAAGTCAGAAAGATAGTAGATGATAGAAAGGAAAAGGAAAAGGCAGAGTCAAAGAAGAATATATTAAGTATATTAAACATATTAACCAGGCAAGTGGGTCCTACTTACAGACCTGTTTACCACAAATCTTCACTGTCAGTAATCCCAAGCTCTGAAATCAGTAATTTCAGGCATCTGTTCGTAATTTTGCTGGCCGAGAAATCCTTCCACCAGAATGTTCCGCTGCCGTCAAACCTTTGTTGAGGGGGGATGGGGGCCCAACTTCGACAACTGCCAAAATTGTGGTTGCGTTGAGGGTGGGTGGGGGCCTCGCTTTTTTCTTTGGCGTCTAATCAGGATCCGAGTCGGAAACATCTGCTTGCGAGTGTTGCTTTTTCGGCATGCCTTCAGATTGCACTTCGTACCTAGACGAATGGCAGCATGGAGAAATAAACCGGAAGTATTCATTCAAGGGACATCACTCGAAGTGATACCTTTGATAGCAGACGACACAGTAGCGAGTACGGCTCAAACGCCATGCCTTCTTTTGATTTCTTCTTCGTCTTCTTTTCGCACTCGTTCAGCGGAAATGCAGATTTTTCTGTTGCTGACTGTAACAGCGTAATCGGAGTTACCTGGAAGGTCAGCCCAAAGTCCTCCTCCACGTCACCATCGTACTCCAGGAGATCCTGCAGCCCCCGGGCAATGTCCTGGACACAACCAGTCCATCAATCAATCATCCAACCTATCAATCAATCAGTCTCCTTTAGGCCATGTACACACATATGTGGAGATTCCGTGCGGAAACCCGTGCGCAATCCGCAAATAAGCAAAAGAAAGAAGGGAAAAGATTTGCGCACGTGTCCGAATTTCCCCTAATCCGTAGCTTTTTACCCTTCTTTCGTCTACATTTATTTACGGATTGCGCACAGGATTTCCGCACGGAATCTCCGCATATGTGTGTACACGGCCTTATCGGCCATTCTATCAGTAGACAGCCTTTTTTTCGGCTAAAACACAAAACACAATCTATGCTACTTAATATATTGAATTCGCCCTGCGTTTGTTTGCCTGTGCATCTTATAGGTGCTTGTCTGCCAAGATCCGACAGCGGGCGGGGGAGGTGGTGTGAGTTTGCTGTGACACGGTCTCTCTCGTCCCTCCCCCCTCCCCCACCCTGCCCTTCATCCCTCCTCCCCTCTCTCTCCCTGAACAGCATCTCTCTCTCTCTCCCCCCCCCCCAGGGCTGGGTGGAGAAAAACCCCACCCAGTGCCATTGCCTATCTCATGTTCCCTGGTAAAATAAAAGAAATTGGTTTTTTTTGCTTTTGTTGTTTTTCACTCTCTCTCTCTATCTCTTCCTCTTACCGGTATAATCTTGGTGAGATCCTGCAGGGATACAGACGACACCATGCACATGGATCTTTCCTCCCCTATCCCTACCCTCCCCCCTACTTGTCTTTCTCTCGCACTCTCTCCCTTTCTAACCGGCAACATCCCCCTTTTCCTGCCTGTCCCTATCTGGCTCCCCACCCCCCTGTCTCTTTCTCTCTTCCTCTTACCAGCATCATCTTGGTAAAGTCCTGCAGTGATGCAGACACAATGCCCATTGATCTTTTCCCCCTCTCCCTATCCCCCTCCCCCTTCTCTCTCTCTCTCTCTCTCTCTCTCTCTCTCTCTCTCTCTCTCTCTCTCTCTCTGTGCGTCGTTGTAGTTGATTATTGACGATTGATTGATTGATTGTGCATTCGTATCTTTGTTCATGTTTTACTTTTAGAGGATCTGATGAAAAGAAGCATTTTTACTTATTCAGTTATCCTCATTAAACATTTCGAGGAGATCCCCTCTATTGCTATCCTGTTGATGTTAATGGTATCATTGTTGACCTATTCAGTGTGGTTAATAGTCCTTGACCTTGCTGTCTTATTTCGCTTTCGCCGCAGGAAGATAATAATACACGAATAATACATATGGGAAAAAAAAGTATTGTGTTATTGTAGGTAAAGGTGAATGAGGACATCGTTATCATTGTAGTATTGTGTTATTGTAAGTAAAGGTGAATGAGGACATCGCTTATCATTGTAGTATTGTGTTATTGTAAGTAAAGGTGAATGATGACATCGTTATCATTGTAGTATTGTGTTATTGTAAGTAAAGGTGAATGAGGACATCGTTATCATTGTAGTATTGTGTTATTGTAAGTAAAGGTGAATGAGGACATCGTTATCATTGTAGTATTGTGTTATTGTAAGTAAAGGTGAATGATGACATCGTTATCATTGTAGTATTGTGTTATTGTAAGTAAAGGTGAATGAGGACATCGTTATCATTGTAGTATTGTGTTATTGTGAGTAAAGGTGAATGAGGACATCGTTATCATTGTAGTATTGTGTTATTGTAAGTAAAGGTGAATGAGGACATCGTTATCATTGTAGTATTGTGTTATTGTGAGTAAAGGTGAATGATGACATCGTTATCATTGTAGTATTGTGTTATTGTGAGTAAAGGTGAATGAGGACATCGTTATCATTGTAGTATTGTGTTATTGTAAGTAAAGGTGAATGAGGACATCGTTATCATTGTAGTATTGTGTTATTGTAAGTAAAGGTGAATGAGGACATCGTTATCATTGTAGTATTGTGTTATTGTGAGTAAAGGTGAATGAGGACATCGTTATCATTGTAGTATTGTGTTATTGTAAGTAAAGGTGAATGATGACATCGTTATCATTGTAGTATTGTGTTATTGTAAGTAAAGGTGAATGAGGACATCGTTATCATTGTAGTATTGTGTTATTGTAAGTAAAGGTGAATGAGGACATCGTTATCATTGTAGTATTGTGTTATTGTAAGTAAAGGTGAATGAGGACATCGTTATCATTGTAGTATTGTGTTATTGTGAGTAAAGGTGAATGAGGACATCGTTATCATTGTAGTATTGTGTTATTGTGAGTAAAGGTGAATGAGGACATCACTATTAAAAAAAAAAAAAAAAAAAAAAATTTAAATTGCATTTCGAGTTTCTATCTTTCTCTCTCTCTCTCTCTCTCTCCCCCTTTCTAACCGGCATCATCTTGGAGAGGTCCGGCAGGGATGGGGACACGATGCCGACGGAGGCGCGGGGGTTGTTGAAGGGCACGACGGCCGGGGAGAGCAGCTTGCGGTAGCACACCGTGGGGAAACGCACGTCCAGGTTGATGCTGTTGTACACCGCCAGACCCATCAGCTGAGGGGTTAATCGTTAAGGATTTATGACTTATCAGACCTGCCTACTTGGAATTTATCCAATCAGTAGCCCAGCCATCAATTTTCAGTAGCATGGCAAATTTTTCGGTAGCATCCACCAATAAGGATGTGCACACCGCCGCACGCACACAAGCTACAATTTTGCCGATTGAACGTGTCGACAGCAATCGTCTTTACCGCCATGACTCAACAACAACAACAACAACAACAACAACAACAACAACAACAACAACAACAACAACAACAACAACAACAACATACAGTATTTATACGGCGCTGAATCTTGATAGAAATCAAATCAAAGCGCACACACACGTTAGCATTCATAACGCATTCAAACAAAAATGCAATACAAAGCGAACACACACGTTCGACATAAATGGTATACAGCAGAAACAGACCTAAAGGCAAGAGAGAGAAGAAGAGAAAGAGAGAAGAGCCTCAATGACGGGGGAACAGATGGGTTTTGAGGTTAGATTTGAAGGCTGAGAGGGTCGGTCGCTGACGGAGGGAAAGAGGAAGTTTGTTCCAAGATGTCGGTCCTGAGACAGCAAAAGAGCGCCAACCAACAGTTGAAAGCTTATACCTAGTGCGAGCTGGCGTATAGATGGAAATATTGTCGCAGAGGTAAGATGGAGCAGCTTTATGGACTCACAGCGAAGTCCGCATGGCAGAAGTTACAGTGAGCATGGTTCGCACCAAGTCAACTTCTGACGATGCAAGGCCACTCCTCCGTGTAAGCTATTTTGAACACTTGTGCGGCAGACCGATGTTTTTTCTTAGAACAAGATGATTTTCGTTTTCTGGTTTGGGTTCATCCCCCACTCTCCCTCTTTCTTCCAATCCATCCACCTATCTACCCTTCTATCTATCCTTTCCTTCTGTCTGTCCATACATCTATTTATCAATCTACTTCCCTCCCTTTATCTCCCTCTTCTTTTCCTCTCTCTTTCTCTCTCTCTCCCCCCCCCCCCCCCCCCTCTCTCTTCTCCCTCTGTCTTTTTTTTCTTTATTTGTTTATGTTTTTTATTTTTAATTAATTCTTTAAGCTTCCCCCCCCCCTCTCTCTCTCTCCTCTCTTCCCTTTCCTCCCCATCCCTTCTTATCATGTAGTTCAAGAACAAATTAATTTTTAAGAATAATTTGATATGAGATAAAATGTTAATTCGGTTGTTTGTTTTCCTGCTGTTTGTTCACTGTTGGTGTAATTTGGTTTGTGCAACATTAGTCATGGGAGTGTGACTGATTCTGGAACTCTTGACAAAGATTAATAAATCCAAATGTTAACAAATTGGGATCTTTTTTTTTTGTTTCTTCCCCCCTCAGATCTGTCTCATCATCATCGTCAGGTAATCCTGAGTCTGCATCTGTGCTGACTCTGTTTCCTATACATCCTGAGTCTGCATCTGCGCTGACTCTGTTTCCTATACATCCTGAGTCTGCATCTGCGCTGACTCTGTTTCCTATACATCCTGAGTCTGCATCTGCGCTGACTCTGTTTCCTATACATCCTGAGTCTGCATCTGCGCTGACTCTGTTTCCTATACATCCTGAGTCTGCATCTGCGCTGACTCTGTTTCCTATACATCCTGAGTCTGCATCTGCGCTGACTCTGTTTCCTATACATCCTGAGTCTGCATCTGCGCTGACTCTGTTTCCTATACATCCTGAGTCTGCATCTGCGCTGACTCTGTTTCTTATACATCCTGAGTCTGCATCTGCGCTGACTCTGTTTCCTATACATCCTGAGTCTGCATCTGCGCTGACTCTGTTTCTTATACATCCTGAGTCTGCATCTGCGCTGACTCTGTTTCCTATACATCCTGAGTCTGCATCTGCGCTGACTCTGTTTCCTATACATCCTGAGTCTGCATCTGCGCTGACTGTTTCCTATACATCCTGAGTCTGCATCTGCGCTGACTCTGTTTCCTATACATCCTGAGTCTGCATCTGCGAGGATTCTGTTGTCCATTTTTCCTTAGTTTTGTTTCCATTTTTAAAGCATGCAAATGTGTTTCCTTGCTTGTATTGTGCTTGTACGAGACCACACTGTAATTTCACCTGACGTGATAACAAGCGCGAAATCGCAATAGTTTGTGGCACGCGGTCTATTTTTACCACTCCAATCATGAGTCACCTCCCCTGGCTTTTCAATAATTTTAATCTGTAAACCAGAATGTTATCTCTGCACCATTTCGTAACTTTTTATATCTTTTGGAAAACATTTAAAACTATGTATCCTACTTATACTCATCAAAAGAAGCACCGCATACTCGTCGTGTCTGTTGTAGTGTCTGTATTACGTATGTTAATTATTTTGTACGCTTTTAAAATACATCATTTTAAAGAGCGGCCTCAATTTGAAGCGTAGCCTCGATTTGAAGTGCGACAATTTTGTAAAAATGTGCGACAATTTTGGACCGACCGACCGACAGACAGACAGACAGACAGACAGACAGACAGACAGACAGACAGACAGACCGACCGACCGACCGACCGACCGACAAAGTGAGTTATAGGAAAGTTTGCCCTGTGAGGGAGGGTGGTGGTCACAGTTTTGTTGGTTTCTTCTTTGACTGTTTACGGCCCGATTATTCACAGAAAGGACGTTGTTGTTTTTGTTGTTGTCGTCGAACCCTGGCTAAAAAAACTCCTGGGATCATCCGAACAGCCAAAGCACTTGAACGCTATGTTACAAAAGTATCAGCTAGGGATGAGAACATTACGCGTGTGACCGTTTTTGATTACCCCCGCATCGTGGGCAGCCACACTCCGACTTCGGGGGGGAGACAGAAAGGATACGACTCCCACCAGGTTGAACTCCTGGTAGTTGTCACAGGGCGTCTGGCTGAACCAGTGGACCCCCGCCCGCTTGTCGTACGTGAACATGCCTGACACACAGAGAGAGAGAGCATAGTACGCTTTATGCAGAATAAACACTCACGTGCACAAAGACAAATGCACACACACACACAACAACAACAAATAAAAAGCTTTGTCAGCTTATTCTTTAACCCTCAATAAAGATGATTTTGACTTGACTTGACACACACACACACACACACTACGCACGCATGCGCACACACACACACGCACACATTCCACTTGTTTTATTGTCTGAATCACTTTTAGTGGAAGGACGTTAAACTGAAGAACAACAACAACACAGACAGAGTGAACTTTACCAAAACCTAATTAACTTACTAGTTTGAAGCTCAGGGTATAGATCCTAAATAGCACAATCAAATTACAAAAGATAGAGACTTTAAAAGTCAAAAGACATCACTTCACATGAGGAATGAAAAACTCAATATTTCGGTCCATTCAGATCAAATCACGCTTCTTGTTCATTCAGTGTCAGTATCGGTATTTGTTTTCTTACAGCTTTATAAGATGATGCATATTGCCTTGAATTCAGGCCTGCCTACCCCCTGTTGCAGTTTCCAGGGACACACTGCTTCACAACCAGGGACACAGACTTACTTCCAGGGACAAACATTGCGATATCATGCATCATGAAATATATTTCGCGATCTAGCAAAATTAATTTCCGGCTATTTTGGCAGTCTTTTTTGTCGCTTTTCGGCGCCAACACGCTTCTATATTCAAGATCTTTTTGGTGTTCAGTAAACTAACAGAAAGAAAACGTCAACAGTGCCTGTTGCTCCTGGGTTCAATAATAAGGTTAGCAAACAAGACTAGTGACTGCTCTACAACATGTTGATTCTACTCAGTTTCCAGGGACGCTAAACAAGACAAGTGGATTCCGGGGACAGGGTGCCATTTTGAACTGTTTCCAGGGACAAATACCCCTTAGGGGGGATGGTAGGCCGCCCTGCTTGATCAACTGGAAAGTCCAACACATCGAAGTCGACCAATTTTGACTTACGATAAGTTTGATCTCCGTGCAGCAATACAGTGGAACCTCCATAATAAGACCTCCAATTATAAGACTCCCTCCCCGTATAAGACCTACTTAGAGACATTGCCTTCTTTGTAAGTATTAAAATTACCTCCGTAAAAGACCCCTCCCTTGTGCAATGTTGTGGTGATTGTCTGTTTATTTACATGGATGGTTGACACAGTGGAATCTCCCTGATAAGACCTCGATGATTTTTTAAGGTCTTATAAGGGAGGTTTCACTGTATAAACCATAATCATCGAGGTCTTATAATGGAGGTTCCACTGTATAAACCACAATCATCGAGGTCTTATAAGGGAGGTTCCATGTAAATAAACGGACAATCACCACAACATGTAGAGTGGTGTAGAGTGGCACAGTGGTATCGCGTTCGCTTCGTGTCAAGTAAACCCGAGTTCGAACCTGGGTACAGGGGATTTTTTCCTCTCATTTTGCACTAGGCCTTAACGGTCTGAACGTGGAGTCTTTCGGATGAGACGATAAACCGAGGTCCCCGTGTGCCCATGCACTTAGCATACGTTAAACCCAGTGGCAACGAAAAAGTTGTCATTTGGTCAAAACTTACCCCCCCCCCCCCCCCTTCATCAGTGACAAAAATCGCATGCAAAAAAACAATTAATAAAAAAATTAAAACATTTGGGTGGTGCGCCTCTGGCTGCGACGTTCTCTCCAGGTGGGAGCAACCCGATTTTCACAGAGACGCCTCTGTGACTATAAAGTACCTAATACCTAATACCTAATACATTTCACTTGTTGTAGTGGTGTGAGATAAAGGTCCCATAGCCTATTGAGAGAAAAGTTAACGAATTCTGCGTTCACCATGTCTTGGACTCGGCACTGAAAGGGAAGAACCCAACCCTCTATTTCCACCACATCTCAACCTCCCCTAACCGGTCACTCACAATCACAATATTAATTCGTCCAATAGTCTGGGTGGAGTGAGGAAAACAAGAGTAAAGTGTCTTTCCCAAGGACACAACACCAGATTGTGGATCGAACCGCAAAACAACCAGGGCTCCCAATCGTTCTGCAAAAACAAGGGGTCCCAGGGACTCCTTCACTTACAGAATAGAGGGTCCTCAGGGCTCCCAATCATCCCGCAAAACAAGGGGTCCCAGTGACTCCTTCACTTACAGTATAGAGGGTCCTCAGGGCTCCCAATCATCCCGCAAAACAAGGGGTCCCAGGGACTCCTTCACTTACAGTATAGAGGGTCCTAGAGGCGAGGATAGAGGGTCCCAGCGGCATTGCGAATGCTAAAAAGAATTTTTCTAGTGCATCCCTGGGACCCCCTGCACATTCTTTTAGAGGGTCCTTTAGAATTTTAGTGCTTCATAGACTCCCGAATGAGGGTCCCTGGGAGCCCTGACAACCCTCAATCCTTAAGATTATGGGGCAGCTACTTATTATGTAACGTTGACATTGCTATTCTTCTTTCTTCTTCTTCTGCGTTCCCAGGCAATATGGCCATAATGGGTAAGGTGTCCGGTTTTCAGTTTTCACTGGTCTCCGCTAGCGTACAGCCGACATATTCCGATTTCGGAGGAGCTCAAAGGAGAA
>CM065683.1:5696246-5723746 GCA_017654935.2 Phymorhynchus buccinoides
TGCTAGTAATTCTCAATGATAATTTCTGGGCTTTACTTAAGCCTGTGACCAGACTAGAAAAGAGGGGAGGCGCTGAGCGCACGCCACATCATGTCCCATATGTGCCTTCCCAGGTCGAGAGGACGTTAAATCCAAATTTACGATACATACGCGCACGCCACATTTGAATCACAGCTGGCGAGAGAGACGGTTCATCTTTCTTTGTTCCCTGTTGTGCGAGCCACCGCGAGGTAGAGCTTATCTGCTGAACAAGACCCGATCCCTGGGATCTATTGTTTTCCCTTTAAAGGCGCTGCTATTTCAAACAGCATGGGCCATCGCATTTAATTTTCACATCAATCAGGGACAACAGTTTTTCTTTCTGGAACTGCAAGCAACCTTTCGTTGAGAATATTTTAGCTTTACAGAACAAGGTACACCATATTTATGCACAGGTTTAAAAGTTAATTTTCTTAAAGGTGGACCCTGACAGATGAGATCACCAGAAAGACAGCTTTTTCAAGGATCGGAACACTCACTTTGCTCTGGTTTTCTAAATTAAATCGCCAAAACGGCGTGATTCCTCCTTGGCTGAGATTCCGGAGAGAGAAGCCATTTTGGATGGGGTGGGTGAAGGTCACTCATTGTGGTTGAAGCGTTTTCTTTTTTTTTGTAGTGCAGTAAAAAAAAAATTGGAGCTGGTTCCTTTGTTATGAGCGAAACTCCTTTAGATAAACTGTATAAAAAATTTAAAAAGAAAAGAAAAAATGCTTGTATTGCGAAAATTTCGTGCAAAAGATTTGGCGGCCATTAGAAAAGAGACGGCGCTCGCCTTGTCTTTGGGTGAAAGAATTTGACTTCCTGTACCTCTGCGAAGGAGGAATCGCCCATTTAACGGTTTGTTTTCTAGGAAACCAGAGCAAAGTGAGTGTTGCGATCTCTGTAAAGGGTGTTTTCCTGGTGATCTCAACATGTTTATTACAAAACCTCATCCGTCAGCGTGCCCCTTTAATACCGGTAGCCTTGCAAAGCAGCATAGCAAGTCTCTCACTTACTCTAGCCTGTATGATCATCTGTTGCTCAGAGTCCTTCTGCAGAACGGAGCGCTTGGCGGCGATGCTCAGGATGAAGGGGTACTGACAGAACGAGAACCTGAAACAGACAGCAAACACATCAAAACCTAAGAATGAAATAGTGAGGCCAAGAGAGGAGATAACTAAATTGAACAAAGGGTGAATACTCTCTTTCTAATTAACTCCCCTCCACCAAAGTGGATTACGATACCAATCACCTAGCAGTGCGTGGGTCAGAACCAAAGTGAGACAAACAAAAGCATCATTCTTTGATTAATCAAACTTCCTTTCGAGGCTTACCAGTTTGTTCTGTGTTGTGTGTTGTTTATGTGTAACATATTCAAGGTTAGAAGGCTATGCCACTCTTGGATAGATGTTTGATTTGTTTGTATGTCGTCCTCTCCACCATTGTTGATGTGTACTGTGTGGGTGGAGGGTCATAAAGGCGAACTTGGCACATTCCTTTTTTGAGAATGATGCTTTGTTTATCTCACTTTGGCTCTGACCCACGCACTGCTAGGTGATTGGTATCGTAATCAACTTTGGTGGAGGGGAGTTAATTAGAAAGAGAGTATTCACCCTTTGTTCAATTACATCAAAACCTGTTCATAACTTTTACGATTATCTGATAAAACAAGAATCAATCAATCAATCAATCAATAAAACCTTCCAGTTCCTGAATGTCTCCCCAGACCGACTCCAAAGGTTAATGGCGTCATCTATGGGTAACACTCAAACCTCTGGTCAAAACTTTAAAATTGAATTACATTATTTTGTTCAACGCTTTTTTTTTCATTTTGTTGTTGTTCACAGAAGGACAAAGAGGCAAATTTAACCCTCTTAGCAAGCACACTGAGACACGAAACACGAACACGATGTTCAACTATCGCGCTGAACTTTGGCCAATCCAATAAGCGAATACAGCTAACCAATCAGAAAGCTTGTAGCACTCGTACGACTTCCTGCTGTCTGAATCTAGCCATTTTATCGATCGGTTTGCAATTTTGTGTGTGAAAAAGATGATGAAAGTTGTGATTGTGAGGATGAGGATGAGTATGTTGCCCATAGCTACTCTGATGGAGACTAGGAAGGTAATTAGGCTTGTATTTTGGTTGCAAATTGAAGGAAAAGGGTTCGACTGCATGGTTTTGTGATGTCTGACACGAGTAGCAGTGATGGATCATCGTGGGATGGGGGTGGGGGTGGGGTTAGCTGCAGCCACAGTGAAAGTGCTTTACTGGATCACTGCTGTCACCATATTCAAGGCAAGTTGTTTTCTTTACTTTCATTGCAAAATTCAAGCTTTCTTCTTTCTAAACATGTATAGGTTTCCCAGTCAAATGTTTATATGAGAGATGAAAAGTGAAAACAAAAACAAACCGGTTGACGTTTCTGCAGTCTTCAATTTTACGCCTGTCTTTTAGCTTACACGTTTTATTTTACGTAGTGCCCAGAGAGTTAAAATAAATAACTTGAAACAAATAGCTCTCTGTGAAAAACTGAAAGGAGCCAGAATGAGGGGAATCTGTGTACTGTGACGACTGATTGATTGATTGAGGCAGACAGACCGACAAACAGACAGACAAGGCGACAATTGAGAGCACCGACCCTGCGTGCGAGCTGGGGTTCTGCCAGGCGTAGTACTCCGCCATGAGGTCCAGATGGTCCAGAGTGCTGTTGTAGAAGTCGGTGTGGGCCACCAGGGGCAATGCCGCAAGGTTGTTGGCAGCGTCTGCACCAAGGACATTACAGTGGTCAAGTTAAGAATCTTGAATCTTGAGTATTGTCACTAGTACTAGTAGAAATAGTAGAAGGTTGCAAAGTTGTTGGCAGCATCTGCACCAAGGACATTACAGTGGCTAAGTTAAGAATCTTGAATCTTGAGTATTGTCACTAGTACTAGTAGAAATAGTAGAAGGTTGCAAGGTTGTTGGCAGCATCTGCAGAAACCACATTACAGTAAGTAAAGAATCTTGAATCTTGAGTATTGTCACTAGTACTAGTAGAAATAGTAGAAGGTTGCAAGGTTGTTGGCAGCATCTGCACTAACCACATTACAGTGGCTAAGTTAAGAATCTTGAATCTTGAGTATTAACTGTAGTAGAAGTTGTATAAGGGGCTACACTGTAAGGTTGTTGGCAGCATCTGCACCCAGGACATTACAGTGGCTAAGTTAAGAATCTTGAATCTTGAGTATTGTCAGTAGTACTAGTAGAAATAGTAGGAAGGGCAATGCTATAAGGTTGTTGACAGCATCTGCAGAAAGGACATTACAGTGTCTAAGTTAAGAATCTTGAATCTTGAGTATTAACTGTAGTAGAAGTTGTAGAAGGGGCTACACTGCAAGGTTGTTGGCAGCATCTGCACCCAGGACATTACAGTGGCTAAGTTAAGAATCTTGAATCTTGAGTATTGTCACTAGTACTAGTAGAAATAGTAGAAGGTTGCAAGGTTGTTGGCAGCATCTGCACTAAAGGACATTACAGTGGCTAAGTTAAGAATCTTGAATCTTGAGTATTGTCAGTAGTACTAGTAGAAATAGTAGGAAGGGCAATGCTATAAGGTTGTTGGCAGCATCTGCTACAAGGACATTACAGTGTCTAAGTGAAGAATCTTGAATCTTGAGTATTGTCAGGAGTACTAGTAGAAATAGTAGAAGGTTGCAAAGGTTGTTGGCAGCGTCTGCACCAAGGACATTACAGTGGTTAAGTTAAGAATCTTGAATCTTGTCAGTAGTACTAGTAGAAGTAGTAGGAAGGGCAATGCTGCAAGGTTGTTGACAGCATCTGCAGAAAGGACATTACAGTGTCTAAGTAAAGAATCTTGAATCTTGAGTATTAACTGTAGTACTAGTAGAAGTACAGTGGAGTCCAACTATAACGAACTCGCTTTTAACGAAATTTCGCGATTAACGAACTGACTTCAATTTCCCGGCAAATGCCCTTCTATTTGTCACTTGCAAAGCCATGGGTATAACGAACAAAAAATCCTTTTGAAATAACGAACACCCGCTTTTTACGAACACATGTTCTACGCCCCAGGATAATTTTATTTACTTGGAAAAATAGCCTATAACGAACTCAGCCTGTGCGATGCGCTGCAAAAACCTAGGCCTTCAAACTCCAAGCTAGAACGTGTTGTCAAGAGGAAGGAAGTTTAGATTCACACTGGGTCTTCTGCTAGGCCTAGGCTTCCTACAGACCATTCGGTTTCTCAAGGTCGCTTTACAATTCGCGCTCAAAATAAAGATCGAAAAGTTCGTGAAAGCCTATAACAAACTAAATTTGTGTGATGTGTTGTCACTTAATGGACCAACTTGTTGAAAAGTGTGCCAAAACAGATCAGCGTCAGACAACACTGCTGAACTTCTTCAAGCCTTGTACATCCCGTGATTAAGACAGACGATCCAAACTGGTCAAGTTTATGTTTTCCGTTATCATTGGTGAGTGTTTGAACTGTTTTTGTTTTCAACATACATTGTACATGTACATGTATAACGAAATCCTGATACAACGAACTGAGTCTGTGTTCCCTTAAAATTCGTTTTACCCGGACTCCACTGTAGTAGGAAGGGCAACGCTATAAGGTTGTTGACAGCGTCTGTACCAAAGATATTACAGTGTCTAAGTAAAGAATCTTAAATCTTGAGTATCTTCTTTTTCTTCTTCTTTTTCTTCGATCGCTCAGACAATTTCCTGTCAATTATGAGCGCAGATGCGTCATGCTGCCGTTATGCGCATCTAACAAAGAAATAGTTAGACCCAACAAGTCCCGACTTCGGCTGGAGGAAATCTATTTTGAAAGTGTTTCTTGTAAAAATTTAAAAAAAGGCAGGAGAATGGACCCGGAAAGGCAGAAAGATAGTAGAAGACAGCATCTGCGTGTGTTTTTTGAATGCGTGCGCTAGTGAATCTCAAGAATACTTTATCACGCACGCGCGCGAGTCTGTCTGTCTGTGTATGCATGCGTGCGTGCGTGCGTCTGACGGTGTGTCTCCCACATACTGAGCAGGGCCATGACTTTGGTGGCGCAGGGTATCCACCAGGAGCACTTGACCAGGGGGGGCAGATCCTCCGGCTTGGGGGGGAAGAGGCGGCAGGCGATGAAGTTGTGCAGCCGCTCCAGGATGCCCCGGAACCGATCCTTCTCCAGCCTGCCAGGGACACAACAGCCAGGCGAGAATCAAAGAAACTGCGTGGCGTCAATGGTTTTTAGTTGGCGCGCGCGGGCATGTGCACAAATACACCCCACATAATTCCTGTTGCTACTACGCTCTTTTTTTGTTTTATTGATTTTTGATTACTGCTATTTGTGTATTTTTATGAAGGGGGGGGGGGGGGAAAGCTTTGCCAGCTTGTTCTTTAACCCTCGATAAAGATCATGTTGACTTGACTCGACTCAACTTGACTTGACGCACACGCACGCACGCACGCACACACACAGACAGAAAGGTTGATGGAAGAGAACTTCAATCAAGTTGGCACACATGCAAGCATGCACACATAAACACACACACACACACACACACACACACACACACAAGGTTGATGAAAGAGACACAATCACACACAAGCACACACACACAAACACACACACACACACACACACACACACACACACAAACAGACACACAACACATGCAAGCATACGCATGCACACACACACACACAAAACAAAAAAAAGGTTGATGGACTAGAACTTCTATCAAGTTGGCACACACGCAAGCACATACACACAAACACATGCTCAAGCACACATGACACACACACACATACACTTTCTTCCACTTTTATAATAAGAAAATCAATAATTTCTGCAATTTCCTCTTGGCAGTGAAGGGGTTAATGAATGACTGACATTTTGAGCCAGTGGACCAGGTAGTGGTGGTCGTGGTCAGTCAGGCTGGCCACCTGCCGCAGAAGGTGAGCGAAGATCACGTAGGTGGACAACGAGCTGAACTGGGGGTTCTGAAACGGTGGGACAGAAGAGGACGAATAAGAAGAAATGAACGAACCAACAAATGATTTTTTTTATTGAGGGAAAGCAAACAAAAAAGCGTAGCCGATGGTATCGTCAAAGTACAAAACTTTGCCTCCGACATCAATTTTTTTCCGCTGCTCGCCTACACGGATCTTACTGTCCGTTACAGTTTCATCCATCCAAGCCCTGTCAAATTTGTGTTGGCATCCTTTGTCGATCTCCTCTTTCCTCACATCTATGGTGTGATAAATAATTGTTACGGTTGACGACGAAACAGTCATTCAATAGCTTTGAAAAACATCAAAATCCTCCTTCGAAATCATAGCCAAACATATAAAAATGACGCATTGCCATTGGACTTAACTGGCCAACCACAGAGAAGCTTACAAAATTCAGTCAAGGGACTGTACTCACGCTACAAACTGCTTTCATTTTCACTGTGTGCGAGCAAAGAAAGGCTACCTAACTTGACAATCTGTCTCTGTGCGTATTTTTCGGTGTTTTTTATTTCAAATAAAAAAAGCGCATTTAAGCACTTACGCGTAACTCTCACATCCCTGGAATAAGCACAATAACCGGCTTTTTTTCATCCGGCCCTCCGAACAAAAGAACAGAAATTTCAAAAATATCAATAGAAAACAAAAATTGCAAAATGCAAGAAAAAAACATCCTTACATAAAGGTCGTAAACGGACGCACCGTGCAACAAGGCATATAAATAAGATACATTACATCAATTAAAGAGAGAGACTGAGACTAGGACAGGCAGACAGACAGACAGACTGACAGAGGGAAGCAGGTCAAAATAAAAGAAAAAGATGGAAGAAATGAAGTAATACATGCAGGAAAAATAATGCATAGTAAATACAATGTACATAATAAGACTTAACACATAAGCATGTATTATAACAAATGAGAGTAAAAGGATACATGTAGACATTCTTGGCTCAAGAAGAAAGAAGAAGAAAACGAACAACAATAGCAAGTGGGGGTTCTGAAACAGTAATAAGAGAAGAAAGAAGAAGAAAAACGAACAACAATAGCTGAACTGGGGGTTCTGAAACAGTGGGAAGAAGAGGACGAATGTAAGATAACGAACAACAATAGCTGAAGTGGGGGTTCTGAAACAGAAGAAAGGACGAATGAGAAGAAAGAAGAAGAAGGAAACGAACAACAATAGCTGAAGTGGGGGTTCTGAAACAGTGGGGACAGAAGAGGACGAATGAGAAGAAAGAAGAAGAAGGAAACGAACAACAATAGCTGAAGTGGGGGTTCTGAAACAGTGGGGAAGAAAGAGGACGAATGAGAAGAAAGAAGAAGAAGGAAACGAACAACAATAGCTGAAGTGGGGGTTCTGAAACAGGGGGACAGAAGAGGACGAATGAGAAGAAAGAAGAAGGAAACGAACAACAATAGCTGAATTGGGGGTTCTGAAACAGTGGGGAAAGAAAGAGGACGAATGAGAAGAAAGAAGAAGAAGGAAACGAACAACAATAGCTGAACTGGGGGTTCTGAAACAGTGGGACAGAAAGAGGACGAATGAGAAGAAAGAAGAAGAAGGAAACGAACAACAATAGCTGAACTGGGGGGTTCTGAAACAGGGGGACAGAAGAGGACGAATGAGAAGAAAGAAGAAGAAGGAAACGAACAACAATAGTGGGGCTTCTGAAACAGGGGGGAAAAAAAGAGGACGAATGAGAAGAAAGAATAAGAAGGAAAAGAAAAATGTAATGCAATATTTGCGATATTCTTGCAAGTCCCCGCAATAAATAATCTAATATATAAAATATGTCCTATATATTATTTCACCAGCAATGAATGTAAAACAAAGAAAAAAAGGAGAAGTTATGCGACATTTCACAAAAAGTGATCACATCCAGATAGATTTCTTTGTATTGACCGTGAGCTTTGCATCACTTTGAAAGCATCTTTCATCCAGATTCATACATTAATGCAATTCAATATCTGGCACCCAAAAAAACTGTTTTCCTCCAACAATCCTTTGTCTGCAACCCCCACCGAACAACAATAGTGGGGCCCAGGGGGGAAAAAAAGAGGACGAATGAGAAGAAAGAATAAGAAGGAAAAGAAAAATTTAATGCAATATTCCCCATATTCTCTCCCCGCAATAAATAATCTAATATATAAAATATATCCTATATATTATTTCACCAGCAATGAATGTAAAACAAAGAAAAAAAGGAGAAGTTATGCGACATTTCACAAAAAGTGATCACATCCAGATAGATTTCTTTGTATTGACCGTGAGCTTTGCATCACTTTGAAAGCATCTTTCATCCAGATTCATACATTAATGCAATCCCCCCCCCATCCCCCCCTCTCCTGTAGCCCCCCCCCCCCTGTCCCCCCCCCCCCCCCCCCCCCCCCCCCCCCCCCCCCCCCCCCCCCCCCCCCCCCCCCCCCCCCCCCCCCCCCCCCCCCCCCCCCCCCCCCCCCCTATTCCCTAGAGCAAGGTACTGTATCTCACCTGTAGCAGAATCAGGTAGGCTTGCAGGTCTTCTTTAGTGTGGGGCCTGCAAACAGCCATCATCAGTCAGCGTCAAACCCATTTTGATGGACACCAAACGACAAGAGCATTCATAAGAGTGTGGAGTGGCACAGAGGTATCGCGTTCGCCTCGTGTCAAGTGAAACCCGAGTTTGAACCTGGGTACAGGGGATTTTCTCCTCTCACTTTGCACTAGGCCTTACGGGTCTTTCGGATGAGACGATAAACCGAGGTCCTGTGTGCCCATGCACTTAACACACGCTAAACCCAGTGGCAACGAAAATGTTGTCGTTTGGTTAAAACTTACCCCCGCCCCTTTCCTTCCTCATCAGTCACACAGAAAAATCGCATGCAAATAAAAATTGGGTGGCACGCCTATGGATGCGATGCGCTCTCCAGGTGGGAGCAACCTGAATTTCACAGAGACGCCTCTGTGACCATAAAGCACCAAATACCAAATAAGAATGTCTCATTTTACTGATGCAAATAGTGAAATTGTTAACTGAAGGCAGTGAAGCTTTTCACAGAAAAGGTTAGGTTATTTTGTGGGGTTTTATTTTTCCTTTACTTTTTTGTTGTTGTCTTCGAGCTCCTGTTTTTAAGGGGCAATCTTATCTTTGGTTTCAAACACACACACACACACACACACACACACTTATTGCTGAAGATGATTACATAATGTCAATGTCCTTGTGCTAAACACACTATGTTAATCATAATTTCAATGTTATCAAGCTAAATACTACCTAATAATTCAGCATTCTCTTATGAGATACTAAGTTGAATACAACAGCACTTAAACACTCTATTCCTACAAAGCATGTTGAACTCCATATCATTTCAAAAATCTCTTACCACATAATTTATTACCTTGAATTCAAAGCGAATTCATCGTTTTCTTTTTATGCATTATGTGGAAAACAATATACGTTTCATGTTGCAAACAGCAATGATTCAATGCTCTTTTACCATTATATTTTGAACACGAAGCAATTCAATGAGCTCATACTATTCATTACGTAGACTGCAATATCAATTCAAAGTTTTCATGTTTAAGGGGCACCCTGATGGATGAGTTTTTGCAAGAAACACGTTGAGATCAAAAGGAAAACACCCTTTACAGTATATTACAGAGACACTCACTTTGCTCTGGTTTCCTAGAAATAAAACCGTCAAATCGGCGATTCCTCCTTGGTGGAGGTGCTGGAAGTCAGATTCTTTCAGTGAAAGAGAAGGCATGTGTCTTCTCTTTTCTAATAGCCGCCTGAGTCACTTAGACCAAATCACGAAATTTCCACAATACAAACCTTTTTTCGCTCACAACAAAGGAAATAGCTCCACTTTTTTTTTTACTGCACTACAAGAAAAAAAAGCTTCAACCACCCTCCCCCCACCCACCCCGTCCAAAATGGCTTCTCTCTCCGGCAACTCCGCCAAGGAGGAATCCCGTTTTGACGGTTTAATTTCTAGGAAACCAGAGCAAAGTGAGTGTTCAGATCCTTGAAAAGGCTGTCTTTCTGGTGATCTCAACGTGTTTCTTGCAAAAACTCATCCGTCAGGGTGCCCATGTAAAACCATTGTTAATTCAATGTTCTCAAACCTTTCATAATGGAACAGAATGTTGTTTCACCTTTCAGTTTCATAATTGAATAGAGTACCCTTTTCAAATCTATTTCAAATTTATTGACACATACTATGCTGAACACAATATTATTTCAAGTTTCCTACCAGTATTTACGTTGAATACACTATTATTTCGAGGTGGGGTTCTTTGTTGTTGTTTTTTGTTTGTTTTTTACAACTTATTATCGTCGGTGAAATTCAAAAACCTCGTATCTCGATTTTTGGAGGGCTTGAGTTAGACACATAGTCAGCTTTCTAATTTTTCCTGCCACCTTCCACCAAAAGATCGTATCTCTAACGACTTTCTATCTGGGGTAAATGAGGTTGTGAAAATAGAAGATAAACTCTTAAGTCCCAAATTCAGATCTAGTTAAGGCCAAAAACTTCGTATCTTCGTTCTTTTCAAGTCTAAAAAAACAAAACATTTTAAGTAATTTCAACAAAATGCAATGTCTTGAACAACATATCATTAATCAATTGTGGTCAATGCGGTTCATTTTAAAAAAAAGTTTTTGTCCTTTTTCTCAAAACTACCAAAATTGAGATACGAGGTGTTTTGAATGTCATCACAGCCCAATATGTTGATTGCATATTGCATATTCATTCCATGTTCTCACGCTACGCATTGTGTGGAACACAATATCAATAGGGCATTTGCCGCGTGAGGACGACCTTGAAATTCACTGAGTTGAATTTAGAGAGTTGAATTAGAAAGGTCAGCGTAACTCGGACAGAACGAGTGCGGGCAAATTAGCAGTCTAATAATTATAGAGAACAAACATCCATGGCAAATGCCCTATTCAATGTTCTATTTTCACACAATACATAACACTATGCTGACATCGATACTGATTCAACATTCTTTTATAAACGCTGTACATAAATAACACACTATATATTAACATTCTCTTACCACAACCGATGGTCCCGGCTCCTACGAAAGCATGTAAAAAGAACATCAAAGGAGGATACAGTCATACAAAAAAATGTGATTTTTTAATATATATTTTTAAAAACTAACTTTAGACATTTTCATGTTATTGGGATTTATCGACACAGCGTGCATGGAAGCAACCTTGCCTCGAATACGAGGCGGCGCCTGTTTTTCAAAATTTTGACCACCAAAAAAAATTGATTCAAAGTTCAAGGGGAAAAAAGTGTTGAATTCTCACTTTACAGGCCTGGAATAAGCTTCAGATTGAGTATGATTTTGCTTTTTCTTCAGCTGGGCGGCCCCTGGACCCCTGCCTGGCCTGTTTTTTTATGTTCTCCAGTTGCATCCATCCAGCACTTTATAATTATCCATTATCCATTATATCAAGTTAGAAATGTGCGCATTTAAACATGATAAGAAAGTGTGTGTATCATGTGTGTGTGTGTGTGTGTGTGTGTGTGTGTGTGTGTGTGTGTGTGTGTGTGTGTGTGTGTGTGTGTGTGTGTGTGTGACTGTGTGTGTGTGTGGGGGTGTCAAGTGTGTGTGTGTGTCAAGTCAGTCAAGTCAAAATGATCTTTATTGACGATACAAGAATAAGCTTGTGTGTGTGTGTGTGTGTGTGTGTGTGTGTGTGTGTGTGTGTGTGTGTGTGTGTGTGTGTGTGTGTGTGTGTGTGTGTGTGTGTGTGTGTGTGCGTGTGTGCGTGCGTGCGTGCGTGCGTGCGTGCGTGCGTGCGTGCGTGCGTGCGTGCGTGCGTGCGTGTGTGTATTATGTGTGTGTATTTGGGAACTCACTTTCGGTCTTTGAGCAGACTGTTGATGACCGCCTTCAGCACTTCCTTGGGAACGTCACTGGGCTGAGCCAGGAAACAGAGCACACACCTCAAATCATGTAATGACCCACTGAGGATGTTAACTCATTCAAGTCGTTCCGGACATAATAATCGATGGCTTGGAGTCAAAACGGACTATCTTTAGATAGTCCATTGACGTGCTATTGGAATTACAAAAACTAATAACGTCAAACAATGACTGAGAAACATGAAAAAGGGGTTTTGCTTTTTATATTTGAGCAGGGTTTTTTTTATACAAGTTATTAGTTTTTGCAATAAGTTCAATAATATGTCAATGGACTATCTAAAGATAGTCCGTTTTGACTCCAAGCCATCAATATATGTCCGGAATTAATATCCTGTCAATTTTATGCATTTGCTTCAAGGGAAGTAATCTGTGTGCACACCATACCTTGATCACTTCTTAACTCGCTTCGCTCCCTTAAACCACAATGTTGCCTCTGACTTTGCTTTTGTAGTGGTTTGTTCTGGGGAAACCAATCGGTGTAGAGAGTTTTTCTATATAAACTTCATAAAGTCTAAATATAAAAAAAAGTCTGATCTACCACTTCCCTATGTCAAAACCTGAAGCAAAAACCTGTAATCTTCTTTACGACGAAAATGGATTTTGACGTCCTCTTGGTCTGAATCAGACACATATGGGACATTTGTAAATACAAATATGGTGGGAACAATACTGGAGGCAATGCCCGGAGGCAGTGCAAAACCAGTAAAGTTCTGACTTTAACAAAAATTAATACAGATAGCTGTAGCGGTGACCACGCCTCGGTTAAACCTCATCGGCTATGGCACCGCCACAAGTTAGTAATGAGAAGTAATCTTCTTTCATTTCTCCTTTTGTTTATGTATGGTTTGTTTGTGTGCATGTCTGGAGTGATTTGTGAGTTTTTTTAACTCATTCCATGCTGGCCAGTTGCTTCCCTTTGCAAGCGTTCTGTACTGGCCGATTTGCATAGGTTGCCAAAAAATTATTTTCTAAATAATGGTAACAGATACAAACGTGACATTTTGGCAATATGTACATAATATACAGTACTAACACCTGCAACAGTTTCAAAGCATCCACTTGATTAGTTTCGATTTGTGATATATTAAAATAAATGCATGTTTTGTCAAGCCAGGCACACTCATAATAGCGAAAATATAATTTTAAGGTCCCAAAATAACCGGCAGCCAGCCAGTCAGTGTCGAGAGGCATGAATGAAACGTAGTACTAGCCCTCTGAACCACTTTGAAGCACGCATGACTGTTAACCTATGAACTATGAATTTTTAAAGTTCACATGCGATATCCCGTTACCTTAGTAACGAGGCGTTGTGTGCATGCCCTGCGACGAGAGCGCAGGTTAGTATAGAAAGAGTTAATAATTCAATATCGTTGCGATGCGAATGAGTTAAAGGTTTTTTATTCTTGTTTTTGTGTGCATCAGGAAGGAAACTGTAAATTTCCACCGAAATGACATTGCTTTTCTGCCGGAAAAGAAGTGTCCACCGGGAGAAAAAAAAAAAAGTAACAAAATTTTGCTATTCTAATGCTGTTTTATAATAATAATAATAATAAACGGATATTTATATAGTGCTTTTTATCGAGCACAAAGCGCTTTACAATCAGTATTGAAACACTCACACACACGCACAACAGACACACACGCAAAACAGACAACACACGCACGTACGTGCATGCACGAGCGTGAACGCGTTCTTGCACACAGACATACACACACATACCTGCACACATTTCATCAAACACACAGAAAACACATTATCACTGAAACGCACACAAACTTACTCAAGCATACACTTGTACAAACACGCGCACACGCACACACACACATACACACACACGCGCACTCACATACACAAAGCACTCACGTGTACTCACACTCACAGACACATACTCACACACTCTCCTCCCCCCCCCCCCCCCCCCACTCTAGCGAACACAATCTCTCCTGCGCACGCATACACTCATACACATGCAAGCAGATATACCCACACAGAACACACACAATACACTCACACACCTGCAGGGCTTCTAGGGCTTCAATTACACAAAAAAAGCTTCAGCGTTGCCCCCAGGAACCCTACTAGGGCCTTCTGCGGGGCCCCCAGACCCCAGCTTTTTTTTTTACTTTTCCAAACCCCAAGCCTGGTGCATGTCTGTTTTACAAAACTGCTCAACAACCGATGAATGGTACGTTCGGGTCAAACCCATGGGGATCAGTCTGTTCTGGGGAGCTGTGAGATGCAAGGACGGGGTGGCGCCCTCAGAGGAGGACCTCACTCAAGCTGGCTCCTCGACTAAGGCATTATTGTCGTCAGCAGGGAGCTTAGTATGTTAAAAGACACACTGACCCACCACGATTAAATCCTTGGGTTGCTGTTTTTCTGGGTAGCTGTGACCCCACATACAAATGCCCCCAACTTCAAATTGAGGCTGCTCTTTAAAACGATGTTTCGTTTTGAATTTGGGGGGCATTTGTATGGGAGTCAAACCTGGTCTAAAATAAGACTTCTTACCAGCCATAAGAGGGAAAACACGTGAAACACGTGATTTTGACACATGATCTGGTGGGTCTTTAACTTAGTACAGGCTCCACTGAACTCCACCGAAGTGACTCAGCAGCAGATTTGATCCCCTTGGACTGCTGGTTTTGGATTCTGTGACCTGACAAACCAGGGTGTGGCTGCGAGTTGGTACTCGGAATGAGCGGCGTGGGAGCAATGCCACTGTGCGGCCCAGAAGATGGGACAGCAAAAAAAAAAAAAAAAAAAAAAAAATATGAAAGAAATATAGAGGACACTTATAGTGTCTATTTACGGAACAATCCACTGAATTGAGGGAATTAAAATAGATTATCAATATGATGCAGATATTTTGGAATTAATCTGTAATTAATGTGTCAAAGTCAAAGTCAAAATTTTTATTTTCAGATGGAACATTGTATAACCAATAATGGTTCAAATGTGTGTGTGTGTGTGTGTGTGTGTGTGTGTGTGTGTGTGTGTGTGTGTGTGTGTGTATGTGTGCAATTGTGTTGTATGCTTATGTATGTGTTTTTTTCTCTCTTTTATTCTATATATATTTTCAACAATATTTCTACGATAATATCAAGATAATAAAACATGAACATTTTTATGTGAAT
Source organism: Phymorhynchus buccinoides (assembly GCA_017654935.2). Lineage (NCBI taxonomy): Eukaryota > Metazoa > Mollusca > Gastropoda > Neogastropoda > Raphitomidae > Phymorhynchus > Phymorhynchus buccinoides. The sequence goes on from CM065683.1 coordinate 5,711,341, forward strand.
GATTTTTTTTTCTCCAGTTATTTATTGTTTGTTTATCTATTATGTTGATGCAAATTGTATGAAAACATTTTAAACTTAAAAAAAAAAGGAATTATTATTTATCACTCATTGGCTGTCATTTCAAACCCGATAATTCTCTACCCATTAGGCTCGATCTATAACATGCATTATGTACTGTAATTTTCGGACTATAAGGCGATATTTTTTTCTCCAATTTCAACCTATACACCAAATTATCGAGGGCGCCCTATTACTATTAGTGAACAAAATCGTGAGAAGAGAGGCAACGATTGCCGTACTCAGTACAGTCTACTGTAAGTCACAACATCGAAAGTGGTCACTAGTCGCTGATACAACGAATACTCACGTTAAAATGCTTCAAAATCCCTATTATCATCCGAGATACTGTCCAACAGATGCCATAACCCTTCATTGGATGCAAAAAGCATCGTTGCAGAGCTTAAAATGCCATAATTCTACCAGTTTTCGCCCCCCAAAAGTCCTAACACAACCGGAAGTCGCAAAAATGGAACTTCGATTATTTGAGAAGGGAGCCAACTCTCGTTTATGACAGCAGTAACGGCGGTTGGAAAGCGTTTACAGGACGTGTACGGGCTTCAAACTTCCGACTTTCATGTATCGCCTTATAAACGAGGGCGCCTTTTACTTTAATTTTTTTCAGATTTTTCTTAAAAATTGCCCTATTCGCCTTATCAGCGCCTAATGATCCGAAAAATACGGTACTTAGTTATATGACGCTTTCTGTATTTAATGCCTTAGTTTATATTAAATGTCTTATCGGTTTTGTTTTTATATGCTTGCTGAAAAAATGAATTTATTCACTTAATTTGAGACAATAAAGAAATGTCAACTGTGTGAATCGTGAAAACTGCAGATTGACAATTTTAAACCAAAAAAACTACGATCGTACTTACGGCTTTCATCAAAGCATCATAGACTGCATTTACATATTCCACGTTGATCCCAGAATCCTCCGCCATTTTGTTCTCTTTACATCCCTCCTTCTGAAAACAATCCAACATCAGCATGGAAACACGAAACATAAGAGGACAAATGACTATAAGCCACCATCGATCGCTACAAGTTCATCTTTGGTCATGAGGTAGCACACAGTACAGGTACCATCATTGGAGAGGTGGCCATCAACACCCAGCACAGGCCTGTCCCCCATCCACCATCACGCCAGACAAGACTGTCACACACAGCAGCATATTGTCGATGAAATTTAAAAACCTCGTATCTCAATTTTGGTAGTTTTGAGAAAAATTAAAAGTACTGTTTTAAAAGTTAACCACGTTGACTAACTATGATGAATATGTTGTTCAAGACATTGGGAGTTTAGTCCTGCATTTCGCTAAAATTTCTTTAAAAATTTTTTGTTACACTTGAAAAGAACGAAGATACGAGGTTTTTGTCCTTAACTACATCTGAATTTGGGATTTACAAGTTTTTCTTCTATTTTCACAACCTCATTTACCCCGGACAGAAAGTCGTTAGAGATACGAGCTTTTGGTGGAAGGTGGTGGGAAAAATTAGAGAGCGACTATGTATCTAACTCAAAAAACCCAAAAATCGAGATACGAGGTTTTTGAATTTCACTGACGATATCTTCTTCCGGCAACAAAGACAAATTACAGAAAGTTTTCTTTCTTCCCCAGGGCTGTGTGTGAGTGGAACAGCCTTCCACCTGAGGCAATAACATCTGCCTCGGTGGAGGTCTTCAAAGCCCAGATTTAACCACCCCTCCCTCCCCCCGATACCCTCTTCCCCCCTCACTTCCGTTTCCCAGGAGCTGATCATCTGGGCAGTGTTTACTCCCTACAGATTGATTTCTATACCGGAAAATCCCGTTTGTAATGCATCATAGCCGTCAATAGGATGACGGAGGATGTCAAGAGAAAGAAGAAGAAAGGTCGCGACAGTTGCTGCATTTTGACAGCTATGTTTGGCCAACTTGTGTGTGTGTGAGTGTGTGTGTGTGTGTGTGTGTGCGTGTGCGTGCGTGTGTGTGTGTGTGTGTGTGTGTGTGTGTGTGCGTGATTGTGTGCGTGCGTGCGTGCATGTGTGTGTGTCTGTGTGCAGAACATGTGTGTGTGTGTACATGTGTGTGTGTATATATGTGTGTGTGTGTGTGTGTGTACCTCTGTGTGTGTGTGTGTGTGTGTATGTGCATGTACATGTGTGTGTGTGTGCGTGTGTGTGTGTGCGTGCGTGCGTAATAACTTTCATAGTGAATTACTCGTGCCTATTGTGTATGTAAAAATATCTCCAATGTATGCTATGCAACAGAAGATAATTATAAGGAAATGTTTTCTATTATTTATCATGTATTTCATGTGCACGCCGAGCAAAACTTTTTTTAATATTTGGAGACAATAAAATGAATTGATTGATTGATTGATTGAAGAAAAACATTCCTTTAACCCTTTCAATGCCAGCCATTTCTCAGCCAAAATGTACCATTAAACTTACCCGGGTGGAGAAAAGATTCTGTCTGCAATATTTGGGATTCCTCTGTGACATGCATACAATAGGGCCTATCCGTACCTCCCAAAATTAGGAATATAAGGTCACTGGATACCAGACCCTTATTTGATGCCTTTCAGTGACATGGGTGTTAAATCATTGTGGTGCCAAGAGGCGACAGTGGTGATGAAAGGGTTAATAGAGAGCCTGCTTTCCTATGACGGTGAAGGAAACAATCAAACAAAAAATGATTCCTTTATTTCTGTTCCTTGGATGAGGGAGGACACGCAAAAGCGCCCAAAGCGAAAAAGCCTGAAATTCTTTGTCAGCTAACTCAAAGTAGTGCAGTATTGAAACCAGAGTTGAAACATGCTTCAGGAGAAACGTATCAATGCAATATGCAAAACAAGGCAAAGCTGCCACAAGTCCAATGGCACTCCGACCCAGACAGAATCGATGCAATTGTTAACATTGCAACTCCACCATTAGAACTATAACAAAGTCCACAAATGAACCCATTCAACTGTAAATTATGCTATTGAGTGTGTGTGTGTGTGTGTGTGTGTGTGTGTGTGTGTGTGTGTGTGTGTGTGTGTGTGTGTGTGTGTGTGTGTGTGTGTGTGTGTGTCTATGTGTGTGTGTGTGTGTGTGTGTGTGTGTGTGTGTGTGTGTGTGTGTGTGTGTGTGTGTGTGTGTGTGTGTGTGTGTGTGTGTGTGTGCGTGTGTGCGTGTGTGTGTGTGTGTGTGTGTGTGTGTGTGTGTGTGTGTGTGTGTGTGTGTGTGTGTGTGTGTGTGTGTGTGTGTGTGTGTGTCTGTGTGTGTGTCTGTGTCTGTGTGTGTGTGTGTGTGTCTGTGTGTCTGTGTGTGTGTCTGTGTGTGTGTGTATTTCTTTGTGTGCATGCGCACATGCATTTGTGCAACTCTCTGTGTGTGTGTGTGTGTGTGTGTGCGTGCGTGTCTGTGTGTGTGTGTGTGTGTGTCTGTGTGTGTGTGTCTGTGTGTGTGTGTCTGTGTGTGTGTGTCTGTGTGTGTGTGTGTCTGTGTGTGTGTGTCTGTGTGTGTGTGTCTGTGTGTGTGTGTCTGTGTGTGTGTGTGTGTGTGTGTGTGTGTGTCTGTGTGTCTGTGTGTGTGTCTGTGTGTGTGTATTTCTTTGTGTGCGTGCGCACATGCATTTGTGCAACTCTCTCTGTGTGTGTGTGTGTGTGTGTGTGTGTGTGTGTGTGTGTGTGTGTGTGTGTGCATGTGTGTGTATGTGTGTATGTGTGTGTGTGTGTGCATACTTTGCATATGTGTGTTTTTGTGTATGCTTGCAAGCAAGCTTTAGTGCATGTTTGTGGATGTGCGCATGTGCACTTGTGTGTGTGTGTGAGTGTGTGTGTGTGTGTGTGTGTGTGTGTGTGTGTGTGTGTGTGTGTGTGTGTGTGTGTGTGTGTGTGTGTGTGTGTGTGTGTGTGTGTGCGTGTGCACATATGTGATCATGTATGTGTGTGTGTGTGTACATGTGTTTGTGCAGTGTATGTGTGTGCGTATGTGTATGTGTGTGTTTGTGCGTGTGTGTGTAGGGATCTCACTATTATTGTGTTTGTGTTGGGGGTATCATGGAGGGAGGATAACTGGAGTGTGGACATAGGTCTTTAAACTATTTTTCTTTCATTTTTTGTTTCGCAAAGGCTTTGTTTGCGTGTTGCTGTGTTAGTTTTCGCTTTTGTTTTTGTTTTTTTAACTGCCTGATCGGATTTTATTTGTTTTCATTTTTTGAAAATTGTTTTTCTTTTATGTGGAAGGGCTGTGTTTTGCTGGTGGCGTTTTTGTTTCTTGCTGCAAAATAAATATTGCATGCTCTGGTGAAGTGTGACGGCTTAACTCATTCGCAGCGCAACGATTTTGAATTGTTCCAAAAACTCACAAATCACTCCAGCCATGCACACAAACAAAACAGACACAAACAAAAGGAGAAATGAAAGAAGATTACGGGTTTTTACTTCAGGTAAAATTGATAGCTGTCAATCTGATGCATTTGCTTCAAGGGAAGTAAATCTGTGTACACACCATACCTTGGTCACTTCTAAACTCGCTTCGCTCCCTTAGATCACAATTTTCCCCCTGACTTTGCTTTTGTAGTGGTTTGTTGTGGGGGAACCAATCGGTGTAGAGAATTTTTCTATATAGTCTATATACAGTGGAACCTCCCTTATAAGACCTCCCATCATAGGACTCCCTCCCACATAAGACCTACTTCTCTGAGACATTGCCCCTCTTTGTAAGTATTAAAATTACCTCCCTTAAAAGACCTCTCCCTTATAAGACCTCATTTTGGATGATTTGGGGAGGTCTTACAAGCGAGGTTCCACTGTATAAAGAAGTCTGATCTACCACTTCCCTATAAGGCGATACTTTTTCCCCCCAGACTCAGACCCCTGCGCCTTATAATATAACTTATAAAATAGTAAAAAATATATAATAACAAAATCGAAAATTTGGGAGGACTTATACAAATGTGTGTCTTAGAGTCTGAAAAATATGGTTTCAAATATAAGACCTTTTCTTATTTTCTCAAAATTAACAACACAAGGTCATCGGATAACAGATCTCAACTTTATGCCTTTCTGGCTTAAAGTAACGAATGTTTTATTAACACACTTTTGCAGCAACAAAATATATAGACAGGAGTGCAACCAGCCGAGGCTTATAAAAGTACTCAACACATATAGACAGTACTCAGTACTAAAGGCTGCATCACATTTTACAATCGATGGAAGTCAGACATACTTTGTTACATAAAACTAAATAATGATCAATACAGCTTTCGGGAGAAAAGTGAACAATAGAATCAAACATGAATATCAAGGTCATGAAAAATGACTCCAAGAATTACTAATTCATTTTTAAAACTGAAAAAAAGGGAATAAAATTAGTTAAGTTAAGTGGGGCAACTCAAGATATCACTGTAACAATATATCTATTTAAACGGGAGCATGTTTATCACCACCTTTTTCTTAGTGACATGTAGGTGTTAAGCCATTGTGGTGCAGAAATACGACACTGGCGGTGAAAGGGTTCAGTTCTCTTACCTTGAAGACATTGCTGAGGTCGTTAAAAGAGTCGAAGACGACAGAGTAAAAATCCAGAACCGCTTTCCAGTTCCCTGAGGCTTTTGCCTCCTGGACGAGATCCCTGAAACCAATCAGATATAATTATATAATTATACACACTGTAATTCAATCCACCTCCTCCCCCCCCCCCTTTGCTCAAATGGTTTTTATCATTGGTTGATATTAGCCTGTAGTAGGGGCCAACAGTAACATGAGAGCCGTACAATAGATGATTTCCTCTCTCCCTCCGTCAGCGACTGACCCTCTCTGCTTTCAAATCAAGCCTCAACACCCACCTGTTTCCCCGCCTTTGAAGCTCATTCTCTCTTTCCCTCCTCTTTCTTGCCTTTAGGTCTATTTCTCAAACATGTGTGTGTGTGTGTGTGTGTGTGTGTGTGTGTGTGTGTGTGTGTGTGTGTTCTGTGTTTATGTGTGTGTATGCATAGCGTCATTTGTTTATCTTCTTGTTCATCTTTGTAAAATGCGTTATGTTTGAATGCGTTATGAATGTTTAACATGTGTGTGTGCGCTTCGATTTGATTTCTATCAAGATTTATCGCTGTATAAATACTGTATGTTGTTAGTCCCCGAGCCGAAGGTTCGGGGAACTATTGTTTCTGTCTGGTCCGTCCGGTGTCCGTCCGTCCGTCCGGTGTCCGTCCGGCTATTCGTCCGTTTTTCTCAAAAACTGTTCAGTCTATCATCATCAAATTTGGTATACTAGTTTGCCAAGATGCAAGCTATCCACTGATGTATTTAGTTTTACATTAAGGTCAAGGTCGCGCCAGTTACGGGGTTCAAACCCCAAAACACATCATCGCTAATATCTCGCAAAGTTTTGCATGTATTTCAATGCAGTTTTTTTCATAACATTTCTTGATGAATGGTCTATAACACAGTTGTCATGAATTTTTCTGTGCGCGCGTGCGCGCATGATCGCGCGCGCTCAAATCACGGGTCCGAACCCCAAGGCTATATATAAAAAACTATTCAGTTACGTGCTGTTTTGATGCGTTTTTATGTAGTTACGTGCTGTTTTGATGCGTTTTTATGTATGTGTACAGCCGACACATTCTGATTTCGGAGTAGCTCGGCGATGCTGCGAGGGGACTTTGCAGCCGCTCGGCGTTGCACTTGTTGTTGTTGTTTTCTACAGTAATGGAAAATCATGGTACAGTTTTGTCTCTTGTGGAAGACTGTGACTCTCTAACTTTGGTGCTGCAGCCAAAGGGATGGGTTGGCCTTTGGGGACCTTCCCCAATGCTACCAGTCCTCAAATCCCTTTGGCCGAGAGAGTGGGGACGTACCATGGGCAAGGCATCTCCACTATAAACAAATTCTAGTGCAGCCCGCCGGAAAAACACCACCCCCTCTGCTATCTGGCAGTCATGGTCGGAAACGTCTGACTGGCATACAATTCAATACAATACAATTCAATACAATACAATTCAAACCCCGATAACAACACTTGATAGTTTTAGTCTTTGAATTTTTTTTTATTTTTTTTTTTTAAAATAAAATAAAAACGACTTTGAAAAGAAATCTGAACTATTATTTCAATTCTTGCATGACAGTCTTCAAACCTTTTACAAAATATATGCTTCCCTAAACACTAAAACAGCCAATCTACTTTTTTCTGCCTCTATCATCTATCACAGTATCAGTCTATGGTTTCTTAATATTTGGTTCTTATGCTAGGATGCTAAGGAAGAATAATGGGTGAAATGACTTTCTTGAAAGCAGTTTGATGCTTAATAAACAAACATTACTTTTGCTTCTCTAATAAGTGACAAACGCAACAATGAATCAATACTCTAATTGTATATATTCAACATATTGTAAACTTTTTATAGTCAGTACAAAAAATGGGTAAAGGTCAAGATGTGCCACCCCCCCCTGCATTTCTTGGTTAATTCCATTTTCTCGTTTTTGCCTTTCTTACCAAACATAAAGCTGTATTTTATTAACCTTTTTAGCTAATAACCTTTTTGGAATACTAACCCTATCCCTAACCCTAGGCCATTATCTAATAGGACCCCCCCCCCCTATGTATTGCAGTACACGGCGCCATTTGTCACAGTCATGGTTCATTGCGTTTTCCCGTCTTATAGGGGGGGTAGGGTTAGGGTTAGGGATAGGGTTAGTATTCCAAAAAGGTTATTAGCTAAAAAGGTTCATAAAATACAGCTTTATGTTTGGTAAGAAAGGCAAAAACGGAAAATTGCAATTAACCGAGAAATGCAGAGGGGGTGGCACATCTTTACCTTTACCAAAAAATGTGAATAAAAGCAAAGCCTCATAGTAGTGGACTACCGCAATTTACGGCCTATCAGGCACTACTTTTTTTACACTGAACTCTGACCCCTGCGCCCAATCCGGTGCATGCGCCCTTTCTATACTCTAAACAGAAAAAAGTAAGGGGGTCGAGAGTTGAAATGAACAACTCACCATGCTCTGGTAGCTTCCACAACAAACCGCCAACAGTCCACTCACATTGCACTTTCGCTTCACGGTCGTATCTCTTCCGTGATCACAATCGGACACAGCAATAGACCTAGCACTGATGTATTTTTGTTTGTTAGGCTTCCACTTCCATCACTGGCCCTGTAATGATGTTACTTTCGCTGATCGTTTCGTTCGTCCTTTTTTTTTTTTTTTTTTTTTTTTTTTTTTGCGCCTTATCAGGTGTATGCGCCCTATCTTTGTTCAAATTACGGGTTTTTTCAAAAAGCAGGAGGTGCGCCGTATGCACTGTGTCGCCTGATGGGCCGTAAATTACGGTAATTGAACTAAAAATGAAGACAACACTAACATAGTAAAATTAATTTGATGACAATTTACTTTGATTTTCTCAAGATTGCCTAATACACACAAACACACACACACACACACAAACACACACACACACACACACACACACACACACACACACACACACACACACACATTCTGATCTGTTAAGCTATAAAATTGTCTATGGCAAATATGATCCCTCCATAATAAAAAAAACATTGGTACCCACAGCCCTGAAAGAATGAAAGAGAGAGAGAGAGAGAGAGACAGTGTGTGTGTGCATGTGCGTGCGTGCGTGTGTGCATGCGTGCATGTGTGTGTGCACATGTGGGTGCGCTCTCTGTCCTATAAATCCTCAAAAGAAGACTAAGTTACTTTTGTACTGTCCGTAATCCATTAATGATTAAATGTTCTCCTCTTTCTCAGTTTTTTGTTTTTTTCATCTGTATCTTAGTGAACATTTTACTTTCAATGGAAATGACTGCCTGTGCGATACCCCCTCCCCTCCCCCTCTTCTCTCTCTCTCTCCCCACCCCCCTCTCTCTCTCTCTCTCTCACAAAGCCTCAAAAGAAGCCTTCACTTTAGCTTGCTCTTTACCATCATTAAAACAGATTCGTTCTTTCATTCAACCAAAGAGTCCCATCATTAACAACAAAAAGCAAACAAACAGGGCAAACAAAATCGACCAACTTCACTTACTGAAACTGTTGCACGTTGAACTTCACACCGACAGCCGGAGAAGGAGCGGGAGAAGGAGCAGGGGAAGAAGTCGAGCCTGGCTGACGACCCACGGCCAAACGGGGACTACTGCTACTACCACCACCACCGGGAGGGTGGGGGCTTTTGGGCACCTGAGGAGGAGGAGGAGGAGGAGGGGGGTGGGGCCGGGGGCTTTTGGGGGGTGCCGGAGACAGGACGTCCCCCTTGCTGCCGCCTCCTTGCTGACCGTAGGACGGGCCCTGCGCATGAGAGGCGGTCAGCTGAGTGCTGCTGATGGAGGGCAGGCGGGGACTGCTGATGGGCGGCAGGGACTCGGGGCGGGTGGAGGAGGAGGCCTGGTCCGTGGAGGAGGAAGATGTGGGCGAATCTCTGGCGCCGTTGGAGGAGGTGGAGGAGCGGCGGTTGCCCAGGTTCTGGAAGAAGTTGGCGATGCTCTGCAGCCGACCCCCGCCTCCGCCTTGATCCTTGCTGCGCTCATTCTGCGTTCAATAATAATAATAATAATAATAAAAATAACAATTTATATAGCGCTTATTCTCCTAAGCGCTTCACAAAGAAGTTAAAAATCTCAGAAAGAAAAAAAAATGAAACGAAATCACGATAACTACATTTACGTCATCCCCCCACCCCCCACCCACCCCTTCACACTCCACAAACATGACACATATATATATATTGCATGTACACAAAAACACACATGCATGCATATATAATAATAATAATAATAATAATGGGGATTTATATAGCGCTCTTTCTCACATGAGCTCAGTGCGCTTTACATTGATAACAAGAACATTAAAGGCAAACAAATCATTAATCATTAGAAAGTCAAATAAGCACGATGCTTACACACAACGTTCTCTTACTTCCTTACTCACACACACACACACACACACACACACACACACACACACACACACACACACACACACACACACACACACACACACACACACACACACACACACACACACACACACACATGCATGCGCACACGCACACACGCACACAATTAATTATACAAGAGTAAAATAGTTACAACATGAACATTCTAAGAAGAAACATAGAGACCACATTCACATTCCCAATATATGCTCTGCACATACTACAGTGATGTACCGAGGATCGAAAAATGATAGTCCTGACAACCTATCCTGAGACAGGAGAAATCAATAGGACAATGTAAGTAGAAAGCAGTATGACAAAGCGTGCCAGTGTTAAAAATTGAATCAAGACATAATTTGTCCTGACCGGGGAGAATATAATAGACTGAATAGAACATTTTCAATTTGAATAGGTCAATGGCCTACGACCGGGGGCTTGGGACATCACTGCATACGCATGCACTCACACACAACAGACGAACATACACAAATAATTCATTGTGTTTTACTTCACGCTATTTAGACTCTATCTTTTCCCCCAAGCTAAACCAATCGTTTTCCTATGTACATACACTGATATTCTCTTTTTCTTTTCTGTTTCATACTACCCCTCAAAGTGCAGCAGAACCTTCAAAGTGCTAAAGTTGGATACCTAATGGGAAGAAGAGGAAGAAGTATATACACATGTGCTCAATTAAAATAAAATTGGATACCTAATGGGAAGAAGAGGAAGAAGTATATACACATGTGCTCAATTAAAATAAAATCAAACACTTATAACCAGCCGCCGCGGCGCAGTGGTTAGCGTCGCGGACTACTGGCTGGGAGGTCTCGGGTTCGAATCCCATCAGAGGCAAGGGTTTTTTTCCGGTCCTGGACTGACTCCTACACAGAGTGGTGGCTGTGGGCTCAATGGGAAGACTGTAACAACACAGTCGAGCTTCATCTGCTTAACAGATGCAATTCTGAGAGTGTTGCTCTAATTTCAAGACAAACACTGCAGGTGTCTGTAGTTCTCGGGCCTGGTTAACGCTGGGATATCATTATGAAATGAAGTGTAGAATACAGCCCTGTCATGCAGTCTCAGGCCGATATGGAACTCCATAGCATCATCATCATCATCATAGTCATCCGCCTCATTTCCATCAATCATTAAAAAGAAAAATGTCTCAAATTCTGTGGCTTGGCATGCCCTGCTCTCATGAAGACCTCAGTTTCGGTTTCCAATCCAGTCTATGCCTAATTTGTAATTGCCTTGGTGCGTTCAGGTCAAAGTCATGGGGATTAGTGTGTTCTGGGGAGCTGTCAGCGGACAGTCATGGTGGCGCCCTCAGGAGGAGGACCTCACTCACGCTGGCTCCGCGACTAAGAGCATAGTGTCATCAGTAGGGGGGCTTAGTAGGTGGTGTCCTGAACAGGCTATACTGAACTCCACCGAAGTGACTCAGCAGCAGTGCAGTGTCTCCTCGGTTGGTTGCCTGCTGACGGCCTAACATAGATTAGCTCCCCTTGGACTGCTGGTCTCGGATTCTGTGATCTGAACAAGCGGAGGTGTGGCTGCGAGTTGGGACTGGGAATGAGCGGTGCGAGAGCAACGCCACTGTACGGCCCAGAAGATGGGACAGCAAAAATAAAAAATAAATCAAACACACATGTATACACACTGTAAGCAAGCACACACACACACACACACATACACATGCACACGCACACACACACACACACACAGAGAAAAGCACAGAAAAGCATGTATGCACACACAAAGGAGAAATTGAAAGAGAGACAGAGAGAGAGAGACTGTGTGTTTGTGTGTGTAATATATGAATGCGCATCTCTCTCTCTCTCTCTCTCTCTCTCTCTCTCTCTCTCTCTCTCTCTCTCTCTCGAATTTGCGCGCATGCGCGCGCGTGTGTGTGTGTGTGTGTGTGTGTGTGTGTGTGAAAGAGAGAGACAGAGAGGGAGGGAGGGAGAGAGAGAGAGGGAGAGAGATAAAATGTGTGTGTGTGTGTGTGTGTGTGTGTGTGTGTATGTGTGTGTGTGTGTGCGTGCGTGTGCGTGCGTGTGCGTGCGTGCGCGTGTGTGTGCATGCATTTGTAACGTGCGTGCGTGTGTGTGTGCGTGCTTCTAATGGGTAACTTTAATTTCAATGTGTTTGATGTTTTTTCATGGTTATTTGACAAGTATGAATTTTGTATGTGCATGCTTTTTCACTTTCATTCTTTTTTTAAATGTTCCATTTATTGTTAATGGTGGTTATTGTTTTTTCTTCTCCTTTTTCATTTTTTATGAGGGCTGGATAGCCTGTATAGTGCTTAGTCTTTTCCCTCAATAAAAAAGGTTCGTTCGTTCGTTCGTTCTCTCTCTCTGACTATGGAGTCTCCATGCGGCATATAGTCCATGGGCAACTACTGAACTAGTGCTCCGTTTGG
>CM065683.1:5728746-5746246 GCA_017654935.2 Phymorhynchus buccinoides
TAGACACATTGCATACTGGGACATTTGTAAATACAAAGATGGTGGGAACAACACTGGCTGCAATGCCCGGAGGCAGTGCAACACCAGTAAAGTCCCGAGTTTTTAACAATATAGATAGGTGTAGCGGTAACTTAAACCTCATCGGCTATGGTACCGCCACATTAGTAGGAATAGGCAGAGTCAAGGTTTTCAAGGTTTTTTAAGACCAAAAAAGCCCATTCAAAGAGAGTGAAAGATAAGTGGAAGTTTCAAGCACAGCACTTCCAGAAGGTGGGAGCCATGATGAAATTCTGCTTAACGTCCTCCGGTCAGTGGAACAGACACATCATGGGACATTAGTAGATATAAAGATGGTACAATCTGTTAAGATTCTAAATGCCTCATAATGGCCCTTTGGCCCAGAGGGCGTTAAACCTCTATTTTTCTCTCTCTAAAGATGGTGGGAACGATCCTGGAGGCAATGCCCGGAGGGAGTGCAACACCACGAAAGTCCCGATTTGTTGTACAATGCAGATGTGTATGTGGGGCCCATAAGTGGGGGGGGGGACTAGGGCAAGACGGCATGGCATGGGCTTTTTACCCCGTCTCCCTCTATTTCTCCCCCAGGGACAATCAGTATAATTATCCATCATAATTAGGCCTATGCAATCCCCAGATAACCTACAATAGTATAAATAGTACAATCTTCTACGCCTACCACTAATTCTTAGGCGAGTCAAATAATAAAAATTCGATCGTTGAACACCAACGAAAGAAGAAGGTCGGTCACGACGTTTTCGTTGACCCTGATTCGTTTTACCAATACTCAAAACAAGGGTTAGAAACAATATAGCTTACCAGTAACTTTTTAAATTCGTTTATTTGAACTGGGTTGTCTTTCCAACCTAGTAATGGTTGTATAACGTTGCACTTTATTTATTGATTGTTGAAATAAGGCAATTCAGAGGGAAAAATAACAGGTTTGCGTCTAAGTTAATTAAAAGAAGCAATATTATGACCCGGGAAAATTATCTCCCTTAGCCCATCCAGAAGTCTTAGGAAAATTCCGTACAGTTGTCTACCTTGAAGGCCTATCTGGTGTGCAGCAGAGTCAATAAGCCAAGAACGCCCAGTATCAACTGAGGGACCGTAGGCCTATTCCTGGTCATCCTGTTATTCCTTGTGGCATCAACACGAACGAAAGAGTCGCTAGGTGGTTGACTAGGTGGATGATTACCCCCCCCACACACACACTCACAAACAACATGAGTTATGAGGAAAGACTACAGTACTTAAAATTGCCAAGTTTGGAGTATAGATATTATTGAAGTGTATAAAATCGTACATGGCCTTTATGATCATACTACCACAACAAATTTATTAACTCTGTGTGAGGAGGATAGAACACGTGGACATAATTATAAACTTTAAAAAAAACCTACTAACACTAAATTGGCACAAACTTTCTTTGCTAACAGGATTGTTAATGCATGGAATGATCTAGCCAATGAGGCAGTAAATGCAAAATCATTAAATGCTTTTAAAAATTCAATAGATAAGCACTTTCAAAATATTATGTATGCAATGAATTTTACAAAAATAGATCAGTAGTATAACACAACTGCTAAGTAGCCATCGGTTCAGTTTACGCCGATTATCAAAAATGAAATGAAGTCAATATGTAGAGGGCAAAAGGCTATAAAAAGCCTACAGAGCCTTATTTCATATCATTCATTTCATATCATATCAAGAAGAAGAAGTGGATCCGTCAGGTTTGCGATCGAGTGCGCGGGTTCGAACCCAGCTCGGTTCACAGTGGTGTGTCCTTGGGAAAGGCACTTTACTCCTATTTTCCTTACTCCACCCGGGTGTAAATGGGTAGGCCTACCTGACGTCATTTGGGGAAAAAGGACTTCGGAAAGGACTTTTAAAAAACCGAGGTCCCGTGTGCGTATGCATGCACAAGATCTTGCGCACACGTCAGTTAAAGCCCATCCCACTACTGATTCGGTACGAGTAGGCCGGTGTGTGTGCCGGTGGGAAGGGTGACACGAATTCACATAGCACACATCTGATCGATGGTCTGAATGAAGACGTCCTCAACCCAAACATGGGTGAAAGTAACACATTCTCTGAACCCTAAAATGACACGTTTGTCTGAATCTTCCCAATCCTCCAGTGACCACTCCGGCACATCGAAATAATTTCTGTGGGTGACTGTTATAATTGCATAATAATTATTATCTATCATTTTGTTACCAGCCGCGTGAACGAAGCTCAATGTTTTCACTGCGGCTGTCTGTGGCTATCTATAGGGTGAAGACGGGGTAAAAAGCCCATGGGCGGGTAAATAGCCCATGCCAATTATCTCATGAAATAAAGCAAATTTCAGTCAAATTTGCCCATGAGACGAATGCTAAACATTAACACTCGTCTCATGGGCAAAATGTGACTGAAATTTTGTTTATTCATGAGATAATTGGCATGGGCTTCTTACCCGCCCATGGGCTTTTTACCCCGTCTTAAGCTTACCCTATATATGACCACGAGCCGTTTGAACGGAGGGACCTAGTTTTAATCTGCCATCAATTTTGGCAGAACTGTTGGACTTTATATGACCGTGGTTCACGGATGACAAGATGGCCAATCCTGGACTCTTTCTATTAGCCTTTTCAATCCTGATTTCATGGGCATGCCTGAACTATTTTCACCCATGCCACAATATTAGGCCTAATGTTGGAGACGGTAAGCTAAAGCAGTTCCAATTGTAGACATTACTCGTCTGCCGAATCTCGAGGTTCTCGCTTCCAGGCACGGTAATGGAGGGAAAGCATTTTCCTCTGAAAACATGGTAGGGTTTCAGACGTTGTCTCTTGATGTAATGAAGGGATTAAACGCCCTTTATGGTGAAGAGGGAGTAGTTGCTCTTAGAAATGAATATATAAAACTGTTCACGTTTGGGGCCCGCGGGAGGAAAGGGCATCTCCTCAAGCTTAAAACCCCTTCTGACATTTGATTTTCTGCATTCACAGTGCAGCCTCTGAATTGAAGACCGCATAATTATTATACGGTCTTTGTCTGAATCCAGACCCTGGAATTCCCTGAAAATCGCCATGCCTGGTTTCTGCCAGCAGCTCTTTCCTTGTCCCTAAAGTGAACCCTACCTTGATCAAGCTCCTGTACTGACCTGACGAGGCGCCAAGGGGGGTCCATACTGCTATGCCACAGCCTGGCCTCTTTTATGTAAAACTCTTGCTTGGTCTGTTCTGTGTGTATATGTGTGGGTGTTATGCTGGGTGTCCATCTGTGTTCTACCGAGAACCAAGCATGCTTGACAATCGTGTGAAAGGTAGCACACGCCTTGTTGCTTTTGACTTGCTGACAGGTTATGCACACAAGCGGGTCTTTTTCATTTTGGTCTCCCTTCCCCAACACCCAAACATGGGCGACATGGTGGAATCAGTGTGCAGGGAAAGACCGATCTCCATGTGCCCCTGAACGGAACCATGATGGCAGCCAGATACTGGGATGAAATCCTTGATCCATACGTGAGATCCTATGCTGGGGCTGTTGGCCCGAAGTTCATCCTCATGGATGATAACGCCCGTCCACACAGAGCACACGTTGTGGACCAGTACCTGGACGACGAATCAATCGAGCGAATGGAAGGGCCAGCCAGGCGTTGTCGGGCTGTCATCGAGGTGCGTGGAGGTCACACACGTTACTGACAGTCAGTTTTCAGTTGTGTCTCAAGAATGTGCAAAGTTCTTAATTCAAGGAAGTTTTTGCCCCATATATTGAAAACCCTGAAATTTGATGGTAGGCTTGATTTTGTGTCTTTCAAACCTTTTAAATCTTCAAATCTCTGTTGTTATTGATTATGGTTTGTTGTCAGATGACCGGACAATGAGATGGATACATTTTTATTTGAATAAAGTCAATGGTATATATACGACAGCGTTTGTCAAGAGTGATGCAAAGCAAGTCTTGAGTAGTATATCGTCAGTGAAATTAAAAACACTCGTATCTCAATTTTTGGGGGGTTTGAGTTAATTATATAGTCAGCTTTCAAATTTTTCCTGCCACCTTCCACCAAAAGCTTGTATCTCTAATGACTTTCTATCTGCGGTAAATGAGGTTGTGAAAATAGAAGAAAAACTCGTAAGTCCCAAATTCAGATCTAGCTAAGGACAAAAACCTCGTATCTTAGTTCTTTTCAAGTCTAAGCATTCATTTCTTTAAAAGTAATTTCAACAAAATGCAGGTCTAAACTCGCAATGTCTTGAACAACATAATCATATAGTAATTTGGCAAGTGTCCCGTGTGTGTGTGTGTGTGTGTGTGTGTGTGTGTCTGAAACACGAAACGGGCCTTATAACTCCGCCGTTTTTCGACCGAATCGCTTCAAATTTGCAACCGAGGCGGCCGTGTCATTTGCGCGGTTTCGCAAATACGCGAAACGCGCATCCGCCGGCCTCTCGGCGCCCGTATCTCCGGCGTTTCTGGGCCGATTGCCTTCGAATTTGGCAGGAAGATGACCGGGGCCGGGGACTACCCGTGTGCCAACCCGGAAGCGAATCGGTTCAGAAACGCGCGCGCTATACGACTCCGCCGTTTCTTAACCGAATCGCTTCAAATTTGCTGTACTCGGCGTTACCATTACTTGGCGTTACCGTTACTAGGCGTTACCGTTACTAGGCGTTACTGGGACTCGGCGTTGCGCTAGTTATTAATCATAATTAATCAATTAAATTTTTTTTTTTTGTACTCAAAACTACCAAAGTTGAGATACAAGGTTTTTTAATTTCACCGACGATATATTCCAATGTGCTCTTATTTTTATTATAACTGGTACTGTGGCAGGATTGTATTTTGCAGACTGAGACACCTGCACCTTACAAGACTGGTAATATAGTAAGACAGTATAATAAGGAAATCTGAATTTTGTGTTGAATTTGGGGTGTGCGCCTTATAGTCAGAAAAATCATAAATAGGACAGTTATTACGGAAAACTAAATTATCCGGATGTGATGTTTTGTAGCTGCTTAAGACAGCGTCAAGTGTTAAACCTGACAGTCTTCAAAAAAAGGAAATTTCCGTCTTTTTTCGCCATCGCCGTAATTATCGCAATTAGACTTTTGTTTTGTAAACATTACGGCAAAATCGAGCAAAGGTAAACAGGTCTGCCACATTTTCATGACAACAGACTGGCCACTGGGAACGCAGAAGAAGAAGAATGACAACAGACAACACGCATACTGCCGAAAGAACTCAAAACAGATCACAGAAACTTGTCTGATCATTTTAATTCATCTGTACGCAGGCATACGAGGCACACACACACACACACACACACACCAACGCTGAGTCTACATCCTGGACCCCGCATTGTGGCTGACCCTCAGTCGACCGTACACTTTGGCTGGCGGCGTGCCTGTGAACACGACAAACACAAAAATATATAATAAAGACAGTGGCTTTGTGGAGCAAAGGGTTAACCCTTTCACCGCCAAAGTCACATTTTAGCACCACAGTGATTTCACACTTATGTCACTAAAAAGCGTCAAATTGGGGTCTATTATCCAAAGACCCTATTGCCTTAGTTTGGGGAAGTAAGGATAGACCTTATTTTATATGTCACAGAAGAATCCCCAATACTGCAGATGGATTTTGTTCTCTACCCAGGTAAATTTAATGGAAGATTTTGGCTGAAATATGGCTGGCGGTGAAAGGGTTAACTCTAATACAGTGTAACCTCCCTTATAAGACCTCACATTATAAGACTCCCTCCCACATAAGACCTACTTCTCTGAGACATTGCCCTTCTTTGAAAGTATTAAAATTACCTCCCTTATAAAACCCCTCCCTTATAAGACCTCATTTTGGATGATTTTAAGGGAGGTTCCACTGTAATAGAGTAGACAGTATTAGAGAGTGAGTGGGCGATTGAGGGAAAGAGAGAGAGAGAGAGACAGAGAGAGAGAGTGTGTGTGTGAGAGTGTGTGTGTGTGTGTGCGTTGAGAAGTAGTAAAAGAAAAATCGACTGTGAAAAACAATTGTCTTAACCTGGGTTTTCTTAACCTACTTCTCCAACAATAGAGTAGAGTGGCACAGAGGTATCGCGTTCGCCTCGTGTCAAGTAAACCTGAGTTCGAACCAGGGTACAGGGGATTTTCCCTCTCACTCTGCACTAGGCTTTACGGTCTGAACGTGGAGTCTTTCGGATGAGACGATAAACCCGAGGTCCCATGTGCCCATGCACTTAGTACACGTTAAACCCAGTGGCAACGAAAAAGTTGTCCTTTGGTCCACATTTACCCCCCTCCCTTCCTTCCTCATCAGTCACACAAAAATCGCATGCAAGAAGAAGAAAAAAAAAGTGTGGTGCGACTCTAGCTGCGACGCCCTTTCCAGGTGGGAGCAACCCGAATTTCATGGAGACGCCTCTGTGACTATAAGTACCTAATATCTTTTTTTTTTTAAACACAGCTGAGTTCAAAGGCATGTGATGAATCATTAGCAACACACAAAAATCCAGATTAACTCACTCGGGACTGGCTGAATTATTTCCCCTTGTTCTGTG
This sequence comes from Phymorhynchus buccinoides, assembly GCA_017654935.2. Taxonomy (NCBI): domain Eukaryota; kingdom Metazoa; phylum Mollusca; class Gastropoda; order Neogastropoda; family Raphitomidae; genus Phymorhynchus; species Phymorhynchus buccinoides. Next base: position 5,735,309 of record CM065683.1, read on the forward strand.
GGATCTGGGCATTTGACTAGGTTCGTAAAGCAATCACCAAAACCAAGTTATGAAGAGTTAGGCATCAATATTTTCAGAAAAGACTAGCAACACCATGCACTAAACGATATAATAAAATAGATTCCTTACCTTCGTCGTTTGTCTCCTATTGACGAAAACAGCTAATACATAGAAAGGTAGAACATTTCACATTCCGATCTTTGACCCCCCTCTACAACCAAAGCTGAATGTAAACTATGCAATGATTGGTTGATTTCAAGAGAGGCAAGCTCAAAGCAAACTGAAAGTAGGTTATGACGTCGCACTGGAAAGCTGGTTACACGCCCGAAATCAAAACCTCTTGAAAACTCTTATGAGCCGCAGCCGGGCCATTCGTCCTAAACGGTTGAGTGAGCCATGAGCCGGATCCGGCTCATTCGTCCAGATTGAGTTAAGAGCCAGTCGGAATACATTTCTTCTTCTTCATCAATCGCTCAGACAGTTTCCTGTCAATTATAAGCGCATATACATCATGCTGCCATTATGCGCCTAAGAAAGAAATAGTCCGACCCAGCATGTCTGTGTCTTCGGCTGGAGAAGATCTTTGTAAGAGTTTCTTGAATGAAGGCAGGAGAATGGAACAGTAGGACAGAAAGATAGTAGATGACAGTAAGCAAAGGAAAAAGGCAGAGACAAAGAGAGTGACAGATTAGAGGAAGCTTCCAGAAGATGGGGGAACTATTTATACAAAATACCCACTGGTGGGAAGATATTTAAAACAGTAAAGCAGACTACGTACCCATGATCAAAGAGCTGATGGCCCTCCTTGCCACTTGGATGCTGTGGTATGAACCCAGGATGTGCACTTTGCTGTGAGAGAAAGAACACAACGATTTACAACTCCACACACGTGACAGAAATAAGTAAATCATTCTCTGGCCAAACAAACAAAAAAGCATTGGCACACTGCAGACATTTACCATGAAAACAAATATGGTCATATTATTTGGATATGCCGAACATTTTAAGCCCGATGCAGTTTAAAAAAAATCTTATTCTAATACTTAACAGCATGGTCAGTATGTAATCGTCTACACGCACCAGTGTGCCAAAACGATCGTAGTCTTGGTTGGCGTTTTCAATGGAGAACTTAACAGCATCTATAGTCAGTATGTAATTGTCTAAACACGCACCAGTCTGCCAAAACGATCCTGGTCTTGGTGGCATTTTCAATGGAGAACTTGGTCTTCCCGCCTCTCCCCGCCAGACGGCCCACTGCTCGCCCCAAGTGGTCTCCCTTCAACGTTTTGACTGCGCAACACATACAAAAACCACGCACCAATGAACCCCTTCAAGACTTCACTGCCTGAGGCAAACATCACTACTGGCCTGGGGCTGCCTAGAAAAAAATATAACAAATAAAGAGTGCAACAAAACTCACTGCTGTCTGTGATTCAGTTTTGACAAAATCACTGGTTGATCCAAGTTTAATTTTCGCTTTGAAATCGCAGTTGGTTGCATTAAAATCGGAATTACTAGTCCCCTTATTACTATCACTGTTGATGAAAACTTACTGAAGCATTTTCTGAGGCTCGTGTAGGGCCGATTGTGTGACATTTCTAACATTAAAAACTGAAAACAGAAGTGTCAAGCATAAGTGAAACGGAGGCTGGAAGAGTGACGAAAAGAAGTAACTCAAAAAACATGGTTTGGATTGAGAAAACATGGATTGAGACAAGTTTTAGACTGAGAAGTTGCTGTTCCGAGAATACTCAGAATTAGGCTCTCACAGGCGTTTTTCTGTTCCGAGTATACTCAGAATTCGTTCGGAATGAGCTAAAAAATAAACTAGCATTAAAATCAGAAACATGAGCTGCGCCTGAGAAAGATGTTAACCCTCACAAAGATTGACTGATAGTGATACGAAAACCCGTTGAACACTCAAAAGGCAAAAATTATACAGACATGTAAACAACAATAAATAAGTCTCACACTCATGTGTTTTATCTTCTAGAACTGTAGAACTAGAAGATAGCTAAAAAAAAACTAACCCCATACTAGTCAATCACTTATTCCGAATTTAATTAATAGAGTATACATGTTGATCACAATACTTAGTAACGTAAAACGATGTATTTAGCCAGATCTGTTTTAACCCATTCACCGCTAATGCCGCATTTATGCACCACAATGGTTTAACTAACACCCATGTCACTGAAAGGCATCAAATCAGGGCCTGTTATCCGGAGACTCTATGTTCTTAATTTTTGGATGCAAGGATAGGACTAGGTAATGTTATACATGTCAGAGGAATTCCCAATATTGCAAATAATTTTTTGTCTCTACCCAGACCAGCTTAATTGTATTTTTTGGCTGAAAAGTGGCTGGCGTTGAAAGGGTCAACAGCAGCGACAATGATCAACACATCCTGCCCACCAGGGCTCCCAAGTAACCCCATTTGGATGTCTAAGAAGCCCTACATTACCGTATTTTTCGGACCATTACGCGAATGTGAGTATAACTATAAGGCGAACAGGGCAGTTTTCAAGAAAAATCTAAAAAAATGAAAGAAAAAGGCGCCCTCGTTTATAAGGCGATACACACCTCGCAAAAGAAACTCAAACTTCGAAGCCCGCACGCGTTTAGTAAACTCTTGCCGACCGCCATTATTGCTGTCATAAACGAGAGTTGGCTCCCCTTTCAAATAATCGAACTTCCGTTTCTGCTACTTCCTGTTGTTGTGTTTGGAATTATCTTGGCGAAAACTGATAGAATTACGCCATTTTAAGCTCTACAACAATGCTTTTTACATCCAAGGAAGGGTTACGGCATCTGTTGGATGGTATCTCGGACGATAAAAGGGATTTTGAAGCATTTTAACGTGAGTATTCGTCGTATCGGCAACTCGTGACCACTTTCTATGTCTGACTCACAGTAGACTGAAGTGAACACGGCAATCGTTGCCTCTCTTCTCACGATTTTGTTCACTAATAGGGCGCCCTCGTTTATTAGACGCATAGGTCGCAATTGGAGAAAAAAATATTGCTGTATTGTATAACCCGAAAATTACGGTATAATGCAAAAAAGATTCTCTGGAACTGTTCATCGAGGCACCAACTACCGGAGTACCCCCTGCAGAACTAGAATTTTTCTGGAAACCCAAAGCTGACGGTGGCTGTCAACTGAAAAACAAGAACAGCAAAGGCAAAACGTGTGTGTCTGTGCATGCACAAATGCAGACCTGTTTACCCCCTACACAAGTCTTGAGCAGTCTGGATAGCTGAAATGAGTAGGTTTGGTGCAAAATGTGTGGTTGTATTCATTAAACCATCAAACAATGTTCACTGAAAATGAGTAGTAATCAAGAATTAAAGAGCATTATTTTCAGCTTTGAAGAGTAGTAGAGGTCCAAATTGAGTAGAATACTACTCGAAAAGAGTAGAGTAAACAGGTCTGCAAATGTCACATGCCTGCACACACAAGCATGAAATAGAGCAAGGAAGAAACAACACCACAAAAATGTCTAAGCTCACGGGCACTTACCATCTTTGACGTCAAAGCTTTCAATGTAAAGGTCCTCCAAACGAACCAGCGCCAAAGCATCCTGTGAAATAAAAGAAACGCTGATCAATATTAGATCAACACCATGATTTAAAGACCGCCCACGTCACGTCTCACATTCCCTCTTATGCTTGGAAGATTTCTTAAGGTTTCTTACCAGCTATAAGAAGGAAAACCATGATTTTGACACGCGATGTGGTGGGTCTTTAATAGATGAATGAATATGTATCACAATCATACTTAATAATCGCAGTGAACATATTTTATGTTTTTCATATATGTAAATTGGCATCTAATATCTAAGTCTAAGCGCAACCCCCCCCCCACATATTTTGTTGAACTGACACCAAGTTGGTTCTTTTCACTGCTATTGACTCTGAGTTTCTAAAAGTTTAATGCAGCTCAACAACAACAACAAAGAAAATAAAAGAATCAAGACAAAAACCACGCATAAGAAACACATAAAACATTAAAAAAATGATAAAGATTATGAATCCAGTGGCTGAAGGAAACAACAAATAATGTCATTGTCAGCTTTCTTTTTCAGCTTGTAAACTGCTGACAAAAACAACAACTCAAAACTTTTACAAAACAATATTCACAATAGCAAAAACATGCCAATAGAAATGTGAAAAAAACATAGATCTATTTTTCCCAAACATTTTCTTTAACTTGATTTATAAAAAAAACCCAAAAAAACTGCAGCATAATATAAAAAAACTGAAACAGACTGCAACGTCACTGGAACATACAACAAACAAACAACTACACGACAAGTGTAAAGCGAATGCGCCTTTATCAACAACAAATGCGTGCCTTGCTCTTTGGCTTCAACTTGGTTGTATCATTTACGCATTGGACTGCAGAGGGGAAGTATGTATATCTGGTCAATCTGTACAGTAGTGTGTGTGTCTGTCCGTATGTCTCTATGCCTGTGTGTGTTACTGTGTATGTGTGTGCGTGAGAGAGAGAGAGAGAGAGAGAGAGAGAGAGAGAGAGAGAGAGAGAGAGAGAGAGGGGGGGGGGGCATGAAATGCTGGGAACGGGAAGGGACCCAAAATATGTGAAAGCTTTGGGTGACTTGGAGAGGGTGGGGGTGAACAAATGAATGCGATAATAGAAATGGTGGGAAAGAGGGCAGTTCTTATTGTTTTGATAGTCGCTTGTATCGACCCTAAATATGTTCAATTTTTTGGCGAAGCATGATTTGTCATTCATTTTTCCTTAGTTGTGTTTCTTTGATTGTATTGTGCTTGGACGAGACCACACTGTAATTTCACCTAACGTGATAATAAAGTATTTTTGACTTTGACTTATTGTTTTTTTAATTTTGAGCTTGTTGGTTCTTTGTTCCTTTTGCTGCTTAATTGTTTGTTTATGTTGATAAAGGCGCATTCGCCGAAATATCCAGTAGCTTTTTGTCTCTTGCGAATAAAATAACGTCACTTTACACTTGTCGTGTAGTTGTTTGTTGCATGCAACATAATATGTTTGACTTACTTACACTACAGGCAAACCCGTAAATAGTGTAATACTACTTTAAGCCTGTATCTATTATCTTCACATTGATGCTAAATTAAAATACAACTGAGAAAATCTGTTCAACGAAGATTTGAGGCAAAACTGATCTTCAAGGCATATCATCATGGATGCTCCTGCTTTCAGGATGTCCTGAAGTTCAGGATTTTTTTCCTATTGCCTGGAGCCGGCGTCGCCGGACTATGAGAATTTGAGAAGATGTGTGTGTGTCTGTGTGTTTAGCGCGTGCATGTGTCTGTGTTTAGAGTGTGCGTATGTGCATGCGTGTGTGTATAATATATTTTTGCCGTTTATTTATTTATATTGCTTGCTGGTTTATTCTTTTATGATTGTAAGCGCTTAGGGCTTTTTTAAGATTAGGCGCCATAAATGCTAATTATTATTATTATTATTATAAGATGCATTTTGCTGGTTATAGAGGTCATGAAGTTTAAACAGAAGTGAAAGTGCAACGAGAGCCTGTCAGTTACATTGGAAACTGTTGTTTCCCTTCACGACCTCCAGAGGACATTGCCCCCCGGAACCCCCAGGAGGGGCGCTGTCCCTGCACTCCGCCGGGGCCTGGGCGGCCCCTGGACTCCTGCCTTGCAGGATTTTGTAAATTTCCCAGAAGCACCCATGTATCATTTCAGACTGAGGCTCCTTTTTCTGTGAGTGTTTTAAGTGGTAATGGGCAACACATTGACTGCATGGGTATTGGAAAAAGCTGAAGCACAACAAAGCACTGATAAATCCAAGCCTTCACCAGATGGTTGAATACCCTGGGTGTGTAGAGATTTAAGCAACAACTATTGAACTAAATGATTGAACTTAGACAAATATAAAGTGAAACTTGTCGTGTAGTTGTTTGTTTGTTGAAGGAGTAAAGAAAATACAGTAATCAAGGCTCCCAGGGACCCCCATTTGGGGGTCTATGAAGTACTAACATTCTAAAGGACCCTCTAAAAATATGTGCAGGGTGTCCCAGGGAAGCACTAGAAACATTCTTTTTAGCATTCGCAATGCCACTGGGACCCTCTATCCCGCCTCTAGGACCCTCTATGCTGTAAGTGAAGGAGTCCCTGGGACCCCTTGTTTTGCGGGATGATTGGGAGCCCTGGTAATAAGAGCTATTGTGTCAGATCAGATAATGAAACACACACACCTTTCTCAGTCTTACATAGTACAACGTACTTACACAATGCTTTACAACAACAACAAAAAAAGAAAAAGAATCATTTATGATTTAAAATAACTAAAATAATACATAATATAGTTTCTGAAACTTCCTTCAGTTTCGCTTTATATTTGTCAAAGTTCTATCATCACCAGTATCAGATCAAATGGTTGTAGCACACTTACGCTCACGTCAAAGCCGAGCACAAAGGCTTTGACAAAATCCACTCCCTTCTGCAGCGCTGAGGCCGACGTGGTTTGTGCACAGGTCTGGAAAACACCAACGGACTATTAACTGAGAAATCTTTATGTCATTTATTGAACCCTTTCACCACCAAGTTTGCCTCCGGGCATTGCCTCCAGTATTGTTCCCACCATATTTGTATTTACAAATGTCCCATATGTGTCTGATTCAGACCAAGAGGACGTAAAACACCATTTTCGTCACCACCAACGTCGCATTTTTGCACCACAAAGATTAAACACGTATGTCACTAAAAGGCATCAAACCAGGGTCTGTTACCCAAAGACCCTATTCTCTTCATTTTGGGAGGTAAGGATAGGCCCTACTTTAACCCTTTCGCAGCCAGCCATTTTTCAGCCCAAAAATACCATTAAACTTAACTGGGTAGAGAAAATAAAATATCTGCAATATTGCGAATTCCTCTGTGACATATATAACACTAGGCCTATCCTTACCTCCCAAAATGAAGAAAATGGGGTCTTTGGATAACAGGCCCTGATTTGATGCCTTTTAGTGACATGGGTGTTAAACCATTGTGGTGCATAAATGCGACATTGGCAGTGAAAGGGTTAAATATGTTACAGAGGAATCCCCAATATTACAGACATAATTTTTTCTCTACACAGGTAAGTTTAATGGAATTGTTTTGCTGAAAAATGGCTGGCGGTGAAAGGGTTAAAGAAGAAAAAGTTACAAGCCTACAGGTAACCGCAGCCCCCACACTATGGTCACTCTGCTCAAGTGGTCACATGATGCATAAAAGAAAAAGAGTAAGCGTCAGCATCTGTTTAGAAAACCGACTATATCTGACCTTGTAGAGTCTAGAGTGGCACAGAGGTAACGCGTTCGCATCGTGTCAAGTAAACCCGAGTTCGAACCAGGGTACAGGGGATTATTCCTCTCACTTTGCACTAGGCCTTACGATCTGAACGTGGAGTCTTTCGGATTATAAGTCGAACCCCAAAAACTTTATACAAAATTTAGATTTTGTTATTATATTTTCTTACTATTTTAGTAGTGGTATATGATAAGCCGCGGGGGTCTAAGTCAGGGAAAAAAAGTTGGGTTTTTTCTTTCCGATTGGGGATGCCCCGCACCCAAAGTCTTCATTTAAACTGCTGTTGGCGCACAGGATGCATGCTATGTGAGTTTGTGTCATCCATTCCACCGGCACAACACGACCTACTCCTACCGAATAGTGGAATGGGCTTTAACGTGTGCTCACGTTATAGTCCGAAAAATATGGTAAATTTGTTTACCGCGCCATATTATTTCGATGGCTTGGAGACGTATTATTGAACTTCTTGCAAAAACTAAGAACTTGTATTAAAAAAGACTACAAATAATATAAAAAGGGGGTTATGATTTTTATATTTCTGAAGTCTTTTATTTATACCAGTTATTAGTTTTCGCAATAAGTTCAATAATATGTCAATGGACTATCTAAAGGTAGTCCGTTTTGACTCCAAGCCATCGAATTATTTTTAAATCAGCTTACCTTCATTTCTACACATTTTGCTCTCAGGTTGTATCTGATCTGAAGATGGAGCTGTTCTACAATAGGAGTGAAGATCTGTGCCCAGTTGCTTTGTAGCGGCGTCCGTCTGTTTTGTGGAACAAAGACTTTTCTCATCTGCTTTGCTCCCTCCTGAAATTAGTGGAAAAACATCCAGTTAGCATGATCAAGGGGTGCTTGTTAGGTGACTTGCATTTCAAGAACTTTTTCATGTCACACAACCACCAATTTAGAACAGGTTTTGTTTTTGCTTTGTCTAAGTCTTGCTCTCGTCACAGGGTTCGTACACAAAATTTACAAACTTTTCATACCCTAGTTCAAAAAATTTACAAACCGAATTGGTTCCACAGACAGATTAAAAAATAACACCACACCCCCTCCCAACAAAAAGGTAAGGAAAGGTTTTGGCTGACCTTTTTTCCCAGTAAAGACCACCAGCTTCCATCACAATAACAGAAGAGTCCATCCATCTTTACAATAGTCAACTAGTACATGTAGTGGACACAATAGTCCTTGTTTTCCAGCCAAACATCGTTGAATTTACAACGGCCAGGCATTGTAGTAGCTCACACTCAAAGCGTTACGAAATGGATAATGGCGCCCGGCGATCAACTATCATGCGTTTGCCCCGATGTCAAGCAAGGAAAACTACTCGGAAGAAGCTTCCGCTAAAACCGAAAGTAACGGTACGCGGACATCGGCAATCATAGGATAGTTTAAAAAAAATTAAGTTCAGGTTTGAAATTGTTTTCTCCTTTGCAGTTTTTCTTTCTCGTAGAAGAAAATACCTATCAGCCTCCATAGTAGTGCTTCTTCTTTTCTTTCTTTTTGAGGGAGAGGGCATCAAATTTATGAACTTTTACAAATCCAGGTCAATTTTTTAAAAATTGACTTTGAAGGTCTTAAAAAAGGTCCCTCAGTCTTTCCAAACTTTTACAAACCGTTAAGGACCGTATGAACCCTGTCGCCAAGTTCATCGATATAATGCCACAAACTGTGAGTGTGACAAAGTGGTGATTTCGACTACAGTCAAGATAAAAAAGAGATCACACATGCACACACACACACATAATGACATTATGTACACACACACAAACACACCATTAACTCATTCCACCCTGCGCCCAACAAATCCCAGTGCAACTACCACTACCAAATCCTGCACCCGACAAATTATCGGGCAGAGACTTCCATAATTTACTTTCCCTATCAACCTATTGAGTAAAATACGCTTATTCTGATGTATGGATGCCAGTAGGGCATTGTCAGCCAAGATCAAGATGCGTTTCACTGATAAACGGACTTATCGCGGAGATGGGTCAGACATCTTCTTCCTCTTCTCTTGAGGGCCCACGGTCAATGAGCTGACCATTCGTGAGAGCAAGACATTGGGTTAGAGTTAGAGTTGTAAGTAAAAAATAACCCTAAACCAAGCTAGGCCTTTGTAAGTTGTAAACAATCAAGATGGCGGCTTACAGTTTTGGTGCAGTTAGCGACAGACAATACTTCCCAAAATGGCACACAACAAACTGTGCTGAGTTATTTTAGGCTTTTTTTGTTCTTGTTCTAACTCTACCCCAACCCTGCTTCAGACCCCATCCCTATTCTGACCGTTTACTAATTGTATATTCACTGTCACTTGATGAACCATGCCGTGGCTAACGCCCTACTGGCATCCAATGATCTATACGTCTTATTCTGACGCTATCTCAGTATCACTATCTGTGTCATAATGATTGCTAAATTTTACATGTGTGATTTTAAATAATTTGCAAGCATTTCAATAATTTGCATTGTTGGTTTCCGTACATTGTTTTGTGATAAAAATTAGTAGGGCCTGTCGCATGAAAATCTAGGTAGCTCGTAAAAATAAGTAGCTCGCTACCTATGACAGTGTGTATTTCACTATTTGCGACATTGAGCATGAACCACAAATTTAACTTTTTTCTAGGGTTAGGGATAGGGTTAGGGTTAGGGTTAGTTAAATGGTTAAAGTACAGAAAAAGTGAAATTTGTGGTTGTCGCAAATAGTTGAAATACAGACTCTCATAGTAGCGAGCTACTTATTTTTACGAACTACCTATTTTCATGACTGATTGTGTCATCAAAAACCGTCACAGCTGTGCTCAATACTACAAAAACTATATTGAAAGGGCACTTCAGAGGCCGCGAGGCCTAGTTGCCCTCATTACCCTGACCCTGACCTGACCATGTGACAGGGCCTGTCGCATGAAAATAGGTAGCTCGTAAAAATAAAAAGCTCGCTACCTATGACAGTGTATATTTGCGACATTGAGCATGAACCACAAATTTCACTTTTTTCTAGGGTTAGGGTTAGGGTTAGAGTTAGTTAAATGGTTAAAGTACAGAAAAAGTGAAATTTGTGGTTGTCGCAAATACAGACTCTCATAGTAGCGAGCTTTTTATTTTTACGAGCTACCTTTTTTCATGCGACACTCCCGACAGGGCCTACCTATCTTTTAGAACACACAGGCTGGAAGTGCAGCCGTCAGGGCAAATCGCAAAGGATTAAAACTGGAAATGTAGACTAAAATTGCAACAATGATTGGAAGAAAGCACCTCTACTAAACAACCTTTCCTCTGCCCTCCCCTCCCACCCTGCATTCCTACACCTAAAAACAGATGCTGATTGCACCATCATCCAGACATTTTGAACAAAAAAGTTTCGATTAATTTGATAATGGCTCAGACTGATTAATACAAAAGTAACGAACTTACAATCTTTTCAACAGACACAGGTGGAAAACACGGTCGTTTCTGTGTCGTTTCATTATCTTCAGACATCTCATCAGCTGCTCTTTTACTCGCCATGTTGGTGTACACACTCGTGGATAAGAGACCGGAAGTGTAAAAAGCACTAAAGGAAGTTGATAAACTGTCAAAATGTCTTTTTACAAAACTCTTGCAAAACATTACTTCAGAG
>CM065683.1:5751246-5773560 GCA_017654935.2 Phymorhynchus buccinoides
CTCTGCTACAATGGATGATATTCACAGTGAATTGTTGCCCATTACTCTGCTACACTGGATGATATTCATAGTGAATTGTTGCCCATTACTCTGCTACAATGGATGATATTCACAGTGAATTGTTGCCCATTACTCTGCTACAATGGATGATATTCATAGTGAGTTGTTGCCCATTACTCTGCTGCAATGGATGATATTCATAGTGAATTGTTGCCCATTACTCTGCTACAATGGATGATATTCATAGTGAATTGTTGCCCATTACTCTGCTGCACTGGATGATATTCATAGTGAATTGTTGCCCATTACTCTGCTGCAATGGATGATATTCATAGTGAATTGTTGCCCATTACTCTGCTACAATGGATGATATTCATAGTGAATTGTTGCCCATTACTCTGCTACACTGGATGATATTCATAGTGAATTGTTGCCCATTACTCTGCAGCACTGGATGATATTCACAGTGAGTTGTTGCCCATTACTCTGCTGCACTGGATGATATTCACAGTGAATTGTTGTCCATTACTCTGCTGCAATGGATGATATTCATAGTGAATTAATGGTTTATTACCTATCATCTTCTTCTTCTTCTCATGCTGCCGTTATGCACCTGACTAAGAAATAGTTAGGCCCAGCAAGTCCGACTTCGGCTGGAGGAAATCTTTTTGAAAGGGTTTCTTGACCAAAAAAAAAGGCAGGAGAATCAACAGGAAAGGCAGAAAGATAGTAAGATGACAGTAAAGCAAAGGGAAAAGGCAGAGTCAAAGAGAGTGACAGATTAGAGGAAGTTAAGTTACAAGCACAGAACGTCCAGAAGGCGGGGGATTTATTTATGCAGAAGACCCCCCGGTATCCCCACGGGGACATTTTTGCTACCCACCCGGGGCAAAGCAAAGCACACACAATATGAAACATTCAAACACCAGAGTAGAGTGATGTCCATGATATCACTATTAGAATAGACAAACAATATGAAACATTCAAACACCAGAGTAGAGTGATGTCCATGATATCACTATCAGAACAGACAAACAATATGAAACATTCAAACACCAGAGTAGAGTGATGTCCATGATATCACTATCAGAACAGACAAACAATATGAAACTAGATAAACAAATCCATGGACAAAATGTACCTGCAACAAAGCGCAATAGAATAAGAAATATGACATTTTGTCCATATAACTTAACGCTGGGAAAAACCCTGTTCATAACGTTTATTCCGATTATGAGCGTCCTATTTCTTTTTTTTTTTTTTTTTTTTTTGCTGTCCCATCTTCTGGGCCGTACAGTGGCGTTGCTCCCACGCCGCTCGTTCCGAATCCCAATTCACAGCTACACCCAGGTTTGTTCAAGTCGCAGAAACCGAGACCAGCAGTCCAAGGGGAGCAAATCTATGTTAGGCCGTCAGGAGGCAACCAACCGAGGAGACACTGCACTTCTGCTGAGTCACTTCGGTGGAGTTCAGTGGAGCCTGTTCAGGACACCACCTACTAAGCCCCCTACTGACGACACTATTCTCTTAGTCGCGGAGAAGCGTGAGTGAGGTCCTCCTCCGAGGGCGCCACCACGACCGTCCACCGACAGCTCCCCAGAACACGCTGATCCCCATGACTTTGACCCGAAGAGCGTCCTATTTCTTGAAGCAAACGAAGCTTTAAATTTATAAGCATTTGGCCGTACAAAAAAGTACTCAGGAAGATTTTTTTTAAACTGAAACGGACTGCAACGTCACTGGAACATGCAACAAGCAAACAAGTACACGACAAGTGTCAAGTGACGTTAATATATTCACAAGAGACACAACAAAACAACTGGATATTTTGGCGAATGCGCATTTATCAACTTGGATACACAAGAAAACGGCAAAGGAGCCAAAACTAACACTTCCCCTCTACAATCCAATCTGTGACGAAGATGCCTCTTTTTTTCGGCCTCAAACAATTAAATAAAGGAATTCACAGGTTACATCATTTTCATCACACTTTTCTCAAATTCTTTCGCATCTAGGTGTACCAGCAAAACGTAGTTTATTTACGGGCAGATTATTTTGGTATTTGGTATATTCAAGTCACAGAGTTTTATCTCTGAAAATTCGGGCTGCTTTCCTCTGGAGAGCACGTCGCCGCAAGCGCAGTACCTACCCAATTTATAAAAACAATTTTTCGGGGGGGGGGGGCAGGGGGTGAGGAGGGGGGGGGGGCAGACTTGGGAAACCTAGCTATCAATTTGGCCATACCAGGCAGCGGGATTTCTCCCTGCTCTTACCGACTTTCAACTGCCGTGGGATTTTTATGTGCGTAAAGCGCACGGGTCAGACTAGCTTTAAGTCCCCATCCGACCGAAGGACTCGATGTGTTCGATTTTCGTGTCGAACTAGAAAGAAAGGGCGAGGCCGGGATTCGAACCCGGGTCACTCACGTTGCAGTCACGCATTACATTTGGCAGGCAAACGTCTTAACCACTCTACCACCTTTCTAACCACTCTGCCACCTTTCTTTTATTATTTGCTGTTCTAAATTTATAGAGGGTAACGACATAATTATGTGGAAATACTGTGTAGTATGAATCAGCGCCATGTGTTGTGATATGTCCTGTTGTTGCTTGATGGTTGACGTGTGAGTTATAGCATGTATTGTGACAATTTGTTTGAATCGCTGGTGTGTGCTATGGGGATGAGTTGTGTGATATTATGCTGCGTTTTGATTAAGGTTTCTTGTTGTTGTGACATGCTGTGTACAATTTCTACTACATGGCTAATGTGTGCTATAGAGATGTATTGTGAAATGTAGTGTATTGTAGTTTGTGTGACTGGTGATGTTGTTGTAGGATGTGCAACATTCTTGTTGTTTGATTCACATGTAATGTGGTGTGATTCGCTGCATTGCCTGGCATAGCAAGACAGCTGCTTATGCCAGGCCCTTTCTGTGTAATTTGTGTTTGTCTTTTTTTCTTTCTTTTTTATAATTTCTTTTTCTTTTGAATTTTGTTTCTTTTCCGTTCATTTTCTTCCAATTTTTCTTTTTTATTCCATGTACCCCCAAGGGGCTTTCGGAAATAAACCTTGAAACCTTGAAACCAAACGATGGCTAAAATATTCTATAATTTATATACAATTCATCATTATCAACATGCGTGCCTATTACATTGTGCACAATGATTGGATGATATCCACAGAGAATTGCTGCTTGCCCGGCCCCATTACGCTGCGGCATTGGAGGATGTTGACAGTGTTGACGCTGTTCCCTTATAGCACACCACCCAAATGCTGTCGTCGGTAAATGATCGGATGTCCGATGTCGGCTAGCCGCATTTTTGCCCATCGGCGCAACGTCGAGCCGACGCGCCGGTGTCGTATATAATACTGTCGCTCATAAAATTGTGTCGCAACGACAGTATTTCCTGGGAAATACTGCAGCTTATTCGTGAAAAAGTGTCGCTGAGCGACATTATTTTAGAAAAAATTGAAGCGCGACAGGATTTCACAAGAAATGTCCATAAAATGGCGTCGCTACCTAAAAATTAAATTGTGTCGCAGCGACAGCATTTCACCGTCGCTGTGAAATATTAACGCTACGACCATATTTCACAGAAAATATTAACTCTAGCAGCAACATTTCACGTGGAAATGTGTCGCAAGCGACAGTATTTACTGACTACAATATTTCACAGTGTCTTGTCGCCAAAAAATGTCGCAAAATGTGGAGCGACAGTATTTTAAGGCATGAGACAATATTTTATAGGACATTTTTCGTGAAAATTTGTCGCGCGACAGTTTTTTTCAGAAAATAATATCGCTGCAACAGTATTTCACGTGAAATGCTATCGCTGCGACACGATCCCACGGCGACAGTATTACTATATACGACACCGGCGCGGCCCGACGTCCGACTAACGTTGGCCCACGGTCGGCGTGCTATCTGGGTTTCTTACAGCAAAGAATTCTCCGTCTGTTCTTCTTCCTTCTCGTCACCAGCCTTCATTGCCTTCTTTCTGTTCGTGTTACCACTGCGATTCCTGTAGAGTGAAAGGTATTGACAATCAATTGGCAAAATACATCGTGGCATGACTTCTTTACATCTCTCTGTCTCTCTTTGTCTCTACCCCCCCCCCCCTCTCTCTCTCTCTCTCTCTCTCTCTCTTGTTTTCTTTGATGTTTACTCGCAATGCCGCATTTCCTTATTCTTTTCTATTATCCTATATATATTTTGTTTATGTTATGATTTATATGCTCCATCCCCCCCCTACCCATATGTGATACGGGCACAAGGCCTAATCATTAAAATGTTTGAGTTTTGAGTTGAGTTTGAGTTTGAGTTCTCTCTCCTTGTTTAATAAAGTTTTTCAGTGTTCAATGTGTTCTCTCTCTCTCTCTCTCTCTCTCTCTCTCTCTCTCTCTCTCTCTCTCTCTCTCTCTCTCTCTCTCTCGCTCTCTCTCTCTGTATGTGCGCGCATGCACGCGTGTGCATGTGTGTGTGGTCAATCAGTGTGGCCAATCGATTTGATAATGTACATTTAGCATAAGAATAGTGTCCTTCAACGTTCAAGCAAATTTCATTGAAAACAGGTGAAGAAACCAGAAATCCGAAAAAATAGAACCCAGTAACTGAATGTGACGCAAACCTAATTTTTTATAAATTTGAATAATTTCCAAACAGCTTAGCATATCGCCAAACATTTTAAAGAACTGGGCCAGAAGAAAGGGCTGTAATATCCGATAGCTGGTTTTGTGACGTCACTTCCTTTTTCTTCTTTTTTTTCTGTCCCGTCTTCTGGGCCATACAGTGGCGTTGCTCCCACGCCGCTCGTTCCGAATCCCAATTCGCAGCTACACCCTGGTTTGTTCAAGTCGCAGAATCCGAGACCAGCAGTCCAAGGGGAGCGAATCTATGTTAGGCCGTCAGGAGGCAACCAACCGAGGAGACACTGCACTTCTGCTGAGTCACTTCGGTGGAGTTGGAGCCTGTTCAGGACACCACTTACTAAGCCCTCTACTGACGACACTATTCTCTTAGTCGCGGAGCCAGCGTGAGTGAGGTCCTCCTCCGAGGGCGCCACCACGACCGTCCACCGACAGCTCCCCAGAACACACTGATCCCCATGACTTTTGAAGTGACGTCACTTCCGGTTTCGGTTATTCTGTGAACCAAACGACAGCTCTCTGAGCCTAACCTGGGGCACTTCCGGTTGTACCTCTGGTTCGTTTTTACACCAGAGGTGTAGCAAATATAGCTTTTAGTAAAAATAAAAAAACAGCTGAAAATATCAACGAATTTTGTTCCACCTTTTTTTGAGTTATTGAAGATTGAAATTTTGCCGAATTCACGGCTTTGAATTAATATTGCAAATCTGGCCATCGCTTAGAGTCCTGCAACTCTCTTGAAATTGTCAGCCAAATCGGATCAACAATTTTAAAAAAAGGGGGGGGGGGGGGGGGGGGGGGGGGGGGGGGGGGGGGGGGAGGGAGGGAAAAAAGACTCTTATTACTATTCCAAAGTATGTGGTAAGACTCAATTTGTACAAGACAATAATATGTGTGCCTGTGTGCTAAAATATATATTTTTTATACTGATAGTTCGCCTTGACTTAAGGCTGTGTCAGACCAATTGTCGTAGGCTAGAACACCAAGGCTACATCAAAATGTTGCTATGCTCTGCATACTTATGCGGGGATTATCCTTAGCCATGACAAGGTCCTAGCATAACATCATCAGTATCCAAAAATTATCCGAAGTCAGAGTGTGGCTGCTCACGTGGCGGGGTAATCAAAAAATGATCACACACGTACTGTTCTCATCCCTAGCTGATGCATTTGTACCATAGCGTTCAAGCGCTAATTCCGCTGTTGGAATGATCCCTGGAGTATTTAAGCCAGGGTACGACAACAACGACATACTGATAGTATCGTAAACTCTATTTCCCCAGTGGCTGACTCACTGGACAAAGGTGACGGCCTCGGTCAGCGTGTCCGGCAGGGTTCGGTGCAGGGTTTCTGGCAGGTAGAGGGCGGACAGTCCAGCCGCAACGGCCATCCCTCCGAACACCACCAGAGGCAGAACGGCACCGAACCGCCCTCCTACGTACAGACCCTGCGAGGGGAAAACAACTACCTTAAAACCACCAGAGGCAGAACGGTACCGAACCGTCCTCCTACGTACAGACCCTGAGAGGGGAAAACAACTACCTTAAAACCACCAGAGGCAGAACGGCACCGAACCGCCCTCCTACGTACAGACCCTGAGAGGGGAAACAACTACCTTAAAACCACCAGAGGCAGAACGGCACCGAACCGCCCTCCTACGTACAGACCCTGAGAGGGGAAACAACTAACTTAAAACCACCAGAGGCAGAACGGCACCGAACCGCCCTCCTACGTACAGACCCTGAGAGGGGAAACAACTACCTTAAAACCCCACCAGATCCATGAGTGAAAATCACGTGTTCCCCTCTCTCGCTGGTAAGAAATATTATTTTGACCAGGTCTGACTTCCCATGCAAATGCCCCCAAATTGAAAACGAGACAGAGACTTTGAAGAACAACCTCCATTTGAAGTTGGGGGCATTTGTATGTGAGTCGCACCTACCCAGAAAAGAAACACAAGGGACTTGATCTTGGTGGGTCAGTGTCTTTAAAGGACAGTCCAGCGCTCTATTCCGATGCACAAGCGCTGTGAAAAACGCCACAGCGTGGTTTTAGGATATGATAAGCACAGGGTGCGAACTCTATCGCTATTACCTACCTTTTGTGTCCCATTCTTCAATACAAATTGAGCCGATAAGCCATAATTTGCAACACAAAATGCAGTTCACTCGAAGGTCGTCTGCTTTGTTCCAGTTTTGTGAAATCGGTATAAAGCTATACGTCATTTATATAACTCTGCCTGTTTCACACCAGCATCTGTGGGTGACGTCCAAAAAAAAGGCTTGGAGTCAAAACGGACTATTTAGATAGTCCATTGACGTAATATTGGACTTATTACAAAAACTAATAACTTGTATCAAACAATGACTGCAGAAATATAAAAAGTGGGTTATGCTTTTCATATTTCTGCAGTCTTTTTTTTTATATATACAAGTTATTAGTTTTTGTAATAAGTTCAATAATACGTCAATGGACTATCTAAAGATAGTCCGTTTTGACTCCAAGCCATCGGTATAATCACAAAGAAATGACGTTGTGGCCGAGGCACAATGGTGGGCCGGGAGGATCTGCGATTTTTTGGGGGGAAATGCGTGAGTGCTCATATCAATGTATTTTGAAGAATGAGACACAAAAGGTAGGTAATTGCGATAGAGTTTGCAGTCTGTGCCAATCGATACTTTAAAACAATGCTGTGGCGTTTCAGTTTCAGAGCGTTTTGCATCCGAATAGAGCGTGTCCCCTTGTGAAGACCCTTTAATAAATAAAAATTTGAAGCAGTTCAAACCTTCAATTCACTTTGTATTGGTCTCCTTTTCCTTTTTCAGGCATGTTAATGGAAGGAAAGCATTTGTGACCCAGCACCACGAAAGGGACATTAAGTGACAAACTGACCATTCTGAGAAAATTACACATTTGAAAAAACTTCAGACAATTCTCTTTCTAAAGATACAAAAAACATTCTTGTACCTTTTTCCGTTCCAGAGTTATGTGAATTTATATTTAATATTTAATAAGACCATTTAGAGACCATATAAAAGATTATTCTTTATAAATATGAAATATAGTATGTTAGAGAACACAAATATACCCATAACTCAAAATTGACAAAAAACGATATTTTTGACTTTGCAAGCCTGTTGTGAGAAACTAGCCCAGCGACTTAATGTCCCTTTCGTGGTGCTGAGTCACATTTTGCTCTGAAAATATTATAGGGTTTCAGGAGATGTCTCTTTGTGTAATACATGTAAAAGGATTAAAACCCCTTTATGGTGATCAGTAGGCAATTTCTCTTGAAGATATATATGTAAAACTGTTCAAACTTGGGGAAAGGGGCATCTCAAGCTTAAAACCCCTTCTGACATTTGATTTTCTGCATTAGCTTTTCTCTGATTTCAGAGAATTCTCTGAATATGACCATGCCTGGCCATACTTATAACGAACTCACTGGCTTTACATGAAGTAATTTTAAGAAGGGTATTTCAGAAAGAAACCAGCTTTACTCCAACAGACAGACAGAAAAGTAAACATACCATAAAGGAGACAAAATCGAGACCTCCTTACAATTTTGGAGCAGGTCACTGATACCGGTTTGTTCCATACCAGATTTAAAGCAAACGCGAGGTACTACACTTTTGGTTTTTATATACATCTGTATTGTTAAACATTCGCGTCTTTCCTGGTGTTGCACTGCGTCCGGGCATTGCCTCCAGGATCGCTCCCACCATCTTTATATCTACTAATGTCCCATATGTGTCTGTTCCAGACCAGAGGACGTTAAGCAGAATTTCATTCACACTACACTTTGCTACAAACCAAAGCGGAAATGACACAATGAAGTAGTTCTGATCCATACCAATTCTGGCTCTTTGTGAATACTGCACAACAACGATGACATTTTGCTACATACTATTGTCTACTACATAGGGGAGCACTAACATCCACGATGATTTGTTGTTACATGTCTGATCGCCCCTTCCTATGGTGGCTAGCAGTTAACAGTGATGAGACAGCAGTGTCTGCAGACAGGCAGAACACAAACCACAGTCAATATGATGATGCAGTGTTGTACGTACCAGGTCTGCTATGTAGGGAGACACCACTCCTCCTATTCGTCCGCAAGTAGAGCTGAAAGCCAGTGCGAAGTTTCGGACGACAGTGGGGTAGATCTCGGCACCGATGATGTAAATGCAAGAGAAGGAGGCTGATATGCCCATCTTGCCCACCATGGCTAGAGCTATGGTCACCCACTCCAACTCTGTGTCAAAACAACAACAACCTGTGTCCACATTAATGTGCAAACGACATTACAGACAGGACTAAATAAAAACTGTACATAGAAAGAGAAGAGCGGTTCTGGATAACTTTAGGAGTTATTCACAATGCTAGATGAACGTGTGACGTTAAATTTCATCATGTAAATGATACAATGTGAGCATGACGTCCCTATAAAACAGCATTATCGACATTGTTTTTTTCTGTTTTAATATCTTTTATGAAATTATTTTCTATGCTGATTTAGTATTAATTTATTATTTTAGATTGAACAGAAAAGGCTGTACCTTTCTACCCTAGAGACACAAAGATTATGCCTTTTCCTATCACAGGAGTTATGCTGTGCCTTTTTCTCTAAGAGACGCATGAATGTATCTTTCCCAGTACAAGAAGCACAATAATCATACCTTCATTCTTAGAGACACAAAGATTACACATTTTTCTCTCACAAGAGATATGCTGTTCCCTTTCCTCATGACTGAGAGTGTATCTATCCCAGTAAAAGCAGCACAATAATGATACTTTCATTCTTAGTGGCACAATGATTGAACGCTTAACTGTGGTGGTTGAAGATGGTGACTGCCAAGGCTTCTTGTCAAGATGATAAACAAAAAGAAGAGGACATTCTGACCTGAGGAGTGTGACATGTGAAGCTTTCAAATGTCGGTTCCGTGTCAACAGCTGAGAGGAGAATAACAGATTGGGATCAGGAAGGGATAAAGTCAGGGGTGGGAGGAGACAGGGAGGGGGAGCCTGTAGCGAATGGGGACAGGTGAGCACAAATTAGTGTACAGTCAGAAAAAGAAACACAATGAAGGCACCTTTCCTTCCTAGAAACACGACTCTACTTTCCCCAACACAAAAAACAGACACTATTACTGTAAGCTTACCTGTAAATTCTACGGATGCAACGGCCTGTCTTTCCCTCCTAAAGATACAATGACTGGATTTCCTCAAAAGGACACAATGAAGGCACCTTTCCCTCCTAAAGATACAATGACTGGATTTCCTCAAAAGGACACAATGAAGGCACCTTTCCTTCCTAGAAACACAATGACTGTACTTTCCCCAACAAACCCCCCAGACACAATTACTGTAAGCTTACCTGTAAATTCTACGGACGCAAAGACTGTAGGCCTGTCTTTCCCTCCTAAAGATACAATGACTGGATGTCCTCCAAAGGACACAACGACGGTACCTTTCCCTCCTAAAGATGCAATGACTGGATTTCCTCAAAAGGACACAACGACGGTACCTTTCCCTCCTAAAGATGCAATGACTGGATGTCCTCCAAAGGACACAACGACGGTACCTTTCCCTCCTAAAGATGCAATGACTGGATGTCCTCCAAAGGACACAACGACGGTACCTTTCCCTCCTAACGATGCAATGACTGGATGTCCTCCAAAGGACACAACGACGGTACCTTTCCCTCCTAAAGGACACAACGACGGTACCTTTCCCTCCTAAAGATGCAATGACTGGATGTCCTCCAAAGGACACAACGACGGTACCTTTCCCTCCTTTCCCTCCTAAGATGCAATGACTGGATGTCCTCCAAAGGACACAACGACGGTACCCCTCCTAAGATGCAATGACTGGATGTCCTCCCAGAGACATGGTGAGGATGGTGGCCAGACAGGACAGCCCAGCAGTCAGGAGGAAGCAGCAGTGAGATCGTTTCCTCCCCAGGCGCTCCAGCAGGACCCAGGCCAGGATGTAGCCAATTATCTCCACTGTGCTGGACAGGAAGAAGTTGACCCGCAGACTGCCTCCGAGGTTACCCACGTTCAGAGACAGTCCGTAGTACGTCATGGACACGACACACCTGCAGGAGAAAAAAAGAAGAAAATGAACGAAAGTCCGTTTAACGTCCTCTGACCAAGAACAGGTGGTCATTTGGGATGCTTTGCAATACCAGGAAAGTCCCGATGTTTTTGGAATAATCAATAATTATGATGATAGAAAAGCAAAAACGAACTAGAAAGAATTGACACAATGACAGCCTCTGCATAGGAGGAAATTATAGCAGACACTGGGAAGCCCATAATATAGGTCTACTTCCAATTCGGTTTGTAAAAAAAAGAGTACATTGTGACTGAAACGAAGGCTTTGCCTACAGTTCCCGGTATGTTTTATTGTCTGTATATGTGCTACTGGTACTGGCATGCGTTTATGCGCTTATGCTCTAAAACTATTTTTTTAATCTTATCGGTATGAATTATATAACACGCTATAATATCTTGGGAACCTTGAGCAACAGTGGACAAGTCAATGAGAATGTGCACAGTAAGGAGTAGCCTACATCTATGAAGTGAAGTCGTCGCTTAGAGGTAACATTTTATTAGCTTAAAAGTAGAAACGTCCCTGTTTTGATCCCTGTCGCATCATAGATCTCCTTTCACCTTACCCAATCCACCCAAACCTTGTTTTGTTTAGGTATGGGGTTGGGGCTAGGGCAGATACGAATAATGTTAAATTATAGGCTGCATAAGATCATGTACGACTTACCAATTAAAGGTCACGATGACCATAACCACCAGCATAGTTGGAGATTTTATCAGCTGCAGAAACATGGTCATTATCCGAGTGCCTCCACCCCCTTCTTCTTTCAGCTGCTCCTGACACTGGGCCACGCAGTCTGACGTGGGGGAGAATGAGGTTTTGTTGACTTCAGCCACCTTCTGCAGCACTTTGATAGCCGCCTTTGTCTTGCCCTTGATCAGCAGCCAGCGTGGAGACTCTGGCAGCAGCCTGCGAAATTAACAGATGCAACGTGTAATCTATAGTCTGTACATGTCGTTTGCATGTGCCATGGTGAGCATGTTTACATCTTACCATGTATCAGAAGCCCACTCAGAGACTCTGACAGCAGCCGGTATGGTCATGAGATGCAACTTGTAATCTAAGCCTATATTATTTCGTTTGTGTATGTCACAGTGTGCGTTTTGTGTTGATGGTAATCGTCTTGCCCTTGATCAGAAGTCAGCGTGGAGACTCTGGCAGCAGCCTATGAAATTAACAGATGCAGCGTGTAATCTATAGTGTGTACATGTCGTTTGTATGTGCCATGGTGTGCATGTTTTCGTCTTGACCTTGATCAGAAGCCAGCATGGAAACTCTGGCAGCAGCCTGCACAATTAACCGATGCAGATTGTTATCGATTTTGTAAATACTTTGTAGCTTGTGTGCATCATGGTTTGCATGCTTTGTTAATAGATCTAGAGGTAGGTAGGTAGGTAGATTAGAGCTATTTATAGGCCTCGCGGCACTTTTACTTTTGTCTGAATGAATTTTTTTTTTGAATTTTTATGTTTTTATTAAAGTGGTTTGCGTCTCCTTAAAATAAAACTAATCAAAAAGTAACAACACGGTTAGTAAAAAAACACAGTTTGCGGGTGTTAGTATTGGATCTGTTAAGAAACAACTTACCATCACTATTTCTTGTTTTATCTATTGTACTTTTCATGAAAAAGTCATTAAAATTTACATAATCAAGATTATGTACAATTTTATATACTTGAATTAGATCCCCTCTAAGCCTTCTTCCTTTTAAGGATGGTAATTCTAGAAAGTCTAAACGTTCCTCACAAGACATGTTTTTACATGCTTTAACTAATTTCGTGGCTCTTCTCTGAACTTTTTCAGTTGCTATTGATTGTCTTTTTAGGTTAGGATGCCATATACAGTTGCTGTATTCTAAGTGAGGTCGAACCACGGCCTTGTATAATTTAACAAATATATCTTTATGAGATAGCCAAAGGATCTTTTGATTAAACCCATTACTTGATTAGCTTTACTGGTTACCTTCTGTATATGTGTATCAAATTTCAACAATGGATCAAAAGTTACTCCCAAGTCTTTCTCATTTTCACATAAATTAATTTTACTTGTTGTGCCGTTCAACTTCATGTAATAATCATGTTTAGGGTTTTTCCTTCCAATGTACATTACCTTGCATTTTTGGACATTAAAAAGTAAATTCAATTTTTCTGACCATGCTTGTAGAGAGTGTAAATCTGACTGTAATGTGGGGGTTTTAACAGATGTATCATATAACTTTGCATCATCAGCAAAGATCTTACATTCACTATGACACGAACCAGAAGGGTAGTGCACAATGAAAATAAAGTAAACACACTCTAGCTAACACCCAACAACACAAACACAATAATTTCAAGTAGGCGTAAAAGCGAAAAGCAATTTATTTAAAAGTCATACTAATAATGTTTCTTTCATACAGTCAAGACGCCGAACAAACAAACCCCAGGCGATTTGAAACAATAGATAAACAATGCCCCTTTAGAAATATTACACACCACTATCGTAGCCAAATGATAAGATATAAACCCCACTTAATGACCCAACCCAAAATAAATGCCGAAACAAAAGAATCTCAGAAAAGGAAACAACAACTGAAAGCTTATCTAACTTTTTCCCTTTGCACTAATTTCCCTCCCTTGCCCCCTACAGCAACCTCCGCTTATATGCGACTTCCTCTTACGCGGTTTTTACTGTACTTCTAAACCCACTATATGATTTTTTTTTAGATGGTACGGGAGTAGTTCAATGCCTGATCACACTAAATGGTGATAAAGACAAGAAGAAACAGGTTCCGTATAGAAGCTTGGAAAAATAAGAAAGAAAGAAATTGTCTCCACCTTGCTTGGCCATTGGCGGACTAACACGACTGCCCAAATTAACACGGTAGCAAGAGAAACTTGATAAATAAAACTAACATCCATTTCGTGGCAAGAATAGAACTAGCCTAGGCCAAATTAAATAAGAGAAAAATTGGTCAGTACGCACACATCATCAAGTGACCTGTGACACACTATTTACTTCATCGGGTAAGTCATTAATGAATGTGGTAAATAGTACTGGGCCTAACATACTGCCTTGAGGAATACCACTAATTACTTCTGCTTGTTCCGAGTATGAATGACCTACTCTTACTTTCTGTCTTCTATTAGACAGAAAGCTTCTAATCCATTGCAATAGTCTACCATCAATCCCACCTGCTGACAATTTAAGTATTAACCTTTCATGTGGCACGGAATCAAACGCCTTTTTAAAATCAAGATACACTACATCTATAGTCTCTCCTAAATCCAGCAATTTTGTAATGTGTTCCATGACTTGAAGAATAGCGTAACACACTACCTTTTGCGCCTAAAACCATGTTGGCAATCTGAATATAGTTTGTTTTCTTTAAAATAGTGAACAACGTTATCCCTTATAATTGATTCAAGTACCTTACAAGATATGTTAAACTTACTGCTCTATTATTGCCAGGATCTGTTCTATTACCTTTCTTAAAAATAGCCCTGACATACAATAACATACACACAGGTCCATGACATTTGCTCCTCCACAATTGCCTCGCTTCAATTACTCTTTGATAATTGCTCCTTGGGATACTTGCTCCAGGACTAATTGCTCCTTGAACAATTGCTCCTCGCACATTAGATTCTTGGGGATTTTGCTCCTAGGACAGTTGCTCCTATTTTTCTTTTCTTTTCTCTCTCGTCCATTGCTATGAAAGGTATCTTTAAAAAGGTATCTTTCGGGGGGGGGGGGGGGGGGGCCGCCCCCCCCATATTCGGAGTGGGACAGCTTTACTTGTTAGCAATACTAGTGAACCTTGTTAACCATGTTTGCCTTTCATGTGTATATGGGAGAAAATATGACATAAACTAGGAGCAAAAATCCAAGGAGCAGCTCTTCGAGAAGCAAATATCCAAGGAGAAAATGCTTCAGGAGGAATTAAACCTAGGAGCAATTGTTGGGGAGCGAATGTTGAGGAGCAATTACCAAGGAGCAACTGTCGGTACCCCCATACACACATGTACTGACCACCAGTGTGCCAGACAGAGGACGAGCGGGGTCACGCTCATAACCCTCAGGTAGTGCAACTGTCGCACCAGGTGGTACACAGCATCGGTATAGCTCACAGATTTTTCACCAAAAACAGCATGGCCCTATCCTTTAATTAAAGGAAAACTGGAGCACCGACACACAAACATTTATACTGACCACCAGTGAGCCAGGCAGAGGACGAGCGGGGCCACGCTGATGACCTGTAGGTAGTGCCACTGTCGCACCAGGTAGGACACGGCGTCCAACGCCAGAGGACCGATCATCCACACCAAGGCCAGTAGAGAGGCTGCCCTCGTCCGCTTCTCCGGACCCACCATCTCCATCACTGAACAACACAGTGTGTGTTAATGAGCAACATTCATTTTCTTTCAGTGCCCCTTCTATCTGGAACTCCCTACCCCTATGAACTCAGTTCTCCGCACCCACCATCTCCACCACTGAACAACACAGTGTGTGTTAATGAGCAACGTTCATTTTCTTTCATTGCCCCTTCTATCTGGAACTCCCTACCCCTCTGAACTC
Source organism: Phymorhynchus buccinoides (assembly GCA_017654935.2). Taxonomy (NCBI): domain Eukaryota; kingdom Metazoa; phylum Mollusca; class Gastropoda; order Neogastropoda; family Raphitomidae; genus Phymorhynchus; species Phymorhynchus buccinoides. Next base: position 5,766,567 of record CM065683.1, read on the forward strand.
AGTTCTCCGCACCCATCACTGAACAGAACAGTGTGTGTTAATGAGCAACGTTCATTTTCTTTCATTGCCCCTTCTATCTGGAACTCCCTACCATGTGTACTCCGTTCTGCTAAATCTTTCCAATCTTTCAAAACAGCTCCAAAAACGTACCTCTTCCAACAATACTTCTGACTTCTTTCCTGTCCTGTTTTCTGCCTTAAAACTAACTATGTTCCCCATATTGTGTGTATGTGCGCGTGCGTGTGTCTGTGTCTGTCTGTCTGTCTGTCTGTCTGTCTACTTGTCTGTCCGTGTCGTAGCCAAAAAATCATTGGCTGGAGACGTCATCATCATCATGATACGAAGAGATAAAAATGGAGGGGCGAGTTGGAAAATGGTGTAGCTACGGTTTACACATCTGTTATTGTCAAAAATTCGGGACTTTCCTGGTTTTGCACTGCCTCCGGACATTGCCTTCAGGATCGTTCCCACCATCTTTATCATCTACTAATGTCTCATGTGTGTCCGTTCCAGACCGGAGGACGTTAAACAGATTTCAATGGAAAATGGGACGAGTTGGTCGTGGTACGGTGCATTCACTGGGGCGAGTTTGAAATGGGGCGAGATGGTGATGGGGCGTGATTGCTGGGGGTGGGGTGGGGGATGGGGCAAGGAAGCCTACTGAACCTACCCAGAACGAAGCAAGACATGTAGACGGCGCTGCCGGCTGCTCCAGCTAAGACCCGGTATACCATGAACATTACCAGATTGGGAGGGAAAGCTGAGGCCACGCCCACCACAAGGCAGACAACGGTGCTGATGTAAAAGATGGTCTTTCTTCCAAACCTGCGAGAAAGAGAACAACAAATGATTTAAGGAGTTTCACGTTTAAAGGTGCACCCTGACGCATGAGATTTTGCAAGAAACACGCCGAGATCACCATGAAAACACCCTTTACAGAGATCGCAACACTCACTTTGCTCTGGTTTCCTAGAAATCAAACCGTCAAATTGGCGATTCCTCCTTGGCGGAGGTGCTGGAAGTCAAATTCTTTCACTGAAAGAGAAGTCGTGTGCCGTCTCTTTTGTAATGGCCGCTTGAGTTTAGACCAAATGGTTTGCACGAAAGTTTCGCAATACAAGCTTATTTTGCTTTCTTTAAAAAAAACCTTTATGCAGTTTTTCTAAAGGAGTTTTGCTCACAACAAAGGAAATAGCTTCACTTTTTTTTTACTGCACTACAAAAAAGAAAAACGCTTCAACCACAATGGGATTGACCTCAACCCACCCCATCCAAAATGGCTTCTATCTCTGGCATCTCCGTCAAGGAGGAATCGCCGTTTTGACGGTTTGATTTCTAGGAAACCAGAGCAAAGTGAGTGTTCTGATCCTTGAAAAGGCTGTCTTTCTGGTGCTCTCGACGTGTTTCTTGCAAAACCTCATCCGTCAGGGTCCACCTTTAAAAGCCACCCCACACTAACCGACAAAGTCGGATGAAAATAGTTGTGACTTTTCTACACTTTTTCCTGTCTTTTGATAGAGTGAGTAGAAATCACCAATGCAAAGTTTGGTCGGATTGGCGACTGCACCATTTTACTTCCAACTCACTCAGGCAATTGTGTGAATACAGCCAACGCTTGCTGATAGTGAAGACGGCACACGGCCGCCAGAAGTGGGATAGAATTCACAACTGAACTTTCTTCCAATAAGATGTAGGAAGGTAAAGGTGAACGAATGAATGTTGTGTACGCAATTCTCTCTCTCTCTCTCTCTCTCTCTCTCTCTCTCTCTCTCTCTCTCTCTCTCTCTCTCTCTCTCTCTGATAGTCTAATGAATTCATGATCAGATGTTCTTTACAGGTGGGAGCAACCCGAATTTTACTGAGACGCCTCTGTGACTATAAAATGCAAAAATACCAAATACCAAATACCCACACTAATCAGCATCAGCCTACCACACCTGGTACAGCAGTACCTCCAGGATCTGCTCAGAGCCTTGAATGATGGTTGGTTGATGGTTCATCCCATAATAATGTATTTATGTGCTGCTTTGCAGCCGAGTGGACGTAACACCTAACTTTCGTTCATACCAAATACCTTTCACCATTAACTCATTCGCATCGCAATGATTTTGAATTATTCACAAAACTCACAAATCACAAATCACACACAAACAAACCAGACCTAAACAGAAAGAGAAATGAAAGAAGATGACAGGCTTTTACTTCAGGTTTAGACATAGGGAAGTGACTTTATATAGAAAAACTCTACAGCAATTGGTTTCCCCACTACACACGCAAAGTAAGAGGCAAAAATGTGGTCTAAGGGAGCGAAGCGAGTTTAGAACTGACAAAAATAATGGTGTGCACACAGATTTACTTGCCTTGAAGCAAATTCATCAAACTGATATGTTTGTATTAATTCCGCACATATTTGGGTGGAACGACTTGAATGACTTAAAGGTGGACTCGGACGGATGAGTTTTTGCAAGAAACACGTCGAGATCACCAGAAAGACAGCCTTTTCAAGGATCGGAACACTCACTTTGCTCTGGTTTCTTAGAAATTAAACCGTCAAAACGGCGATTTTTCCTTGGCGGAGATGCCGGAGAGAGTAGCCATTTTGGACGGGGTTGGTGGAGGTCACTCATTGTGGTTGAAGCGGTTTTTTTTGTAGTGCAGTAAAAAAAAAAGAGCTATTTCCTTTGTTGTGAGCGAAACTCCTTTAGATAAACTGTATAAAATTAAAATAATAAAAAATATTTGGTCTAAACACAGGCGGCCATTCAAAAAGAGACGGCAAACGCCTTCTCTTTGGGTGAAAGAATTTGACTTCCAGCACCTCTGCCAAGGAGGAATCGCCTTTTTGACGGCTTGATTTCTGGGAAACCAGAGCAAAGTGAGTGTTGCGATCTCTGTAAAGGGTGTTTTCCTGCTAAATCTGGACGTGTTTCTAGCAACAACTCATCCATCATGGTGCCCCTTTAAGCAGCCAAAGAGAAAGTTGTCGTGGTCTCACCAGTCACACAGGTAGCCAGACCCTAGGGTGCCAAGCAAGCTGCCAGCCAAAAATACCATGTTCATATGAGCTCGGAATTCATTCCTGTCACATACCAAATCAAACTGCATGCGCGCACGCACGCACGCACACAGACACACACACACATACACACACACACACACACACACACACACACACACACACACACACACACACACACACACACACACACACACACACACACACACACACAACACACACACACGCATTCCATTCGCACACATAAACATGATAAAAAAAAGCTTGTTAGCTTACTCTTATATTAGACAGAAAAAAACCCATTAAAAATATAACACAACATGCCTAAATCCAACAAAATAAAACTTCTACAACTAGATATCATAACGTTCGGAATAATTAGAGTAATATTAATGTTAGTATTGAATAAAACATTCGGGATATTATTGTCTTTCTGAGAGAAGAAAAAGTCCATGTTAAATATTTCGTATTTAGAGAGTAATACTGGACAATCGAATAATACATAGTAAAGCGATAATTTACTGGCTATTCCCGTGTATCATGACACTGCTGTCTAAATTGATTTGGTTTTTCCTTGCTCTTAATCTGGTGCTAATAAAAAAAAAAAAAAAGAAAATGGAAGGAAACCTTATTACCTGAGTAATCACGGAGTCGTCCACTTCAGATTTGTCGTAAACCCAGTCCTGGCATTGTTGGGTAACATTGTTGATAGTGCTGTTGACAGTGCTGCTGTGGTTGTTGACAGTGCTGCTGTAGTTGTCGACATGGCTGTTGTTCCCTGGCCAGGGGGAGAGGACGGAGCAGTGGGAATAGCCGTGGTGTTCCTGGGGGATGGTCCGATCCACGGCCACCCGGTGGTCCTCGCTCTGAATCCTGTAGGAGTCCTCGGGCCATCCCGGCACCTGACACCTGTACCATTTAAAAAAAACCCACAATTGTACTCAGACCACGAAAGGTGGATTTAAAAAAGTATGTTTGTTTTGTCTGTCCTGTGTGTGCTTGTCTGTGCGTCACGTTTGTTTTGAAAACTACTGGATCGACCTTGATGATACTTGGCAATGGGAGAGTCGACACCTTACGTCCAAACTTTCCTTTCAAATTTTTTTTATGATGATCTCGCTGACCTTGGCGTTGAAGCTTGACCATGAAGACATGGACAGGGGACGTGTCTGTCTGTCATTCGGCTCACCGTTTTGTTGTTGTTGTTCTTCTGTCCTTCTTTCTTTTTTTTAGCACAAGATTAAGAGCAAGGACAGATTGGAAGACTAGGCATTGCCTAAAATCTTTATCCTTGAAAAATAAAGTTAAAATTTTCAAGTTTTCAAGTTTTCCCACTCCGCTGTTTCCGAATCCCAACTCGCAGCCATAGCCCGGCTTGTGAGGTCGCAGAATTCGAGATCAGCCAAGGGGATATGGGAATGAATCTATGTTAGACCGTCAGTCTCACCTTCGGATAGTCATATTTTTGTTTCGTCCAAGTTGGAGATAGCATCAACGAGGAGATCCTTGCTGATGTACAAATAATACTAGTCTTGATCAGTACACCCTTATTTCGGCCCACGGTTATTTTGGTCATTTTTTTGGCCCAAGGCAATGGTCAGATTGGCCCGAGGCAATAGTCAGTTTGGCCCAAGGCTATGGTCATTTCGGCCAATGGCTAAGGCCATAGTCATTTCAGCCCAAGGTCATAGTCATTTCAGCCCAAGGTTATAGTCATTTCGGCCCAACGTTATAGTGATTTCAGCCCAAGGTTATAGTGATTTCAGCCCAAGGTTATAGTCATTTCGGCCCAAGGTTATAGTCATTTCGTCCCAAGGTTATTGTCATTTCTATTTTTTTTCCAATGTTCTTGTCATTGGACGAATGTAGATCCAATTTGGTATAAAGGCCGATTCCTATTTTCAAATGTTCCTTTCAATGTTTACATCCTTGGTGACCTTGACTCTGACGCTTGACCCGTTGAAAACGTATATCTATATTCGCGGACGTATCTCTCATGTATTTGCAGTTACTGTGTGAGCTAATGTTACTTGGTTTACCTTGACCTATGATATTGGACATGTTCATTTGTCTTGGCCATTAGTTTTTATATTTTCACAGTTACAGTGTCCAATGTGGTAAGTTGGTAGATAAGCTTAAGTCTTACAGCAATCAAAATACCAATGGCCATGATGACCTTGACCTCTGACCTTGTTTGCAAACATAGTTGAAAGTTGAAATATAGTAGATGACAGAAAGCAAAGGAAAAAGGCAGAGTCAAAGAGAGTGGCAGATTAGAGGGAGTTACAAACACAGAACTTCCAGAAGGTGGGATGACTATTTTTACGAAAGAAACCCACCCGGTATCCTCACGGGGAGAGACTCATGAACGAGGGCGGGGTCGTCCAGCTCCCCGCGTATGGAGACACGAGGCATCCACCCACTGCCCCAAGGAATATTACATACCTATGGTCGGGGACGTGGAAGATGATGATGGCCAGCATGGTCTGCATGCCTTTGGAGAGGATGGGGATGAGGACCAGCAGGATGAGGCGGGTCTGGTAAGGTCCCCACCCTCCTAGGTAACGCCGCACCTCTTCCATCTTCCTGCCAACATACGCATGTGATACATGATTCTCCATAAAGTTTACTGCCTACGTGATGATATAAGAATAACACAATACCACCCTCCTAGGTAACGCCGCAGCTCTTCCATCTTCCTGCCAACATACGTATGTGATACATGATTCTCCATAAAGTGTACTGCCTACGTGATGATATAAGAATAACACAATACCACCCTCATAGGTAACGCCGCACCTCTTCCTGCCAACACGTGTATGTGATACATGATTCTCCATAAAGTTTACTGCCTACGTGATGATATAAGAATAACACAATACCACCCTCATAGGTAACGCTACACATCTTCCTGCCAACACGTGTATGTGATACATGATTCTCCATAAAGCTTACTGCCTACGTGATGACATAAGAATAACACAATACCACCCTCCTAGGTAACGCTGCACATTTTCCCGCCTTCCTGCCAACACGTGAACGTGATACATGATTCTCCATAAAGTTTACTGTCTACGTAATAAAACAAAAATAAAATAGTAGGGTTTATGAAGGATCATGTAGACAGTAGACTTTCTAAAGAATCATGTATCACAGACGTACGATACCTTTGTCTGGATTGTTGGTTGTTTTGTAAACACGACTGGTCCAGAAACAACGACAATGATCAGTCATACATGTGTCACTTGTCGGCAACAACAATAATTGTTTTGAAACAAACACACACACACACACACGCGCGCGCGCGCGCATATACATACGCATATACATGCACACACATGCACGTCTGTACTCACCGGATTATACAGACACACACGCGCGCACTCACACACACACACACACACACAAACACACACACACGTGCGCATATACATACGCATATACATGCACACACATGCACGTCAGTAGTCACCTGATTTCACAGACACACACGCGCGCACTCACACACTCACACACACACACACACACACACACACACACACACACACACACACACACACACACACACACACACACACACACACACACACACACAGAGAGTATTTGATGTTATTAATTACTCTTTTAATTTAAAAATAGAAAGAAAGAAAGAACTAATCTAACTCATTACAATCTAACCAGCAGTGCTTTGCGCTTCATTAAGTCGTTTATTTCTGATTGGCAACAGCTCGTTGAAATAAACTCCTCTAGGTAAAAAAAAGTTTTGTGTTCCCCAAGGGTCAGTCTTAGATCCACATTTTTTCTCTCTCCACATAATCGATTTGCCTTTGTACATCAAATGTTGCTGTGAAATGTGCGCTGATTATACTTGTTTACAATGTAATGCTACTAATTAACGCATCATTTGTATGCCAATATTAATAGACTAATTAAGTAGACTGAATTGAACCACCCAAAAAATAAAAATGTAGGGGAAGA
>CM065683.1:5774060-5805630 GCA_017654935.2 Phymorhynchus buccinoides
TGTAATTCTCTTCCAGCACTTATTACATTGGCACCTAACCTTAATCAGTTTCAAAAACCTCCTCGATAAAGACCCCAAGATTCAACAATTGAAATGTGTATATGATTAACACATCCATCTAAAAGCGTCCTAGTCATGCCAATCATAAAAAGAAATACAAATAATCAGAAAGGACACATTAAGAGGCCGCGAGGCCTAGTTGTCCTCATTCTCTGACCTGGCATGGTACCTGACCTGACTGACCTAAAGAAACATCTGCTTTACATGGAAGTATGTTGTGCTGTTCAATAGCCATTTGCGTGTTAAGCTACTACATCTAAGTTGGTATTTTGCTCTTGTGTAAGCTATTATTAAATATATTTAAATCAGTCATACATTCACTGGCACTATCTCATAATGTGTATTCCATAATTAATAAAGAGGTAGTGAATGTGTGTAGTCAAAATAGTTTTGTCTGGGAATGAAGATTCTAATTTTACATGTTTTTGATCATAATCTCTTGGAAATACGCTTAGTGCCAGGTCATTGATGTTGCTCATCTCACGATAAGTCATAAATCATAATAATAGGCCGGGTTCACATTAGACGCGTAAGTTCCGTACGGAAAACCCTAAATAGGTGGAAGAAAGAAGGATAAACGAGTTAACGCATATAGGAGGTAATTCGGACACGTGCGCAAATCTGTTTTCCCTTCTTTTGTTTCACTTATTTATGGATTTGCGCACAGGTTTCCGCATGGAATTATCCAAAAAATTATTTGCTTATGTGTGTACACGGCCTAATACCTAGCACTTTATGGAAGGATATTTCTTCGATTATTAATTTTTGTTATCTTTGAGGAAACACAAAATGCATCTTTTTTCGTTTTGGCTTGAGGTTGCATACATAGGGGAAGACGGGGTAAAAAGCTCATGGGCGGGTAAGAAGCCCACCCCAATTCAATTATCTCATGAAATGAAGCAAATTTCAGTCTCATTTTGCCCATGAGACGAGCGTTAATGTCTAGCATTCGTCTCATGGGCAAAATGTGACTGACATTTTCTTTATTTCAGGAGATAATTGGGGGGGGCTTCTTACCCGCCCATGCGACTTTTTACCCCGTCTTCACACTAACATTTATTATGTTTTATAGGGTGTTCTCAATTCAGTCTACTTAATTAGTCTATTAATATTGGCATACAAATGATGCGTTAATTAGTAGCATTACATTGTAAACAAGTATAATCAGCGCACATTTCACAGCAACATTTGATGTACAAAGGCAAATCGATTATGTGGAGAGAGAAAAAATGTGGATCTAAGACTGACCCTTGGGGAACACAAAACTTTTTTTTACCTAGAGGAGTTTATTTCAACGAGCTGTTGCCAATCAGAAATAAACGACTTAATGAAGCGCAAAGCACTGCTGGTTAGATTGTAATGAGTTAGATTAGTTCTTTCTTTCTTTCTATTTTTAAATTAAAAGAGTAATTAATAACATCAATACTCTGTGTGTGTGTGCTGTGTGTGTGTGTGTGTGTGTGTGTGTGTTCGTGTGTGTTGTGTGTGTGTGTGGTTTTGTGTGTGTGTGTGTTGTGAGTGTGTGAGTTTGCGCGCGTGTGTGTCGCGAAATTCAGGTGACTACGACCGTGCATGTTGTGGTGCATGCTATATGAGTATGTGTATATGCGCACGTGATGTGCACGTTTGATGTGTGTGTGTGTGGTGTGAAGTGCGCGCGTGGTAGTGTCTGTATAATCCGGTGAGTACTGTGACGTGCATGTGTGTGCATGTAGATGCGTATGATATAGGCGCGCCGGGGAGGGAAGCAGATGTTGTGTGAGTGTGGTCGTTTTGTTTTCAAAACATTATCTGTGTTTAGTTGCCGACAAGTGAACACAATGTATGACTGATCATTGTCCGTTAGTTTCTGGACTCGTCGTGTTTACAAAACACCAAACAATCCAGACAAAGGTATCGTACAGTCTGTGATACATGATGCTTCGTTAAGTCTACTGTCTACATGATCCTTCATAAACCCTACTATTTTATTTTTGTTTTATTACGTAGACAGTAAACTTTATGGAGAATCATGTATCACGTTCACGTGTTGGCAGGAAGGCGGGAAAATGTGCAGCGTTACCTAGGAGGGTGGTATTGTGTTATTCTTATGTCATCACGTAGGCAGTAAGCTTTATGGAGAATCATGTATCACATACCCCAAAAAACCGGGTGTTGGCAGGAAGATGTGTAGCGTTACCTATGAGGGTGGTATTGTGTTATTCTTATATCATCACGTAGGCAGTAAACTTTATGGAGAATCATGTATCACATACACGTGTTGGCAGGAAGATGAAAGAGGTGCGGCGTTACCCAGGAGGGTGGTATTTTGTTATTCTTATATCATCACGTAGGCAGTAAACTTTATGGAGAATCATGTATCACATACACGTATGTTGGCAGGAAGATGAAAGAGCTGCGGCGTTACCCAGGAGGGTGGTATTGTGTTATTCTTATATCATCACGTAGGCAGTAAACTTTATGGAGAATCATGTATCACATACGTATGTTGGCAGGAAGATGGAAGAGGTGCGGCGTTACCTAGGAGGGTGGGGACCTTACCAGACCCGCCTCATCCTGCTGGTCCTCATCCCCATCCTATACAAAAGGAGGCAGACCCTGCTGCGCATCATCATCTTCCACGTCCGCCGACCATAGGTATGTAATATTCCTTGGGGCAGTGGGGTGGATGCCTCATGCCTACATACGGGAAGCTGGACGACCCCGCCCTCCGTTCATGTAGTCTCTCCCCGTGAGGGAACTACCAGTGCGTGGTGTGGTTTCTTTCGTAAAATCAGTCATCACGCCCTCTGGAAGTTTTTGTTGTTGTTATTTCCTCTAATCTGTTCCTCTCTTTGACTTTGCCTTTTTTTTTTGCTTTCTGCCATCATCTACTATCTTTCTGACTTTCAACTATGTTTGCAAACAAGGTCAGAGGTCAAAGGTCATCATGGCCATTGGTATTTTGATTGCTGTAAGACTTAAGCTTATCTACCAACTTACCACATTGGACACTGTAACTGTGAAAATATAAAAACTAATGGCCAAGACAAATGAACATGTCCAATATCATAGGTCAAGGTAAACCAAGTAACATTAGCTCACACAGTAACTGCAAATACATGAGAGATACGTCCGCGAATATAGATATACGTTTTCAACGGGTCAAGCGTCAGAGTCAAGGTCACCAAGGATGTAAACATTGAAAGGAACATTTGAAAATAGGAATCGGCCTTTATACCAAATTGGATCTACATTCGTCCAATGACAAGAACATTGGAAAAAAAATAGAAATGACAATAACCTTGGGACGAAATGACTATAACCTTGGGCCGAAACGACTATAACCTTGGGCTGAAATCACCCTGGGCCGTAAATACTATAACGTTGGGCCGAAATGACTATAACCTTGGGCTGAAATGACTATGACCTTGGGCTGAAATGACTATGGCCTTAGCCATTGGCCGAAATGACCATAGCCTTGGGCCAAACTGACTATTGCCTCGGGCCAATCTGACCATTGCCTTGGGCCAAAAAAATGACCAAAATAACCGTGGGCCGAAATAAGGGTGTACTGATCAAGACTAGTATTATTTGTACATCAGCAAGGATCTCCTCGTTGATGCTATCTCCAACTTGGACGAAACAAAAATATGACTATCCGAAGGTGAGACTGACGGTCTAACATAGATTCATTCCCATATCCCCTTGGCTGATCTCGAATTCTGCGACCTCACAAGCCGGGCTATGGCTGCGAGTTGGGATTCGGAAACAGCGGAGTGGGAAAACTTGAAAACTTGAAAACTTTTAACTTTATTTTTCAAGGATAAAGATTTTAGGCAACGCCTAGTCTTCCAATCTGTCCCTTGCCTCTTAATCTTGTGCTAAAAAAAAGAAAGAAGGACAGAAGAACAACAACAACAAAACGGTGAGCCGAATGACAGACAGACACGTCCCCTGTCCATGTCTTCATGGTCAAGCTTCAACGCCAAGGTCAGCGAGATCATCATAAAACAAATTTGAAAGGAAAGTTTGGACGTAAGGTGTCGACTCTCCCATTGCCAAGTATCATCAAGGTCGATCCAGTAGTTTTCAAAACAAACGTGACGCACAGACAAGCACACACAGGACAGACAAAACAAACATACTTTTTTAAATCCACCTTTCGTGGTCTGAGTACAATTGTGGGTTTTTTTTAAATGGTACAGGTGTCAGGTGCCGGGATGGCCCGAGGACTCCTACAGGATTCAGAGCGAGGACCACCGGGTGGCCGTGGATCGGACCATCCCCCAGGAACACCACGGCTATTCCCACTGCTCCGTCCTCTCCCCCTGGCCAGGGAACAACAGCCATGTCGACAACTACAGCAGCACTGTCAACAACCACAGCAGCACTGTCAACAGCACTATCAACAATGTTACCCAACAATGCCAGGACTGGGTTTACGACAAATCTGAAGTGCACGACTCCGTGATTACTCAGGTAATAAGGTTTCCTTCCATTTTCTTTCTTCTTCTTTTTTTTATTAGCACAAGATTAAGAGCAAGGAAAAACCAAATCAATTTAGACAGCAGTGTCATGATACACGGGAATAGCCAGTAAATTATCGCTTTACTATGTATTATTCGATTGTCCAGTATTACTCTCTAAATACGAAATATTTAACATGGACTTTTTCTTCTCTCAGAAAGACAATAATATCCCGAATGTTTTATTCAATACTAACATTAATATTACTCTAATTATTCCGAACGTTATGATATCTAGTTGTAGAAGTTTTATTTTGTTGGATTTAGGCATGTTGTGTTATATTTTTAATGGGTTTTTTTCTGTCCAATATAAGAGTAAGCTAACAAGCTTTTTTTATCATGTTTATGTGTGCGAATGGAATGCGTGTGTGTGTGTGTTGTGTGTGTGTGTGTGTATGTGTGGTGTGTGTGTGTGTGTGTGTGTGTGTGTGTGTGTTGTGTGTGTGTGTGGTATGTGTGTGTGTGTCTGTGTGTCTGTGTGCGTGCGTGCGTGCGCGCATGCAGTTTGATTTGGTATGTGACAGGAATGAATTCCGAGCTCATATGAACATGGTATTTTTGGCTGGCAGCTTGCTTGGCACCCTAGTGTCTGGCTACCTGTGTGACTGGTGAGACCACGACAACTTTCTCTTTGGGACTGCTTAAAGGGGCACCATGATGGATGAGTTTGTTGCTAGAAACACGTCCAGATTTCAGCAGGAAAACACCCTTTACAGAGATCGCAACACTCACTTTGCTCTGGTTTCCCAGAAATCAAGCCGTCAAAAAGGCGATTCCTCCTTGGCGGAGGTGCTGGAAGTCAAATTCTTTCACCCAAAGAGAAGGCGTTTGCCGTCTCTTTTTGAATGGCCGCCTGTGTTTAGACCAAATATTTTTTATTATTTTAATTTTATACAGTTTTTCTAAAGGAGTTTCGCTCACAACAAAGGAAATAGCTCTTTTTTTTTTTACTGCACTACAAAAAAAAAAACCGCTTCAACCACAATGAGTGACCTCCACCCACCCCATCCAAAATGGCTACTCTCTCCGGCATCTCCGCCAAGGAAAAATCGCCGTTTTGACGGTTTAATTTCTAAGAAACCAGAGCAAAGTGAGTGTTCCGATCCTTGAAAAGGCTGTCTTTCTGGTGATCTCGACGTGTTTCTTGCAAAAAACTCTCATCCGTCCGAGTCCACCTTTAAGTCATTCAAGTCGTTCCACCCAAATATGTGCGGAATTAATACAAACATATCAGTTTGATGAATTTGCTTCAAGGCAAGTAAATCTGTGTGCACACCATTATTTTTGTCAGTTCTAAACTCGCTTCGCTCCCTTAGACCACATTTTGCCTCTGACTTTGCGTGTGTAGTGGGGAAACCAATTGCTGTAGAGTTTTTCTATATAAAGTCACTTCCCTATGTCTAAACCTGAAGTAAAAACCTGTTATCTTCTTTCATTTCTCTTTCTGTTTAGGTCTGGTTTGTTTGTGTGTGATTTGTGATTTGTGAGTTTTGTGAATAATTCAAAATCATTGCGATGCGAATGAGTTAATGGTGAAAGGTATTTGGTATGAACGAAAGTTAGGTGTTACGTCCACTCGGCTGCAAAGCAGCACATAAATACATTATTATGGGATGAACCATCAACCAACCATCATTCAAGGCTCTGAGCAGATCCTGGAGGTACTGCTGTACCAGGTGTGGTAGGCTGATGCTGATTAGTGTGGGTATTTGGTATTTGGTATTTTTGCATTTTATAGTCACAGAGGCGTCTCAGTAAAATTCGGGTTGCTCCCACCTGTAAAGAACATCTGATCATGAATTCATTAGACTATCAGAGAGAGAGAGAGAGAGAGAGAGAGAGAGAGAGAGAGAGAGAGAGAGAGAGAGAGAGAGAGAGAGAATTGCGTACACAACATTCATTCGTTCACCTTTACCTTCCTACATCTTATTGGAAGAAAGTTCAGTTGTGAACTCTATTCAACTACTGGCGGCCGTGTGCCGTCTTCACTATCAGCAAGCATTGGCTGTATTCCCACAACTGCCTGAGTGAGTTGGAAGTAAAATGGTGCAGTCGCCAATCCGACCAAACTTTGCATTGGTGATTTCTACTCACTCTATCAAAAGACAGGAAAAAGTGTAGAAAAGTCACAACTATTTTCATCCGACTTTGTCGGTTAGTGTGGGGTGGCTTTTAAAGGTGGACCCTGACGGATGAGGTTTTTGCAAGAAACACGTCGAGAGCACCAGAAAGACAGCCTTTTCAAGGATCAGAACACTCACTTTGCTCTGGTTTCCTAGAAATCAAACCGTCAAAACGGCGATTCCTCCTTGGCGGAGATGCCAGAGAGAGAAGCCATTTTGGATGGGGTGGGTGGAGGTCAATCCCATTGTGGTTGAAGCGTTTTTTCTTTTTTGTAGTGCAGTAAAAAAAAAAAAGAAGCTATTTCCTTTGTTGTGAGCAAAACTCCTTTAGAAAAACTGCATAAAGGTTTTTTTTTAAAGAAAGCAAAATAAGCTTGTATTGCGAAACTTTCGTGCAAACCATTTGGTCTAAACTCAAGCGGCCATTACAAAAGAGACGGCACACGACTTCTCTTTCAGTGAAAGAATTTGACTTCCAGCACCTCCGCCAAGGAGGAATCGCCAATTTGACGGTTTGATGTCTAGGAAACCAGAGCCAAGTGAGTGTTGCGATCTCTGTAAAGGGTGTTTTCATGGTGATCTCGGCGTGTTTCTTGCAAAATCTCATGCGTCAGGGTGCACCTTTAAACGTGAAACTCCTTAAATCATTTGTTGTTCTCTTTCTCGCAGGTTTGGAAGAAAGACCATCTTTTACATCAGCACCGTTGTCTGCCTTGTGGTGGGCGTGGCCTCAGCTTTCCCTCCCAATCTGGTAATGTTCATGGTATACCGGGTCTTAGCTGGAGCAGCCGGCAGCGCCGTCTACATGTCTTGCTTCGTTCTGGGTAGGTTCAGTAGGCTTCCTTGCCCCATCCCCCACCCCACCCCCAGCAATCACGCCCCATCACCATCTCGCCCCATTTCAAACTCGCCCCAGTGAATGCACCGTACCACGACCAACTCGTCCCATTTTCCATTGAAATCTGTTTAACGTCCTCCGGTCTGGAACAGACACATATGGGACATTAGTAGATATAAAAATGGTGGGAACGATCCTGAAGGCAATGTCCGGAGGCAGTGCAAAACCAGGAAAGTCCCGAATTTTTGACAATAACAGATGTGTAAACCGTAGCTACACCATTTTCCAACTCGCCCCTCCATTTTTATCTCTTCGTATCATGATGATGATGACGTCTCCAGCCAATGATTTTTTGGCTACGACACGGACAGACAAGTAGACAGACAGACAGACAGACAGACAGACAGACAGACACACGCACGCGCACATACACACAATATGGGGAACATAGTTAGTTTTAAGGCAGAAAACAGGACAGGAAAGAAGTCAGAAGTATTGTTGGAAGAGGTACGTTTTTAGAGCTGTTTTGAAAGATTGGAAAGATTTAGCAGAACGGAGTTCATATGGTAGGGAGTTCCAGATAGAAGGGGCAATGAAAGAAAATGAACGTTGCTCATTAACACACACTGTTCTGTTCAGTGATGGGTGCGGAGAACTGAGTTCAGAGGGGTAGGGAGTTCCAGATAGAAGGGGCAATGAAAGAAAATGAACGTTGCTCATTAACACACACTGTGTTGTTCAGTGGTGGAGATGGTGGGTGCGGAGAACTGAGTTCATAGGGGTAGGGAGTTTCAGATAGAAGGGGCACTGAAAGAAAATGAATGTTGCTCATTAACACACACTGTGTTGTTCAGTGATGGAGATGGTGGGTCCGGAGAAGCGGACGAGGGCAGCCTCTCTACTGGCCTTGGTGTGGATGATCGGTCCTCTGGCGTTGGACGCCGTGTCCTACCTGGTGCGACAGTGGCACTACCTACAGGTCATCAGCGTGGCCCCGCTCGTCCTCTGCCTGGCTCACTGGTGGTCAGTATAAATGTTTGTGTGTCGGTGCTCCAGTTTTCCTTTAATTAAAGGATAGGGCCATGCTGTTTTTGGTGAAAAATCTGTGAGCTATACCGATGCTGTGTACCACCTGGTGCGACAGTTGCACTACCTGAGGGTTATGAGCGTGACCCCGCTCGTCCTCTGTCTGGCACACTGGTGGTCAGTACATGTGTGTATGGGGGTACCGACAGTTGCTCCTTGGTAATTGCTCCTCAACATTCGCTCCCCAACAATTGCTCCTAGGTTTAATTCCTCCTGAAGCATTTTCTCCTTGGATATTTGCTTCTCGAAGAGCTGCTCCTTGGATTTTTGCTCCTAGTTTATGTCATATTTTCTCCCATATACACATGAAAGGCAAACATGGTTAACAAGGTTCACTAGTATTGCTAACAAGTAAAGCTGTCCCACTCCCGAATATCCCCCCCCCCCCCCCCCCCTCCCGAAAGATACCTTTTTAAAGATACCTTTCATAGCAATGGACGAGAGAGAAAAGAAAAGAAAAATAGGAGCAACTGTCCTAGGAGCAAAATCCCCAAGAATCTAATGTGCGAGGAGCAATTGTTCAAGGAGCAATTAGTCCTGGAGCAAGTATCCCAAGGAGCAATTATCAAAGAGTAATTGAAGCGAGGCAATTGTGGAGGAGCAAATGTCATGGACCTGTGTGTATGTTATTGTATGTCAGGGCTATTTTTAAGAAAGGTAATAGAACAGATCCTGGCAATAATAGAGCAGTAAGTTTAACATATCTTGTAAGGTACTTGAATCAATTATAAGGGATAAATTAAAGTTGTTCTTTATTTTAAAGAAAACAAACTATATTCAGATTGCCAACATGGTTTTAGGCGCAAAAGGTAGTGTGTTACGCAATTACTTCAAGTCATGGAACACATTTTACAAAATTGCTGGATTTAGGAGAGACTATAGATGTAGTGTATCTTGATTTTAAAAAGGCGTTTGATTCCGTGCCACATGAAAGGTTAATACTTAAATTGTCAGCAGGTGGGATTGATGGTAGACTATTGCAATGGATTAGAAGCTTTCTGTCTAATAGAAGACAGAAAGTAAGAGTAGGTCATTCATACTCGGAACAAGCAGAAGTAATTAGTGGTATTCCTCAAGGCAGTATGTTAGGCCCAGTACTATTTACCACATTCATTAATGACTTACCCGATGAAGTAAATAGTGTGTCACAGGTCACTTGATGATGTGTGCGTACTGACCAATTTTTCTCTTATTTAATTTGGCCTAGGCTAGTTCTATTCTTGCCACGAAATGGATGTTAGTTTTATTTATCAAGTTTCTCTTGCTACCGTGTTAATTTGGGCAGTCGTGTTAGTCCGCCAATGGCCAAGCAAGGTGGAGACAATTTCTTTCTTTCTTATTTTTCCAAGCTTCTATACGGAACCTGTTTCTTCTTGTCTTTATCACCATTTAGTGTGATCAGGCATTGAACTACTCCCGTACCATCTAAAAAAAAATCATATAGTGGGTTTAGAAGTACAGTAAAAACCGCTTAAGAGGAAGTCGCATATAAGCGGAGGTTGCTGTAGGGGGCAAGGGAGGGAAATTAGTGCAAAGGGAAAAAGTTAGATAAGCTTTCAGTTGTTGTTTCCTTTTCTGAGATTCTTTTGTTTCGGCATTTATTTTGGGTTGGGTCATTAAGTGGGGTTTATATCTTATCATTTGGCTACGATAGTGGTGTGTAATATTTCTAAAGGGGCATTGTTTATCTATTGTTTCAAATCGCCTGGGGTTTGTTTGTTCGGCGTCTTGACTGTATGAAAGAAACATTATTAGTATGACTTTTAAATAAATTGCTTTTCGCTTTTACGCCTACTTGAAATTATTGTGTTTGTGTTGTTGGGTGTTAGCTAGAGTGTGTTTACTTTATTTTCATTGTGCACTACCCTTCTGGTTCGTGTCATAGTGAATGTAAGATCTTTGCTGATGATGCAAAGTTATATGATACATCTGTTAAAAAAGAAACATTACAGTCAGATTTACACTCTCTACAAGCATGGTCAGAAAAATTGAATTTACTTTTTAATGTCCAAAAATGCAAGGTAATGTACATAGGAAGGAAAAACCCTAAACATGATTATTACATGAAGTTGAACGGCACAACAAGTAAAATTAATTTATGTGAAAATGAGAAAGACTTGGGAGTAACTTTTGATCCATTGTTGAAATTTTATACACATATACAGAAGGTAACCAGTAAAGCTAATCAAGTAATGGGTTTAATCAAAAGATCCTTTGGCTATCTCATAAAGATATATTTGTTAAATTATACAAGGCCGTGGTTCGACCTCACTTAGAATACAGCAACTGTATATGGCATCCTAACCTAAAAAGACAATCAATAGCAACTGAAAAAGTTCAGAGAAGAGCCACGAAATTAGTTAAAGCATGTAAAAACATGTCTTGTGAGGAACGTTTAGACTTTCTAGAATTACCATCCTTAAAAGGAAGAAGGCTGAGGGAATCTAATTCAAGTATATAAAATTGTACATAATCTTGATTATGTAAATTTTAATGACTTTTTCATGAAAAGTACAATAGATAAAACAAGAAATAGTGATGGTAAGTTGTTTCTTAACAGATCCAATACTAACACCCGCAAACTGTTTTTTTACTAACCGTGTTGTTACTTTTTGATTAGTTTTATTTTAAGGAGACGCAAACCACTTTAATAAAAACATAAAAATTCAAAAAAAAAATTCATTCAGACAAAAGTAAAAGTGCCGCGAGGCCTATAAATAGCTCTAATCTACCTACCTACCTACCTCTAGATCTATTAACAAAGCATGCAAACCATGATGCACACAAGCTACAAAGTATTTACAAAATCGATAACAATCTGCATCGGTTAATTGTGCAGGCTGCTGCCAGAGTTTCCATGCTGGCTTCTGATCAAGGTCAAGACGAAAACATGCACACCATGGCACATACAAACGACATGTACACACTATAGATTACACGCTGCATCTGTTAATTTCATAGGCTGCTGCCAGAGTCTCCACGCTGACTTCTGATCAAGGGCAAGACGATTACCATCAACACAAAACGCACACTGTGACATACACAAACGAAATAATATAGGCTTAGATTACAAGTTGCATCTCATGACCATACCGGCTGCTGTCAGAGTCTCTGAGTGGGCTTCTGATACATGGTAAGATGTAAACATGCTCACCATGGCACATGCAAACGACATGTACAGACTATAGATTACACGTTGCATCTGTTAATTTCGCAGGCTGCTGCCAGAGTCTCCACGCTGGCTGCTGATCAAGGGCAAGACAAAGGCGGCTATCAAAGTGCTGCAGAAGGTGGCTGAAGTCAACAAAACCTCATTCTCCCCCACGTCAGACTGCGTGGCCCAGTGTCAGGAGCAGCTGAAAGAAGAAGGGGGTGGAGGCACTCGGATAATGACCATGTTTCTGCAGCTGATAAAATCTCCAACTATGCTGGTGGTTATGGTCATCGTGACCTTTAATTGGTAAGTCGTACATGATCTTATGCAGCCTATAATTTAACATTATTCGTATCTGCCCTAGCCCCAACCCCATACCTAAACAAAACAAGGTTTGGGTGGATTGGGTAAGGTGAAAGGAGATCTATGATGCGACAGGGATCAAAACAGGGACGTTTCTACTTTTAAGCTAATAAAATGTTACCTCTAAGCGACGACTTCACTTCATAGATGTAGGCTACTCCTTACTGTGCACATTCTCATTGACTTGTCCACTGTTGCTCAAGGTTCCCAAGATATTATAGCGTGTTATATAATTCATACCGATAAGATAAAAAAAATAGTTTTAGAGCATAAGCGCATAAACGCATGCCAGTACCAGTAGCACATATACAGACAATAAAACATACCGGGAACTGTAGGCAAAGCCTTCGTTTCAGTCACAATGTACTCTTTTTTTTACAAACCGAATTGGAAGTAGACCTATATTATGGGCTTCCCAGTGTCTGCTATAATTTCCTCCTATGCAGAGGCTGTCATTGTGTCAATTCTTTCTAGTTCGTTTTTGCTTTTCTATCATCATAATTATTGATTATTCCAAAAACATCGGGACTTTCCTGGTATTGCAAAGCATCCCAAATGACCACCTGTTCTTGGTCGGAGGACGTTAAACGGACTTTCGTTCATTTTCTTCTTTTTTTCTCCTGCAGGTGTGTCGTGTCCATGACGTACTACGGACTGTCTCTGAACGTGGGTAACCTCGGAGGCAGTCTGCGGGTCAACTTCTTCCTGTCCAGCACAGTGGAGATAATTGGCTACATCCTGGCCTGGGTCCTGCTGGAGCGCCTGGGGAGGAAACGATCTCACTGCTGCTTCCTCCTGACTGCTGGGCTGTCCTGTCTGGCCACCATCCTCACCATGTCTCTGGGAGGGAAAGGTACCGTCGTTGTGTCCTTTGGAGGAGGCATCTTAGGAGGGAAAGGTACCGTCGTTGTGTCCTTTGGAGGACATCCAGTCATTGCATCTTAGGAGGGAAAGGTACCGTCGTTGTGTCCTTTGGAGGACATCCAGTCATTGCATCTTTAGGAGGGAAAGGTACCGTCGTTGTGTCCTTTGGAGGACATCCAGTCATTGCATATTTAGGAGGGAAAGGTGCCTTCATTGTGTCCTTTGGAGGACATCCAGTCATTGTATCTTTAGGAGGGAAAGACAGGCCTACAGTCTTTGCGTCCGTAGAATTTACAGGTAAGCTTACAGTAATTGTGTCTGGGGGGTTTGTTGGGGAAAGTACAGTCATTGTGTTTCTAGGAAGGAAAGGTGCCTTCATTGTGTCCTTTTGAGGAAATCCAGTCATTGTATCTTTAGGAGGGAAAGGTGCCTTCATTGTGTCCTTTTGAGGAAATCCAGTCATTGTATCTTTAGGAGGGAAAGACAGGCCGTTGCATCCGTAGAATTTACAGGTAAGCTTACAGTAATAGTGTCTGTTTTTTGTGTTGGGGAAAGTAGAGTCGTGTTTCTAGGAAGGAAAGGTGCCTTCATTGTGTTTCTTTTTCTGACTGTACACTAATTTGTGCTCACCTGTCCCCATTCGCTACAGGCTCCCCCTCCCTGTCTCCTCCCACCCCTGACTTTATCCCTTCCTGATCCCAATCTGCTATTCTCCTCTCAGCTGTTGACACGGAACCGACATTTGAAAGCTTCACATGTCACACTCCTCAGGTCAGAATGTCCTCTTCTTTTTGTTTATCATCTTGACAAGAAGCCTTGGCAGTCACCATCTTCAACCACCACAGTTAAGCGTTCAATCATTGTGCCACTAAGAATGAAAGTATCATTATTGTGCTGCTTTTACTGGGATAGATACACTCTCAGTCATGAGGAAAGGGAACAGCATATCTCTTGTGAGAGAAAAATGTGTAATCTTTGTGTCTCTAAGAATGAAGGTATGATTATTGTGCTTCTTGTACTGGGAAAGATACATTCATGCGTCTCTTAGAGAAAAAGGCACAGCATAACTCCTGTGATAGGAAAAGGCATAATCTTTGTGTCTCTAGGGTAGAAAGGTACAGCCTTTTCTGTTCAATCTAAAATAATAAATTAATACTAAATCAGCATAGAAAATAATTTCATAAAAGATATTAAAACAGAAAAAAACAATGTCGATAATGCTGTTTTATAGGGACGTCATGCTCACATTGTATCATTTACATGATGAAATTTAACGTCACACGTTCATCTAGCATTGTGAATAACTCCTAAAGTTATCCAGAACCGCTCTTCTCTTTCTATGTACAGTTTTTATTTAGTCCTGTCTGTAATGTCGTTTGCACATTAATGTGGACACAGGTTGTTGTTGTTTTGACACAGAGTTGGAGTGGGTGACCATAGCTCTAGCCATGGTGGGCAAGATGGGCATATCAGCCTCCTTCTCTTGCATTTACATCATCGGTGCCGAGATCTACCCCACTGTCGTCCGAAACTTCGCACTGGCTTTCAGCTCTACTTGCGGACGAATAGGAGGAGTGGTGTCTCCCTACATAGCAGACCTGGTACGTACAACACTGCATCATCATATTGACTGTGGTTTGTGTTCTGCCTGTCTGCAGACACTGCTGTCTCATCACTGTTAACTGCTAGCCACCATAGGAAGGGGCGATCAGACATGTAACAACAAATCATCGTGGATGTTAGTGCTCCCCTATGTAGTAGACAATAGTATGTAGCAAAATGTCATCGTTGTTGTGCAGTATTCACAAAGAGCCAGAATTGGTATGGATCAGAACTACTTCATTGTGTCATTTCCGCTTTGGTTTGTAGCAAAGTGTAGTGTGAATGAAATTCTGCTTAACGTCCCCAGGTCTGGAACAGACACATATATGGGACATTAGTAGATATAAAGATGGTGGGAGCGATCCTGGAGGCAATGCCCGGACGCAGTGCAACACCAGGAAAGACGCGAATGTTTAACAATACAGATGTATATAAAAACCAAAAGTGTAGTACCTCGCGTTTGCTTTAAATCTGGTATGGAACAAACCGGTATCAGTGACCTGCTCCAAAATTGTAAGGAGGTCTCGATTTTGTCTCCTTTATGGTATGTTTACTTTTCTGTCTGTCTGTTGGAGTAAAGCTGGTTTCTTTCTGAAATACCCTTCTTAAAATTACTTCATGTAAAGCCAGTGAGTTCGTTATAAGTATGGCCAGGCATGGTCATATTCAGAGAATTCTCTGAAATCAGAGAAAAGCTAATGCAGAAAATCAAATGTCAGAAGGGGTTTTAAGCTTGAGGAGATGCCCCTTTCCCCAAGTTTGAACAGTTTTACATATATATCTTCAAGAGAAATTGCCTACTGATCACCATAAAGGGGTTTTAATCCTTTTACATGTATTACACAAAGAGACATCTCCTGAAACCCTATAATATTTTCAGAGCAAAATGTGACTCAGCACCACGAAAGGGACATTAAGTCGCTGGGCTAGTTTCTCACAACAGGCTTGCAAAGTCAAAAATATCGTTTTTTGTCAATTTTGAGTTATGGGTATATTTGTGTTCTCTAACATACTATATTTCATATTTATAAAGAATAATCTTTTATATGGTCTCTAAATGGTCTTATTAAATATTAAATATAAATTCACATAACTCTGGAACGGAAAAAGGTACAAGAATGTTTTTTGTATCTTTAGAAAGAGAATTGTCTGAAGTTTTTTCTCAAATGTGTAATTTTCTCAGAATGGTCAGTTTGACACTTAATGTCCCTTTCGTGGTGCTGGGTCACAAATGCTTTCCTTCCATTAACATGCCTGAAAAAGGAAAAGGAGACCAATAAAAAGTGAATTGAAGGTTTGAACTGCTTCAAATTTTTATTTATTAAAGGGTCTTCACAAGGGGACACGCTCTATTCGGATGCAAAACGCTCTGAAACTGAAACGCCACAGCATTGTTTTAAAGTATCGATTGGCACAGACTGCAAACTCTATCGCAATTACCTACCTTTTGTGTCTCATTCTTCAAAATACATTGATATGAGCACTCACGCATTTCCCCCCAAAAAATCGCAGATCCTCCCGGCCCACCATTGTGCCTCGGCCACAACGTCATTTTCTTTGTGATTATACCGATGGCTTGGAGTCAAAACGGACTATCTTTAGATAGTCCATTGACGTATTATTGAACTTATTACAAAAACTAATAACTTGTATATAAAAAAAAAAGACTGCAGAAATATGAAAAGCATAACCCACCTTTTTATATTTCTGCAGTCATTGTTTGATACAAGTTATTAGTTTTTTGTAATAAGTCCAATATTACGTCAATGGACTATCTAAATATAGTCCGTTTTGACTCCAAGCCTTTTTTTTGGACGTCACCCACAGATGCTGGTGTGAAACAGGCAGAGTTATATAAATGACGTATAGCTTTATACCGATTTCACAAAACTGGAACAAAGCAGACGACCTTCGAGTGAACTGCATTTTGTTGTTGCAAATTATGGCTTATCGGCTCAATTTGTATTGAAGAATGGGACACAAAAGGTAGGTAATAGCGATAGAGTTCGCACCCTGTGCTTATCATATCCTAAAACCACGCTGTGGCGTTTTTCACAGCGCTTGTGCATCGGAATAGAGCGCTGGACTGTCCTTTAAAGACACTGACCCACCAAGATCAAGTCCCTTGTGTTTCTTTTCTGGGTAGGTGCGACTCACATACAAATGTCCTCAACTTCAAAGTGAGGCTGTTCTTCACAGTCTCTGTCTCGTTTTCAATTTGGGGGCATTTGCATGGGAAGTCAGACCTGGTCAAAATAATATTTATTACCAGCGAGAGAGGGGAAACAAGTGAAACCCGTGATTTTCACTCACGTATCTGGTGGGTCTTTAAAGTAGTTGTTTTCCCCTCTCAGGGTCTGTACGTAGGAGGGCGGTTCGGTGCCGTTCTGCCTCTGGTGGGGTTTTAACAGGTAGTTGTTTTCCCCTCTCAGGGTCTGTACGTAGGAGGGCGGTTCGGTGCCGTTCTGCCTCTGGTGGTTTTAAGGTAGTTGTTTTCCCCTCTCAGGGTCTGTACGTAGGAGGACGGTTCGGTACCGTTCTGCCTCTGGTGGTTTTAAGGTAGTTGTTTCCCCTCTCAGGGTCTGTACGTAGGAGGGCGGTTCGGTGCCGTTCTGCCTCTGGTGGTTTTAAGGTAGTTGTTTTCCCCTCTCAGGGTCTGTACGTAGGAGGACGGTTCGGTACCGTTCTGCCTCTGGTGGTTTTAAGGTAGTTGTTTTCCCCTCGCAGGGTCTGTACGTAGGAGGGCGGTTCGGTGCCGTTCTGCCTCTGGTGGTGTTCGGAGGCAGGGATGGCCGTTGCGGCTGGACTGTCCGCCCTCTACCTGCCAGAAACCCTGCACCGAACCCTGCCGGACACGCTGACCGAGGCCGTCACCTTTGTCCAGTGAGTCAGCCACTGGGGAAATAGAGTTTACGATACTATCAGTATGTCGTTGTTGTCGTACCCTGGCTAAAATACTCCAGCGATCATCTCAACAGCCGAATCACTTGAACACTATGGTACAAATGCATCAGCTAGGGATGAGAAACATTACCTGTGTTACCGTTTTTTGCTTACCCCGCCACGTGAGCAGCCACACACTCCGTCTTTGGAGGATTTTGGAGACTGATGATGATTTTTTGCTAGGAGCTAGTCATGGCTTAGGAGCAATCCCTGCATAAGCCATGCAGAACATAGCACCATTTTGATGTAGCCATGGTGTTCTAGCCTACGTCAATTGGTCCTGACACAGCCTTAAGTCGAGGCGAACGATCAGTATAAACAATATATATTTTAGCACACAGGCAACACATATTATTGTCTTGTACAAAATGAGTCTTTTACCACATACTTTGGAATAGTAATATGGATAGTCTTTTTGTCCTTGCCAGCCCCCCCCCCCCCCACCCCCCCCCCCCCCACCCCCCCCCCCCCTTTTTTAAACTTGTTGATCCGATTTGGCTGACGATTTCAAGAGAGTTGCAGGACTCTAAGCGATGGCCAGATTTGCAATATTAATTCAAAGCCGTGAATTCGGCAAAATTTCAATCTTCAATAACTCAAAAAAAGGTGGAACAAAATTCGTTGATATTTTCAGCTGTTTTTTTATTTTTACTAAAAGCTATATTTGCTACACCTCTGGTGTAAAAACGAACCAGAGGTACAACCGGAAGTGCCCCAGGTTAGGCTCAGAGAGCTGTCGTTTGGTTCACAGAATAACCGAAACCGGAAGTGACGTCACTTCAAAAGTCATGGGGATCAGTGTGTTTCTGGGGAGCTGTCGGTGGACGGTCGTGGTGGCAACCTCGGAGGATGACCTCACTCACGCTAGCTCCGCGACTAAGAGAATAGTGTCGTCAGTAGTGGGGCTTAGTAGGTGGTGTCCTGCGTGTAGGCTCCACTGAACTCCACCGAAGTGTTTCAGCAGCAGTGCAGTGTCTCCTCGGTTGGTTGCCTCCTGACGGCCTAACAATAGATTCGCTCCCCTTGGACAACTGGTCTCGGTTTCTGTGACTTGAACAAACCAGGGTGTAGGCTGCGAGTCGGGACTAGGAATGAGCGGCATGGGAGCAACGCCACTGTACTGCCCAGAAGATGGGAAAGCAAAAAAAGAAAAAAAAGGAATTGACGTCAACCAAACCACGCTATCGGATATTACAGCCCTTTCTTCTGGCCCAGTTCTTTAAAATGTTTGGCGATATGCTAAGCTGTTTGGAAATTATTCAAATTTATAAAAAATTAGGTTTGCGTCACATTCAGTTACTGGGTTCTATTTTTTCGGATTTCTGGTTTCTTCACCTGTTTTCAATGAAATTTGCTTGAACGTTGAAGGACACTATTCTTATGCTAAATGTACATTATCAAATCGATTGGCCACACTGATTGACCACACACACATGCACACGCGTGCATGCGCGCACATACAGAAGAGAGAGAGCGAAGCGAGAGAAGAGAGAGAGAGATGAGAGAGAGAGAGAGAGAGGAGAGAGAGAGAGAGAGACAGCGAGAGAGACACATTGAACACTGAAAAACTTTATTAAACAAGGAGAGAGAACTCAAACTCAAACTCAACTCAAAACTCAAACTTTTTAATGATTAGGCCATCTGCCCGTATCGCATATGGGGAGGGGGGGGATGAGCATATAAATCATAACATAAAACAAAATATATATAGGATAATAGAAAAGAATAAGGAAAGGCGGCATTGCGAGTAAACATCAAAGAAAACAAGGAGAGAGAGAGAGAGAGAGCGAGAGAGGGAGAGAGAGGGGGGGGGGGGGTAGAGACAAAGAGAGACAGAGAGATGTAAAGAAGTCATGCCACGATGTATTTTGCCAATTGATTGTCAATACCTTTCACTCTACAGGAATCGCAGTGGTAACACGAACAGAAAGAAGGCAATGAAGGCTGGTGACGAGAAGGAAGAAGAACAGACGGAGAATTCTTTGCTGTAAGAAACCCAGATAGCACGCCGACCGTGGGCCAACGTTAGTCGGACGTCGGGCCGCGCCGGTGTCGTATATAGTAATACTGTCGCCGTGGGATCGTGTCGCAGCGATAGCATTTCACGTGAAATACTGTTGCAGCGATATTATTTTCTGGAAAAAACTCCCGCGACAAATTTTCACGAAAAATGTCCTATAAAATATTGTCTCATGCCTTAAAATACTGTCGCTCCACATTTTGCGACATTTTTTGGCGACAAGACACTGTGAAATATTGTAGTCAGTAAATACTGTCGCTTGCGACACATTTCCACGTGAAATGTTGCTGCTAGAGTTAATATTTTCTGTGAAATATGGTCGTAGCGTTAATATTTCACAGCGACGGTGAAATGCTGTCGCTGCAACACGATTTTATTTTTAGGTAGCGACGCCATTTTATGGACATTTCTTGTGAAATCCTGTCGCGCTTCAATTTTTTCTAAAATAATGTCGCTCAGCGACACTTTTCCACGAATAAGCTGCAGTATTTCCCCAGGAAAATAACTGTCGTTGCGACACAATTTTATGAGCGACAGTATTATATACGACACCGGCGCGTCGGCTCGACGTTGCGCCGATGGGCAAAAATGCGGCTAGCCGACATCGGACATCCGATCATTTACCGACGACAGCATTTGGGTGGTGTGCTATAAGGGAACAGCGTCAACACTGTCAACATCCTCCAATGCCGCAGCGTAATGGGGCCGGGCAAGCAGCAATTCTCTGTGGATATCATCCAATCATTGTGCACAATGTAATAGGCACGCATGTTGATAATGATGAATTGTATATAAATTATAGAATATTTTAGCCATCGTTTGGTTTCAAGGTTTCAAGGTTTATTTCTGAAAGCCCCTTGGGGTTACATGGAATAAAAAGAAAAATTGGAAGAAAATGAACGGAAAGAAACAAAATTCAAAATAAAAGAAATTATAAAGAAAAGAAAAAGACAAACACAAATTACACAGAAAGGGCCTGGCATAAGCAGCTGTCTTGTTACGACAGGCAATGCGGCGAATCACACCACATTACATGTGAATGAAACAACAAGAATGTTGCACATCCTACAACAACATCACCAGTCACACAAACTACAATACACTACATTTCACAATGCATCTCTATCGCACACGCTAGCCATGTGATCTGTAGTAGTCATTGTGACGCAGCATGTCACAACAGCAAGAAACCTTGATCAAAACGCAGCATAATAATATGACACAACTCATCCTCATAGCACACACCAGCGATTCAAACAAATTGTCACAATACATGCTAGAACTCACACGCCAGCCATCAAGCAACAACATGACATATCACAACACATGGCGCTGATTCATACTACACAGTATTTCCACATAATTATGTCGTTACCCTCTATAAATTTAGAACAGCAAATAATAAAAGAATTGTGGTAAGGTAGGGAGGAAGGTGGTAGAGTGGTTAAGACGTTTGCCTGCCGAATTGTAATTGCGTGACTGGGCACGTGAATGGACACCGGGTTCGGAAATCCCGTCCTCGCCCTTTTCTTTCTAGTTCGACACGAAAATCGAGCTGAACGTCCAGTCCTTCTTTCGGATGGGGACTTAAAGCTAGTCTGACCCTGCGCTTTACGCCTAAAATCCCACGGCAGTTGAAAGTCGGTAAGAGCAGGGCAGAATCCCGCTGCCTGTATGGCCAAATTGATAGCTAGGTTTCCCCCAAGTCTGCCCCCCCCCCCCTCCTCACCCTGCCCCCCCCCAAATTTTTTTTTTTTTTTTAAATTGGGTAGGCACTGCGCTTGCGGCGACGTGCTCTCCAGTGGAAAGCAGCCCGAATTTCACAGATAAGTCTCTATGACTAGAATATACAAAATACCAAAAAATCTGCCCGTAAATCACTACGTTTTGCTGTACATACCTAGATCGAAAGAATTTGAGAAAAGTGGGTGATGAAATGAGGTAACCTGTGAATTCTTATTTAATTGTTTGAGCCGAACAAAAGAGGCATCTTCGTCCAGATGGATTGTAGAGGGGAAGTGTTAGTTTTTTGGCTCGTTTGCCGTTTTCTTGTGTATCCAAGTTGATAAAGGCGCATTCGCCCAAATATCCAGTTGTTTTGTTGTGTCTCTTGTGAATATAATAACGTCACTTTACACTTGTGGTGTACTTGTTTGTTTGTTGCATGTTCCAGTGACGTTGCAGTCCGTTTCAGTTTAAAAAAAATCTTCCTGAGTACTTTTTTGTACGGCCAAATGCTTATAAATTTAAAGCTTCGTTTGCTTCAAGAAATAGGACGCTCTTCGGGTCAAAGTCATGGGGATCAGCGTGTTCTGGGGAGCTGTCGGTGGACGTTCGTGGTGGCGCCCTCGGAGGAGGACCTCACTCACGCTGGGCTCCGCGACTAAGAGAATAGTGTCGTCAGTAGGGGGCTTAGTAGGTGGTGTCCTGAACAGGCTCCACTGAACTCCACCGAAGTGACTCAGCAGAAGTGCAGTGTCTCCTCGGTTGGTTGCCTCCTGACGGGCCTAACATAGATTTGCTCCCCTTGGACTGCTGGTTTCGGTTTCTGCGACTTGAACAAACCTGGGGTGTTTAGCTGTGAATTGGGATTCGGAAACGAGCGGCGTGGGAGCAACGCCACTGTACGGCCCAGAAGATGGGGACAGAAAAAAAAAAAAAAAAAAAGAAATAGGACGCTCATAATCGGAATAAACGTTATGAACAGGGTTTTTCCCAGCGTTAAGTTATATGGACAAAATGTCATATTTCTTATTCTATTGCGCTTTGTTGCAGGTACATTTTGTCCATGGATTTGTTTATCTAGTTTCATATTGTTTGTCTGTTCTGATAGTGATATCATGGACATCACTCTACTCTGGTGTTTGAATGTTTCATATTGTTTGTCTGTTCTGATAGTGATATCATGGACATCACTCTACTCTGGTGTTTGAATGTTTCATATTGTTTGTCTATTCTAATAGTGATATCATGGACATCACTCTACTCTGGTGTTTGAATGTTTCATATTGTGTGTGCTTTGCTTTGCCGGCGGGTGGGTAGCAAAAAATTGTCCCCGTGGGGATACCGGGGGGTCTTCTGATACAAATAGTCCCCCCGCTTTCTGGAAGTTCTGTGCTTGTAGCTTAACTTCCTCTAATGTGTCACTCCTCTTTGACTCTTCCTTTTCCCCTTTGCTTACTGTCATCTTACTATCTTTCTGCCTTTCCTGTTGATTCTCCTGCCTTTTTTTGTGGCAAGAAACGCTTTCAAAGAAGATTTCATCCAGCCGAAGTCGGACTTGCTGGGCCTAACTTATTTCTTAGATGCATAACGGCAGCATGACGCATCTACGAAGAAGAAGATGATAGGTAATAAACCATTAATTCACTATGAATATCATCCATTGCAGCAGAGTAATGGACAACAATTCACTGTGAATATCATCCAGTGCAGCAGAGTAATGGGCAACAACTCACTGTGAATATCATCCAGTGCTGCAGAGTAATGGGCAACAATTCACTATGAATATCAACCATTGTAGCAGAGTAATGCGCAACAATTCACTATGAATATCAACCATTGTAGCAGATAATGGGCAACAATTCACTATGAAGTAGCAGAGTAATGGGCAACAACTCACTGTGAATATCATCCAGTGCTGCAGAGTAATGGGCAACAATTCACTATGAATATCATCCATTGCAGTAGAGTAATGGGCAACAACTCACTGTGAATATCATCCATTGCAGCAGAGTAATGGGCAACAACAATTCACTGTGAATATCATCCATTGTAGCAGAGTAATGGGCAACAACACTGTGAATATCACTGTGAATATCATCCATTGTAGCAGAGTAATGGGCAACAATTCACTATGAATATCATCCAGTGCAGCAGAGTAATGGGCAACAATTCACTATGAATATCATCCATTGTAGCAGAGTAATGGGCAACAATTCACTGTGAATATCATCCATTGCAGCAGAGTAATGGGCAACAATTCACTGTGAATATCATCCATTGCAGCAGAGTAATGGGCAACAATTCACTGTGAATATCATCCATTGTAGCAGAGTAATGGGCAACAACTCACTGTGAATATCATCCAGTGCAGTAGAGTAATGGGCAACAATTCACTGCAGAGTAATGGGCAACAATTCACTATGAATATCATCCATTGCAGCAGAGTAATGGGCAACAATTCACTGTGAATATCATCCATTGTAGCAGAGTAATGGGCAACAATTCACTATGAATATCATCCATTGCAGCAGAGTAATGGGCAACAATTCACTGTGAATATCATCCATTGCAGCAGAGTAATGGGCAACAATTCACTGTGAATATCATCCATTGCAGCAGAGTAATGGGCAACAATTCACTATGAATATCATCCATTGTAGCAGAGTAATGGGCAACAATTCACTATGAATATCATCCATTGCAGCAGAGTAATGGGCAACAATTCACTGTGAATATCATCCATTGCAGCAGAGTAATGGGCAACAATTCACTATGAATATCATCCAGTGCAGCAGAGTAATGGGCAACAATTCACTGTGAATATCATCCATTGTAGCAAAGTAATGGACAACAATTCACTGTGAATATCATCCATTGTAGCAAAGTAATGGGCAACAATTAACTATGAATATCATCCAGCAGAGTAATGGACAGCAGAGTAATGGTAGCAACAATTCACTGTGAATATCATCCATTGTAGCAAAGTAATGGGCAACAATTCACTGCGAATATCATCCATTGTAGCAGGAGTACATGGGGCAACAATTTCACTGTGGAATATCATCCATTGTAGCAGAGTAAGGGCAACAATTCACTGCGAAATATCATCCATTGCCGCAGAGTAATGGCAACATGTCTCTATGAACATCATCAAGCTGTGTCACATTGAGATTATCCTCAAGGAAATCATTAGGAGTCATTATCTAAAGTCATTAAACCATAGTACTTTTATATTAGAAGGCAACTTCTAAGATATCATGACGATAATTCTTCATACATATCGTGTGTGAATACAGGCCCAGGTCTTGCAGAGAAACGTGCAACAAATTCGCGCCTTTTTCCTTCCAACAAATTTGAAAAAACTTTTCATCAAGAGAGGCAACTCTTCCAGACTCTAAAGTTGGTACTGCATTGATAGAGTTTGATCCCCTCTTCATCGTTCACGTCTGTAAAGTCCCACCCACAACGGTACTGTGTGGGATGATGTGAGTGTAAAAATCATGTGCGTGTGTGGTTGCTTTAGTGTGTGTGTGTGTTCTCTGTATATCCTTTTAGTGGACCCCCAATAAACATGTTGTTGAAGATCGTGAGATTTTACTAGATATATGTGTAGGCTTAGTATTACGCGTGCGCGGATGTTTAGTTTTGGACGGACATTAAAATTGTGCAGTACAAGCATGTATGCGTGTGTAGGTCTATGTGTTGGTGGTGTGTGTGTGTGGTGTGTGTGTGTAGGCACACACGTGTTGCGTGTAATGTCGTGACACTGCGTGTGCGAATGGTATTCGTGTGTATGTGTTTGTGTTGCGCAGCATGTATGCATGGGGTTTTAAAGCTGTAACGGTTGAGCATTAATTTGTTGCTCAACATGTTTGCAGGCGCCCGTGATCGCGTATATAAGCAAAAACACAGGATACAGACAAGGAGAAGACACAAACAACAGTCTTACAGACACACACAACACAAACACACACACACAAGCGCGCCACGCACGCCAACGCACGCGCACGCACCCGCACACGCACGCACACGCACACACACCACAACACACAACACACAGGAGAGAAACTTGGATGTGCCCCATGGAGTTGCCTGAAGAGTTCGGGAAAACTCGTCGAATGGAGGTAGGTTTCGGTGTGTAAGGAGAATCCACTGGAGGAGCTGCAGTTGGCTGCGCCTGTGTCCGCTTGTTGTAGGAGAGTTGGCACAGGCATTCGGAATCCAGGAGTACAGCTCGCTGTGGTGGAGTTTCCTTGTACAGGACTTCACTTCCGTGGAAATAGCCAAGAATGGGATGGGGTTTGGACCAAAGGCAAAGATTTTTGGGACAGGGACCAAGGAGTTTGGGGAGGGAAGAGTGGGTGGAGGAGTGAAGGCATTAGGTAGACTGTCAATGATGCCTTGGACAGACGCTCCGGTTCGATGATGAAGTTCAACGGAAGGTTCTTGATGAGCGCATGTGATCCTCGTGGAGTCTGATCTTGGGTGTGTCACGATGCCACAAGAGAAAAAACATCTTTCATCGTCATCCGGAATCATGGATGTCAACGTGTCTCACTTTGGAGGGCAGACCATAGCAACACGCGGCATAGTGTCCAGTTTGGGCAGCGGGGAGCACGTCGGTGCCCTCGGAAGGGCAAGTGTTCTGCGTGAAGCGTTTATACGAAGTGTAGTTAGTAGGCATTGATTCATCTTCATTTGATATTATGAATTGGACTTGATCCTCACACACACACATCACACACGACACACACACTGACACAACCCACACAACTGACACACACACACACGTGACACACACAAACACACACACACGCCACACAAGCGCGCAACCACACCTAGACATACATAAACCACACGACCATACGCGCACCGCGTGCGCGCCGCGCGAACGCAAAGCACGCACATCACACACACACACATACACACCAACACATTACACTTTTTTTCTGTGTATGTCCTTTTTTTTTTTTACAGTTAACGGTTGTGTTTTTCACGTTCTGTTATCCTGTTATTTTCTTAGTTCTTTTTCCTGGGCACCCATCAGCGGTGACGGTGATAGGGTTTTCAAAGCTTATAATAGGTTTTTATAGAAATTTTTTTGAATGTCGGACACCACAGTGTCACGGTCAGTCAAGTTGATTTTCGCTTCTAGGCACCACCGAAAGGGACATTAAGTGTCAAGATGACCATTCTGAGACAAGGTTCCAATGGAACAAATTAGACAATTCTTAAATGATTACCATACAAATGATTCTTGTAAATGTTTCGTGTTTAGAGATGCATGAGCATTCAAAGTTGGTATGGGGTGACTGTCGGCCATTTGAGAAACCACAGTCTAAGAAGTTTAGTCTAGCTGAACCACAATGCATACATCCTAATCAATTTCAAAGCACTTTTATGGAGCCTTTAGAGACCATAATAAAGATTATACTTCATAAATACGAAATATAGAGATGTTAGAGAGTACGAAAATCACATATAACTCAAAAATTAATAAAAAATTGAGAAGTTCTGACTTTGCACAAGCCTGTGCAGTGAGAAACTAGCCCAGCGACTTAATGTCCTTTGTGGGTGCGGGTTTGTGTGAGCTGTTCTGGTACCAGTTAGTCACATACGCTCATTCCCACAACTTTGATTAAATTTGATAGAGAAAGCGATTGCCTACCACACACCATCTAATAGTACACATACGCTGTTCCCTTATACCTTAAGGTCCCCACATTTTGTCGTCAGATCTGGGTATGTGGGTCTAATGATGAAAGTCGGTACAAGGTGTGTGGGAACGTATGGTATACCTCCGAGATTATGGGGTTTTTTGATCGGATTAGACGAGAACGAACGAACGAGATTTGTTAATCAGGGGTTATAGAGAGAGGAGAGAGAGAGAAGATAGACGAGGACTAGAGAGAGAGAGCCGCGCCCTTCGTACCCAGAACCGCCATTGTCTGCAACGCCACCGCGGAGAAGACGACGACAGATGAGAGAGAGAGAGAGAGAGAGCGAGGGACGAAACGAACGAAACGAAACAGAAACGGAAATGTTATTTAAACAAAACGTAATGAGATTAGACATTACAAAAAGTCTTTTTTTACACTGCAGTCTGCAAAAAACAAACAAAAAAGAACAAAACAAGAAGGTGGACAAAAAAAATAGGGGGAGAGCAAAAACGTTCTGGTACAAAGTACATCAAAGTTGAAGAGAGAGAGCAGCAGAACGGATGAGAGAGGGAGAGGAGAGAGGGAGAAGATTTTGAGATGAGAGAGCGAAGATGAGGAGAAGAGGGTAGAGAGAGAGAGAGGAGAGAGAGAGAGAGAGAGGGGGGGGGCTTGAAGTCGAGTGAGCTTTAGATTTCGTTTAAAGTGTTAAATACTATAATTGTTGATGGTCAACGATCATAATTGACGATATTAGGGGTAGACGGGGTAAAAAGCGCATGGGCGGTAGAAGGCCACCCAATGTATCTCAGGAAAATAAAGAAAATTTCAGTCAAATGTTGCCCATGAGACGAATGCTAGAACATTAAAGCTCGTATCATGGGCAAATGAGACTGGACATTTCTTATTTCATGAAGATAAGTGGGGTGGGCTTTGCGTTACCCGCCCATGCAGCTTTTTACCGTCTTCCACCTACCAGGTTATGAGCAGAAAGTATATTCATATCAAATAAGATTTACATTTCTTAGAGTCACTTTCTTTAAAAATGGCACTCCATTTATGTTAAGTGATGTCGTAGAAGAGGCCTATGTTAATAATGATGCAAATGGATTTACTGCCATATTCGTATGAATGAACCGTTTTTTACAAAAAAAAAAAAAAAAATCAAACAAATATTTAAAAAATATTCCAGTACACAAACGCGCGCACGCACCCAAACGCACCACAGGACACACACAACAACACCCACAACACACACACACACACCACCAAACACACACAACACACACACACACACACACACACACACACACGCACGGAGACGACACGCACATAACACACACACACACACACAAACACACACACACTACAGAGAGCAGAAGACGAGAGAGAAGAGGAGACGAGAGAGAGAGAGGAAGAGGGATAAAAGAGAAGAAGAGACAGACCCTAGTTTTATTTCCTGAGAGCGAGAGAGAGAGGATGCAGAGTAAATATGAGGTAGAGAGACGAGAGGGAGAGAGAAGAGAGAGAGAAGCGGCCACACACGCACAGATCATTTCAGTTATGTCCAGGGTGAGGGCATGACAAATGAATGGCCACTACAATTTAGACTCTGCTCTGAAGTATGTTTGCAAGATTTTGTAAAAAGACCAATTTGATCAGTTTATCAACTTCCTTGGCATATCTCCCCTAAGTCGTAACTCCAGAACCTACTAATTATGTATCCACAGCTTGACGGTGCCTCAACCAACATGGGAGTAAAAGAAAACAGCTGATGAGGGGGGGGGGATGTCTGGAAGATAATGATAAGGACACAGAAACGACCGTGTTTTCCACCTGTGTTGTTTTGAAAAGATTGTAACGTTCGTTACTTTTGTATGGGAATCAGTCTGAGCCATATCAAATTATCGAAACTTTTTTGTTCAAAATGTCTGGATGAGGTGCATCAGGCATCTGGTTTTTTAAGGTAGGAAATGCAGGGTGGGAGGGCGAGGCAGAGGAAAGGTTGGTTTAGTAGAGGTGCTTTCTTACAATCATTGTGTGCAATTTTGAGTTACATTTCCAGTTTTATCCTTTGCGATTGCCCTGAAGCTGCACTTACAGCATGTGTGCTAAAAGCATAGGTAGGTAGCCCGGTCGGGAGTGTCGCATGAAAAAAGGTAGCTAGTATAAAAATAAAAAGCCTCGCTACTATGAGAGTCTGTATTGTCGCAACCACAAATTTCACTTTTCGTACTTGTAAACACCATTTCAACTAACTATAACCTAACCCCTAACCCTAGGAAAAAAGTGAATTTGTGATGTCATGCTCCAATGTCGCAAATATTAACACTGTCATTAGGTAGCGAGCTTTTTATTTTAACGGCTACAATTTCATGCGCAGGCCCTGTCACTATCGGTCAGGTCAGGGTCAGAGGTAATGAGGCAACATAGGCTCGGCGGCCTCTGAAGTGCCTTTCAATATAGTTTCTATTAGTATGAGCACAGCCTGATGACGGTTGGTGAGACACAATCCAGTCATGAAAATAGGGGTGTCGTAAAAAATAGTAGATCGCTATATATGAGAGTCTGTATTTCAACTATTTGCGAACAACCACAAATTCACTTCTGTACTTTACGTTTAAAAACCATTTAACTCACCTAACCTAACTATCCCTAACCTAGAAAAAAGTTAAATTTGTCGGTTCATTGCTCAATTGCAAAATAGGGAAATACACACTGTCTAGGTAGCGAGCTAACTTCTTTTTACGAGCTAGCACGATTTTCATGCGCAGGCCCTATAATTTTTAGCACAAAAAAATGTACGGGAAAAACAACAATGCAACAATAGTGAAATGCTTGCAAATATTTAAATCACACATGTAAAAGTTAGCAACATTATGACCACAGATAGTGATACTGAGATAGCGTCCGATAAGACGTATTGATCATGGATGCAGTAGGGCGTTAGCCACGGCATGGTTCATCAATGTGACAGGAATATACAATCGTACAACCGGTCAGAAAGGGATGGGGTTGAAGAAGGTTGGGGTAAGAGTTAGAAACAAGAACAAAAAAAAGCCTAAAATAAATCAGCCATTTTTTGTGTGCAATTTTGGGGAAAGTATGTCTGTCGCTTAATCTGCACCAAAACGTAAGCCGACATCTTGATTGTTTACACAACTTACAAAGGAACTTGCGTTCCTAGGGTTATTTATTACTGACACCACTCTAACTCTAACCAATGCTTCGCTCTCACGGACATGGTCAGTCATTGGGACCGTGGCCCTAAAAGAGAAGAGGAAGAAGATGTATCGGACCCATATCGCGCGAGTAAGTCCGATATCAGTGAACGCATCTTGATCTTGGCTAGACAATGCCCTATGGCATCCATACCTCAGAATAAGGTATTTTACTCAATAGGTTGATAGGAGAAAGTAAATTACCAGGAAGTACTTGAGCCGATAATTTGTCGGGTGCAGTGATTTGGTAGTGGTAGTTGCACTGGGATTTGTTGGGGCGCAGGGTGGGAATGAGTATGGTGTGTTTGTGTGTGTTTCTTTGTGCCTCGCTAAAAATGTAATTATGTGTGTAATGTGTAGTGCATGTGTCGCTTATTTTTATTATTGACTGTAGTCGAAATACCACTTTAGTAACACCTCACAGTTTGTGGGTCATTATATCGAGAACTCCTGCGCGACGGGTTCATACGGTCCCCTTCCTTAACGGTTTGTAAAAGTTTTGGAAAGACCCCTGCGGGACCTTTTTCAGACCTCAAAGTCCATTTAAAAAAATTGAACTGGATTTGTAAAAGTTCATAAATTGATTGCCTCTCCCTCAAAACAGAACGAAAAGAAGGAAGCACTACTATGAGGTGATAAGGTATTTTTATTCTACTAGAAAGAAAAATGCAAAGGAGGGGAACAACCAATTTAAACTGCACTAATTTTTTTAAATATCCTATGATGACGATGTCCGCGTACCGTACCTTTCGGTTTTAGCTGAAAGCTTCCTGAGTAGTTTTTCCTGCTTGACATCGCGGGGCAAACGCATGATAGTTGACGCCGCGGCGCCATTACCATTTCGTAACGCTTGAGTGTGAGTACTAACAATGCTGGCCGTGTAAATTCAACGATGTTTGGCTGGAAAACAAGGGAACTCTTGGTACCCCCCTAATGTATAGTTGGACTATTGTAAAGATGGATGGACCTCTTCTGTTATTGGGAGGGAACTGGGGGTTTTCTTTACTGGAAAAAAGGTCAGCCAAACCTTTCCTACCTTTTTTGTTGGGAGGGTGGTGGTGTGTGTTATTTTGTACTCTTATGTGGAAACAATTCGGTTTGTAATGTTTTTGAACTAGGGTATGAAAGTTTGTAAATTTTGTGTACGACCCTCGTGACGAGGAGCAAGACTAGCACAAAGCAAAAAAAAAACCTGTTCTAAATTGGTGGTTGTGTCACCTCACCCTAGCACCAACCCCACCTGATCATGCTAACTGATGTTCTTTCACCAACTAATTTCAGGGAGGGAGCAAAGCAGATGAGGAAAAGTCTTGTTCCACAAAACAGGACGGACGCCGCTACAAAAGCAACTGGGCACAGATCTTACTCCTATTGTCGAACGCTCCATTCAGATCAGCTATCCCACC
>CM065683.1:5806130-5856130 GCA_017654935.2 Phymorhynchus buccinoides
CAGCGAGAGAGGGGAACACGTGATTTTCGCTGATGGATCTGGTGGGTTTAAGGTAGTTGTCCCCCCTCTCAGGGTCTGTACGTAGGAGGGCGGTTCGGTGCCGTTCTGCCTCTGGTGGTGTTCGGAGGGCTGGCCGTTGCGGCTGGACTGTCCGCCCTCTACCTGCCAGAAACCCTGCACCGAACCCTGCCGGACACGCTGACCGAGGCCGTCACCTTTGTCCGGTGAGTCAGCCACTGGGGAAAAAAGTTTGCGATGCAGTG
The DNA here is from genome assembly GCA_017654935.2 of Phymorhynchus buccinoides. Classification (NCBI taxonomy): domain Eukaryota; kingdom Metazoa; phylum Mollusca; class Gastropoda; order Neogastropoda; family Raphitomidae; genus Phymorhynchus; species Phymorhynchus buccinoides. The sequence continues at coordinate 5,806,394 of CM065683.1, forward strand.
GAACCTCCCTTATAAGACCTCCCATTATAAGACTCCCTCCCACATAAGACGTACTTCTCTGAGACATTGCCCTTCTTTGTAAGTATTAAAATTACCTCCCTTATAAGACCCCTCCCGACCTCATTTTGGATGATTTTTGAAGGTCTTATAAGGGAGGTTCCACTGTAGTATCAGTATGTTGTTGTTGTCGTACCCTGGCTTAAAGACTCCAGGGATCATCCCAACAGCGGAATTAGCGCTTGAACGCTATGGTACAAATGCATCAGCTAGGGATGAGAACAGTACGCGTGTGATCGTTTTTTGATTACCCCGCCACGTGGACAGCCACACTTCGACTTCGGAGGATTTTGGGATACCGATGATGTTATGCTATAGGAGCTTGTCCCATGGCTAAAGACAATACCCGCAGAGCATAGCAACATTTTGATGAAGCCTTGGTGTTCTAGGCTATGACAATTGGTCTGACACAGCCTTACGCCAAGGCGAACTATCAGTATACAAAAATATATATTTTAGCACACAGGCACACATATTATTGTCTTATACAAATTGAGTCTTGCTACATACTTTGGAAGAGTAATAAGAGTCTCCCCCCCCCCCTTTTGTTTGTCTGATTTAACTGAAAATTTCAAGAAAGTTGCGGGATTTCTAAGCGATTGCCAAATTGGCAATATTAATTCAAAACCATGAATTCGGCGAAATTTCAATCTTCAATAACTAAAGAAACGGTGGAACAAAATTCGTTAATATTTTCAGTTTTCACTAAAAGCTATATTCGGTACACCTCTGGTGTAAAAAACGAACCAGAAGTACAACCGGAAGTGTCCCAGGCTAGGCTCAGAGAGCTGTCGTTTGGTTCACGGAATAGCCGAAACCGGAAGTGACGTCACAAAACTAGCTATCGGGTATTACAGCCCTTTCCTCTGGCCCAGTTCTTTAAAATGTTTGGTGACGATATGTTAAGCTTATTCAAATTTATAAAAATTAGGTTTGCGTCACATTCAGTCACTGACTTCAAATTTTTTGGATTTCTGCTTTCTTCACCTGTTTTCAATTAAATTTGCAGGAAAGTTGTAGGACACTATTCTTATGCCAAATTTACATCAAATCGATTGGCCACACACACATACACATGCGTGCATGCGCACGCAAGAGACTGATACACGATAATGTAATCTTTTTTTTTCTTTTCTTTTTCTTCCCCCTCTTATATTGGTTGTCCATTCGATGTGCATGCTTTCGTTGTTGTTGGATTGTGTCTTGTGCAAAACCAAAATGATTTCCTTTGTATTACGATGCATTGGCTGATTAAAGAATCTTGAATCTTGAATCTTGAGAGAGAGAGAGAGAGAGAGAGAGAGAGAGAGAGAGAGAGAGAGAGAGAGAGAGAGAGAGAATGAATGAATAAGTTTTCTTTATTGAGGATAATAGATTAAGCAACATTGCTTTTTTTCGTCCAGTCCTCATGCAAAAAAAAAGAAAATGAAGAAAAGTAACCAAACATAAATACAAAGAACAACCAAAAGAATTAAACTAAACAATTGTCTGCCCCATCCTTCTTTTAGACACACACACACACACACACACACACACACACACACACACACACACACACACACACCACCTCCCCCCACCCCTCTATACACAAGGTATCATAAGCATATAAACATGAAGATAAAAATAAACTCGGAAAAAAATGAGAGAGAGAGAGAGAGAGAGAGAGAGAGAGAGAGAGAGAGAGAGAGAGAGAGAGAGAGAGAAAATCTCATCGCATTTCACATATAAAATAGAACAATATCAAAAGTGTCATAAATATAAAAAATAAGTTATAAAAAAAGAAAAAAAAAAAGGTATACGAGAATGTTGGAGAGATATGCATATATACTTGCATGTAAATACATTCCTTCATACAGTTATGCACACACAAAGTATGTCAAATATCTAGCCACAATTGACATAAAATATAATTATATAGTAGCACATGTGTGCAAACATGGTATATTTTAAAGCAAAATAGTTGATAAAGTTTTAACTTTTAAAAAATATAAAAATACACAGACAATAATTAGATGCAACGAATGAAATGGGAATATGTGCGAACTTTTTCAAAACATTTCAGGGGACAATATTGAGGTATTAGAGTTATTCATCAGAGAGAGAGAGAGAGAGAGAGAGAGAGAGAGAGAGAGAGAGAGAGAGAGAGAGAGAGAAGTCAGAGAGATTTCTTTTGCCATTGATTCTCAAGTTTCACTCTACAGAAGTTCTATTTCACTCTACAGGAATTCGACCTTTTACTCTACAGGAATTCCCTTTCACTCTACAGATTCTACCTTTCACTCTACAGGAATTCTACCTTTCACTCTACAGGAATTCTACCTTTCACTCTACAGGAATTCTACCTTTCACTCTACAGGAATTCTACCTTTCACTCTACAGGAATTCTACCTTTCACTCTACAGGAATTCTACCTTTTACTCTACAGGAATTCTACCTTTCACTCTACAGGAATTCTACCTTTTACAGGAATTCTACAGGAATTCTACCTTTTACTCTACAGGAATTCTACCTTTCACTCTACAGGAATTCTACCTTTTACTCTACAGGAATTCTACCTTTCACTCTACAGGAATTCTACCTTTCACTCTACAGGAATTCTACCTTTTACTCTACAGGAATTCTACCTTTTACTCTACAGGAATTCTACCTTTCACTCTACAGGAATTCTACCTTTTACTCTACAGGAATTCTACCTTTTACTCTACAGGAATTCTACCTTTCACAGGAATTCTACCTTTTACTCTACAGGAATTCTACCTTTCACTCTACAGGAATTCTACCTTTCACTCTACAGGAATTCTACCTTTCACTCTACAGGAATTCTACCTTTCACTCTACAGGAATTCTACCTTTTACTCTACAGGAATTCTACCTTTTACTCTACAGGAATTCTACCTTTTACTCTACAGGAATTCTACCTTTTACTCTACAGGAATTCTACCTTTTACTCTACAGGAATTCTACCTTTTACTCTACAGGAATTCTACCTTTTACTCTACAGGAATTCTACCTTTTACTCTACAGGAATTCTACCTTTTACTCTACAGGAATTCTACCTTTTACTCTACAGGAATTCTACCTTTTACTCTACAGGAATTCTACCTTTTAGGAATTCTACCTTTTATTCTACAGGAATTCTACCTTTTACTCTACAGGAATTCTACCTTTCACTCTACAGGAATTCTACCTTTTACTCTACAGGAATTCTACCTTTTACTCTACAGGAATTCTACCTTTCACTCTACAGGAATTCTACCTTTTACTCTACAGGAATTCTACCTTTTACTCTACAGGAATTCTACCTTTCACTCTACAGGAATTCTACCTTTTACTCTACAGGAATTCTACCTTTTACTCTACAGGAATTCTACCTTTCACTCTACAGGAATTCTACCTTTTACTCTACAGGAATTCTACCTTTTACTCTACAGGAATTCTACCTTTCACTCTACAGGAATTCTACCTTTCACTCTACAGGAATTCTACCTTTTACTCTACAGGAATTCTACCTTTTACTCTACAGGAATTCTACCTTTTACTCTACAGGAATTCTACCTTTTACTCTACAGGAATTCTACCTTTTAGGAATTCTACCTTTTACTCTACAGGAATTCTACCTTTTACTCTACAGGAATTCTACCTTTTACTCTACAGGAATTCTACCTTTTACTCTACAGGAATTCTACCTTTCACTCTACAGGAATTATACCTTTTATTCTACAGGAATCCCAGGAGTAACAAAAACAGAAAGAAGGCAATGGAGGCTGGAGACGAGGAGAAAGAAGAAAAGACGGAGAATTCTCTACTGTAAGAAACCCAGATAGCACGCCGACCGTGTCCAACGTTGGGCCTACGCCGGCTCGACGTTGCGCCGATGGGCAAAAATGCGGCTAGCCGACATCGGACATCCGATCATTTGCCGACGACGGCATTTGAGCGGTGTGATATAGGGGAACAGCATCAACACTGTCAACATCCTCCAATGCAGCAGCGTAATGGGGCTGGGCAAGCAGCAAATCTTTGTGAATATCATACAATGCAATGTAATAGGCAAGCATGTTGATAATGATGCATTGTATATAAGTGATAGAATGTTTAAGCCATCGTTTGGTGTTGATCCATACTGCATAGTATTACCACTTAATAGACGATTTTCAGAGAGAGAAAAACTTGGGGAGAGCACTTCGTGAAAATTAGAATTGTTTACCTCCATTACTCGGTCAAATTCCATAGCAACAATGCAACAATGACGTCGAAGTTTGAAACCGCAGGATGGAGTCAGCGATCTGCAAAAACTTTTTTGGAAAAATGAGGGGCGTCCAGTATCCACAAACTGAGAGAACTTGCAAAATGTGATGTAAAAAAGATAAATGACATCAATTTTAAAATGACCCACGTACGTGTTCTAAGTCTAATCAAACACGCGAGCCGAGAGCTGGGGATCTAACTGAAGATAGAGTAACTCCCCCTGTTTGACCGATTGAATTAGGCAGGATCACTCCCACACACCATGAAATTCCTCCCCTTCATTATTTCCGAACAATTCCTAATAGTAGTCACCCTCTAGCTCTTGAAATTTGGAACAAATCATAATAATTTGTCCGTACATAAACTACGCTATGCTGATTCATATGTGACCCAGCACCACGAAAGGGACATTAAGTCGCTGGGCTACTTTCTCACAACAGGCTTGCAAAGACAAAAATATCACTTTTAAAAAAATCAGTTTTGTGTTATGGGTGTTTTCCTGCTCTCTAACATCTCATCTTTCATATTTATAAAGGACAATCTTTGTTACGGTCTCTACATGCTCCAAAAAGGTGCTTTAAAATGAGTAGGACAATGCAGTTTCTTCAGCCAGGCTAAACTTCTGACTGTGATTGATCAAAATGGCCGACAGTCATCCTACCAACTTTAAATGGTCATAACTCTAAAACAGAAGAAGTTTCAAGAATGGTTCTTATATCATTTGAAAGAGAATGAGAGACTTAGTGCGATTTTTCTCACGCCAGAGGGCATGACGACGCTCGTGTGGGGCTAATCCTCTCTATATTATTAGTTGGGGATAAAGAAAGAGAGAGAGACAGTGAGTGGTCCTACCATCACTCTCTCTCTCACTACGCCCAAGTAAGAAAATCGCGTGATAAGCCCCTAGTGCATTGACTGCCCTCTGGCGTGAAAACTATCGCCATAGGTTGACCATTGCCTAAAGCTTCTAACTGTAGCCTACCATGTTCTCAGAATGGTCATGTTGACACTTAATGTCCCTTTCGTGGTGCTGGGCCACATATACATGCGAAACAATTTGTGAAAAGTGTTATGTACATGATATAGGGGAAGACGGGGTAAAAAGCGCATGGGCGGGTAAAAAGCCCACCCCAATTATCTCATGAAATAGAAAATGTCAGTCAAATTTGCCCATGAGACGAATGCTAGACATTAACGCTCGTCTCATGGGCAAAATGAGACTGAAATTTGCTTCATTTCATGAGATAATTGGGGTGGGCTTCTTACCCGCCCATGCGCTTTTTACCCCGTCTTCCCCTAACCGGTGAATTCCATTATTTGTTTCTTTGACGCCGAAGGAAAGAGGCATCGTCGTCACAGATTGGATTGTAGAGGGGAAGTGTTAGTTTGGGCTCCTTTGCCGTTTTCTTGTGTATCCAAGTTGATAAATGCGCATTCGCCGAAATATCCAGTTGTTTTGTTGTGTCTCTTGTGAATATATTCACGTCACTTGACACTTGCTGTGTACCTGTTTGTTTGTTGCATGTTCCAGTGACATTGCAGTCTGTTTCAGTTTTAAAAAACCATATCTTCCTCGGTACTTTTTTTATACGGCCAAATGCTTATAAATTTAAAGCTTCGTTTGCTTCAAGAAATAGGACGCTCATAATCAATTCTAGTTTTAGACTTAGAGATAATCCAATGAAAAGAAAAATATTTTATGGGATATAATGTAGGCCTAAATTGTTTATTGTTTTTAGAGCACGCACGCACGCACACACACACCACATCCATACACACACACATACCCCCCCCCCCCCACACACACATATATATACACATGCATGCCTCTAAATGGGTTTCGCATTTTTAACCAGTAGCCTCTCACTGGAAGCGTTCATTGAAAACCAGTCTGTTAATTATACTCGACATTGCGAGCGTCATTAGCTCTGTTGTTTCTCCTGTTAGTTTTTTTTCTTCTTCCAATTCATGTTGGCGGTGTTACTTTAGCCTAATGATTCACTGAAAATAATCGCTTTTTATGTGCTGTTTCATGCACACACACACACACACACACACACACACACATAATACACACACGCACACACACAAGCGCACGCTCGCACGCACACACACACGCGCATGCACGCATGCACACACAAACGCACACACACATACAAACACACACACACACATATATACAAACACACACACACACGCACGCGCGCGCACACGCACACCTACGTGTAATGACAAGTCGATGCACTTAACATTAAAATGCCCTGCCACAGGCCTACTGTTACGTTGCCTGTAAAGCTGCATGAATTCAATCTGTTCCGTTATATTCGGCGCTAATCCGTATAATATATTATAATGAAACATACATATGTGGGGCATGTGAATGGATTCTTTTGTTCGACTGATTTGATTTAATCGTACCCCCCATCCCCCCTCCCCCCACACACACACACACTTCCTCTTCAATCACATACACACATACACACGCGCGCACATGCACACACACACTGCCTGGGAAAAAAATAGGGCGGCGCTGCACTAGCGGCGATACGCTCTCCGTGTTAGAGCAACACATATGTAATCGTTTCTTATTCGTTCCAAGGTCATATGACCACACTGGGTGGGATAGGCCTATGTTTGTGGTTTTCAATTTTGACTGGTCTCCCCGCAGGATTTAACGGACACATTCCGATTTCGGAGGAACGCAAGTGGGAAACCTATTTGGAAGATTATGTTGGGGGGAAAAGGTAGGAGAATGGGCCAGGAAGAAAGGAAACAGTAGGCCATGAAGAGGAAAAGACAGATGAAGAGGAAAAGACAGATGAAGAGGAACAGACAGATGAAGAGGAAAAGACAGAGTCAAACAGTTATAGATTCGAGGAAGCTGCAGACATCTAATTTCCACAAGGTTGGAGAACTATTTGTACTATTTTCTGTCTTGTGTACGTTGCATATGTGAAACTGATGAAGAAAGGATGTTTTTGTTTGTGGCACAAGCCACACACCTATAACTCACTTTGTCGGTCGGTCCAAAATTGTTGCACATATTGTAAACGAGAAAGAAAAGCGTGCCACAAACGATTGCGAATCCGCGCTTGTTTTTTCTTCATATTTGTTAGTTGGATGGTTGAGTTGAACCTGTTTGTTTACTCTCATATGAGAGCATGTATGTGCTCAAGTACGCATAATGTGTGTTTACTTTAAGCATGTGTAGGTAAAAGTGATAGAATGTGTGTGTGTGTGTGTGTGTGTGTGTGTGTGTGTGTGTGTGTGCGTGTGCGTGTGCGTGCGTGCGTGCAGAAGAGTTGATCTGTTTTTTAATACTTTGATTTCATCATATTGCTTTTTATTTATTTGTTTGTTTACATTAATAATAAAACAAAAATTGTTACTTCGGTTTACCTGTTGTCACCCCACCCCCTTGTCATAAGGCCAGTCTGGCAATGGCAAAACATGTCAAATGTTCTCTCTCTCTCTCTCTCCATTTTTATCTCTTCTCTCTCTTCCCCCTCCCCCTCTCCCTCTCTCCATTTTTATGTGGGTAATGTGCATGATCTGATCATTTTCATAAATATCATTTCGGTTGTCGTTGGGTTTTTTTAATATGTCGTTGTCGTGTGCTACCCGTGTTCCGCCATTATTTATTCGCTTTGATATGGGCAAAGAGACCTCTTCAATGAATACTTCAGACCTCTCTCTCCTTCCCTCCCCCTACCAATCTCTCTCTCCCTTCATCCTCTCTCTTTCTATCTCTCTTTCTCCCCCCCTCTCTCTTTTATTATATACAAAGAAAATGTTCAAACATGCCCATTCTGTAACCAAATTGAGAATGAACTGCTTTTTTTTAATAGATGCAATGTTTATACTACTCTCAGAGAAAAATACATATTGAAGCACAGACAGTTTTTCGAATGTTAATTCTATCGAACTAAAACTACTTGCGAATGATAACATACATATTACTAGAGATATTGCTATGTACATCTACTATGCACTGAGGAAAAGAGAAGAACTCTTGCCTCAGATATAATAAGCAACATTTATGATTGGTGCTATTAGTATATTAATTATTATACATTTATTGTCATTTCGTTTATTGTGTGCACCGCACCTCCTATGTTATAGGCCGGAGGCCTGAAACAATAAAATTGTGTTCAATTGTTCTCTCTCTCTCGTTCTCTCTTTTGTTCTCTACTATGAGAATGTGAACAGCAAAACAACGGTAAAATGTCAATAGCTCAAAAGCAATATAGACCTACTCACAATAGCGGTGTTGATGCTCCCAATGAGGCCCACCAGCACAATAGACATCCACAGAGGTGTTCCCATAACTGCAAACAATGCATCAAACAGCCAATTCCAGGCACTACATGATCCATTTAGAATGAACGATATTGCGTGTTGCCCCCCCCCGCCTGCCTCTCTCTCTCTCTTGTACTCATGTGCATAGTGTGTGTGTGTGTGCGCGCGTGCGCGTGCGTGTATGACAGTGATGGAGGTGGATGCACTGACGATGGTGTATACTTGTTGGTATAAGCAAGTCTTGGATATAAAACTGATCTGCTTTTTCCTTGACATATCCTGGTGGATTTCTTCGCTTTTCTACCTCGCGTAATGTTTTGAAAGTTTGAATCGATTTACATGTACTTGTTTAATGTATTTTCTATTTATTTTCGTATTTGCTGATGACCCTACCCCGCTATCCCCTTTGACATGGGCAGACGGCCCAGTTCAGCAACAAAATTATTGTTCATTGTTCTCTCTCTCTTTATGAAGTTAATTCTCACAAAGTCCTTGGACTAATGATTGATAATAAACTGTCATGGTTAGAACATATTGAATTATTAAGCAAAAAGATATCCTAGGGAATCTTCCAGTTATCGAAAATTAAACACTTCCTTGATATAAATGCTAGGAAGCGATTCTTCTATGCACATATTAATTCCCTTATCAACTATGCATCTACTTTGTGGGATTCGGCAAGCGCAAATGTTTTAAAACCTCTCGTTAGACTGCATAAACGAGCTGTTAAATTAGTACTCCTCAAATCAACTTCACTTACGACCAGTGATTACAAAGCTGTTGATATTTTACCTTTTAAATCTCAGTTGGAACACAATAAAGCAGTGATGATGCACAAAATTATGACAGGAAATGCTCCTCAGTCTTTGATAGACCGCTTTTCGATCAACAGTTACAGGCATTTACAAAAACTGATGATTCCAACTCCACGACTAGACCTATTTAAAGCCAGTCTAACGTATGGTGGCGCAACCTACTGGAATAACCTGCCAGCTTACTTGAAGACAGTCAAAAGACCATCAACTTTCAACAAGCTAACGAAGACCCACTTAATGAATAAACTACTTTGATACTGATTTCTCTCTCTCTCTCTCTCTCTCTCTCTCTCTCTCTCTCTCTCTCTCTCTCTCTCTGTGTTGTCCCTCCCTCCATCCCACCCCATCCCCCTGTTACTGTACATTCACAATACTTGAATCTGTTGAAATTACTCACCACTAAAGCTAAATTGTGTCAGACTAAATCCAATGCTGCAAACTCCATTTTTACAGTATAAATTATAAATGTATGCACTGTTAAATTAATACGTAGGGAATGCTTGTGTGTATGACCTTTACTATATTATGTTTGCTAACTGTATCATCTTCACTTGAAAAATGTTCGTCCGCTGGAACATGCGTGTGCATATAAGATTAGGTTTGATTGTATTAGCATACTATGTATGCCTGCGTTTTGCATGCTCTTTATATTGGTTTGTTTGTCCTTTTTTTTATTATTATTCTTTATAGTGCTGAATTTTTAAAAAAGAAAAAAAGAAAAGAAAAAAAAGCATGTGCTATTTGCTTATTCTATTACCCTCTATACATAAAATTCATTCAATTCAATTCTCTCTCTCTCTCTCTCTCTCTCTCTCTCTCTCTCTCTCTCTCTCTCTCTCTCTCTCTCTCTCTCTCTATATATATATATATATATATATATATATATATATATATATATATATATATATATATATATTCTCTCTCTCAGGCACAACACTGGGACTCTGGTGGCAGAGCACTTCAACTTGGCCGGACATTCCTGTGAGAATGTCAGATGCATCATCCTCGAACAGGTCTTTGTCCAGAGCAAGGAGTCCAGACTCCGTCGTGAAAAGTTCTGGATGGACAAGCTGAAGACCATGGCTCCGCTGGGTCTGAACTCTCTCTAATGAATTGTCTGAGAGGGCAGTTATTTCTCCATCGAGCTGTGTTATTTGTTTATAGTGGAGATGCTTTACCCAGGATCCACTCTCTTGACCTGTTCCTAGGGGAGATGCTTTATTTGTTTATAGTGGAGGCGCTTGGCCCAGGTTACACACCCACTCTCTTGGCATTATCATAGTGGAGATGCTGAATTTGTTTATAATGAAGATGCTTTACCCATGATACATGCCCACTCTCTTAACTAAAGGGTCTTAAGACATCTGGCGTTAGTTCTACATAGTTTGGAAGTGATAACTACAAAGATGGACAGAGATGGACAGAGCGGACATGGAGAGAGAGAGAGAGAGAGAGAGTGAGAGAGAGAGAGAGAGAGAGAGAGAGAGAGAGAGAGAGAGAGAGAGAGAGAGAGAGAGAGAGAGAGAGAGAGAGAGAGAGAGAGAGAGAGAGAGACTGTACTGGGGGATTCCTTTTTTTTTATTCATTTTTTTTATTATGTGGACTCAATAGTCCAAACGAATTATCAAACACACACACACACACACACACACACACACACACACACACACACACACACACTGCAACACAATCTAATTATACACACAGAACCCACAACAATGACGTCAAGAAAAGTTACGTGTTGTATTTGTTACGTCAAGTTTGTTCTACTGTCTGTCCCGCGTCCAAGGCCAAAAGCCGAAATATTGGGAATAGTCTACATTCTTTCTTGTTAGTTTTCCTTCTTTTTTTGTTCTGCTATTTAATGATATGAGTGAAAACTATGAATCGTCCGCGATCCAAGAAAGCTATTGTTACCATCTCCAGTGGCGCCTTGTGTTGTTATTTTATTATTTTCATCTGTGATCTCCGTTGCATCCATTGGATCCAGCACAATGGCGACCAGTCTTTCTGTTCTAAAAACTAGAATAGAAAGAGAGACAGACAAACTTTGTCGTGTCAAGTCACACGTCACTTTTCTTGGTAAGTGTGTGTCTAGTAGTGTGATACCAAAAGGAATGACTGTGAAGTTTGGAAAGGATGCCTTACCAAAGAACGAATACCTTCACAACAGAATTCAGCATGTTACAGACACTGCACAACGTGACATTCTAAAACTATGCAGAGACACTTATGAAGTTCTCGCTGATGAAGCACACGACAGTGTACAACGCTTAAAGTACGACATTTTTCAAAGTTGTTCACCTTATGAAGTTGATGCCCTTCGGAACTTTAGTCAGCGTTGTTTGACAAGAAGTAGAAAACAATACGCGAAGAAAAAGGAAAAGAAACTTGCCAAATTACTTCCTCAAAGACATGACATTCGTGCGGATACCACGACAAAAAGGAAAAAACCTTGCCGACGCTTCAAACGTAAACAGAATCTGACGTTATCACAGCCATCTAACTCTAAACCTGAGCAGGATGACAAAATGGTTGTGAACCTATCAGACGTTACTCTGACAGAGCTACAAAAAAGTGTACTGGCTCTTGGGCCCAAGTTTTGCCCAACCCCACGAAGCCTGAATCAAGAACAACTTGAGGAAGATGTGCATGAAGGTCTCAGACGGCTACGGTTAAAAGAACTGTTTTTTGACCCAGATGTTGAGGAAGATGTTCACGAAGCTCCAAAGTTCTACAAGAAGAACTACTATGAACCTCCACAGGGTCGCGACCTTTCCCTAGATGCCTACTGCAATACCATTGAGAGCCAAGTCAAATCCCATGTTCCTGACCCTAAGCCACTACGGGACAACCTATCCAGGGACCAACGGAAGGCCCTGAGAGAGCTACAACAGCATGTTAAGAACAGGACTCTTCGTATTAGTTCTGCTGACAAGGGTGGAGCAGTGGTTGTGCAGAACATGACGGACTATGTGAGGGAGGCAGAGAGGCAGCTCAACAACAACACCTACTACGAACCTGTTCGAACAGATCCTACCTGTAGTGTAGCGAAAGAGTCCAACAAAATTATTGATGACCTCCATACTCAGAAATTCATTGATAACAACACCTACAAATGGGCCAGGCTGGAACCCAACAATGTTAGGCCTCACCTCTTCCACCACCTCCCAAAGATCCACAAAAACCTACAAAATCCACCTGGACGCCCGATTGTTTCAGGAATTGGAGGCCCTACAGAGACCTTGTCGAAACTAGCGGACCACTGGCTCCGCCCCCTGGTTGTCAGCTTGCCCTCGTACATCAAAGACTCCACCCACATGCTGAAAGTGATCAACGAGTGGAACACCAAGTACGGGCCCCTTCCTGTCGACGCCCAGTTGGTCACTATAGATGTCGTCAGCCTCTACACCAACATCCCTCAACAGGACATGGCGGAGGCCATCAAAGATCTGATGGGATGCCACCCTCTCCCTGATTGCCCACCAATGAACAAAGCTCTCAAGGTGGTGAACCATGTTCTCACGAACAATTTTTTCAATTTCGAGGGCCAGACATACAGACAGAAGTCAGGGACAGCCATGGGAACACCGATGGCACCTACTGTGGCCAACATCTTCATGGGCTGGCTTGAAGCCAAACTGTTGGAGAACAGCCCTGTGCGGATTGAGGAGGATGTATGGAAACGATTCATCGATGACATCCTCATCTTGTGGACTCGGTCCCAACAAGACCTAGACCAATTCACCACCTACATCAATTCCATCCACCCAACCATCAAGTTCACCATCAGCAACTCCAAGACCAGTATTCCCTTCCTTGACATTCTCATTAAGATCGAAGACGGCTACTTAACATCAAGCCTCTTTGTCAAGTCCACAGACACCAAAGCCTACCTTCCATACAACTCAAGTCATCCAAGGCACTGCGTAAACGGCATACCATCAAGCCAGTTTTTACGACTTCGACGCCTTTGCAGCAACGATGAGGACTTTGAACGCCAGTGCAACACAATGGCCAACAACTTCAAAAAGAAGTGCTATCCAGAGTGGGCTATCAAAAAGGGAAGGGAGAAGGCCAAAGCAACACAACGAGGGAGTACACTCGAGTACCAGCCACAACAGAAAGCCGGGAGAGTTCCCATGGTGGTGACCCACAATCCCCGCAACCCTCCACTCAGCAAATATCTCAGGGACAGTCTGCCTACCCTCCACCAGAGCGCCAGGATGAGGAAAGTGGCTCTTGAACCCCCCATCCTGGGAGAACGGAACAGCAGATCCCTGAGAGATTTGCTGATGCCTTCAGCTCCTCCTGCCCTGCCCTGTGATGTGGATCCTGGCTGCCACAGATGTTCCAAGACGTGCGCTGCCTGCCGTCTTCATCTGATGGAAGCCACGGGGTTCTCCAGTGACAGGACGGGGGAGAGGTTCACCATCAGGCAGAACCTATGCTGTGGATCTACTAACGTCATCTACCTGCTGTTCTGCCAACTATGTAGAAACGCCCAGTATGTTGGAGAGACAAAGAACTCAGTTAGCGTAAGGTTCACTCTACACCGGTCCCATATCAGGCACAACACTGGGACTCTGGTGGCAGAGCACTTCAACTTGGCCGGACATTCCTGTGAGAATGTCAGATGCATCATCCTCGAACAGGTCTTTGTCCAGAGCAAGGAGTCCAGACTCCGTCGTGAAAAGTTCTGGATGGACAAGCTGAAGACCATGGCTCCGCTGGGTCTGAACTCTCTCTAATGAATTGTCTGAGAGGGCAGTTATTTCTCCATCGAGCTGTGTTATTTGTTTATAGTGGAGATGCTTTACCCAGGATCCACTCTCTTGACCTGTTCCTAGGGGAGATGCTTTATTTGTTTATAGTGGAGGCGCTTGGCCCAGGTTACACACCCACTCTCTTGGCATTATCATAGTGGAGATGCTGAATTTGTTTATAATGAAGATGCTTTACCCATGATACATGCTCACTCTCTTAACTAAAGGGTCTTAAGACATCTGGCGTTAGTTCTACATAGTTTGGAAGTGATAACTACAGAGATGGACAGAGCGGACATGGATATGAGAGAGAGAGAGAGAGAGGGAGAGGAGAGAGAGAGAGAGAGAGAGAGAGAGAGAGAGAGAGAGAGAGAGAGAGAGAGAGAGAGAGAGAGAGAGAGTACTGGGAGGATTCCTTTTTTTTAATTTCATTTTTTTTTTTTTATTATGTGGACTCAATAGTCCAAACGAATTATCAAACACACACACACACACACACACTGCAACACAATCTAATTATACACACAGAATGTGGGTCACAACAATGACGTCAAGAAAAGTTACGTGTTGTATTTGTTACGTCAAGTTTGTTCTACTGTCTGTCCCGCGTCCAAGGCCAAAAGCCGAAATATTGGGAATAGTCTACATTCTTTCTTGTTAGTTTTCCTTCTTTTTTTGTTCTGCTATATATATATATATATATATATATATCTCCCTCTCTCTCTCTGAGATAGGATTAGGTTTGCTTTTGTCACATATGTGTTTCTTCTTAAATGTGTGCACGTTAAAGATGAGTATGTAGAATAGGATTTGGTTTTATTTTGTCATGTGTATGTGTTTATGCTTTGATTTGTGCATGCTAAATATGAGTATCTACAGTGGTCTTAGGCTGGATTTTGTCATGTGTATTTGTTTTAATTTAAATTGTGCATGTTAAAGACGAGTATGGAAAGTAGGTTTAGGTTTAATTTTGTTATTAGTATGTGCTTAGTTTTACTGTTATGCGTGTTAAAGACGAGTACATAAAGCAGGTTTAGGTTTGATTTCGTCATTGTATGTGTGTACTTTTCAATATGTGCATACACATTCTAAAAATATGACTAGGTTTGCTTTTGTCACGTGTGTGTATTTACTTCTTAATTTGTGCATGTTAAGTATGAATAATGTAATATAGGAATATATTTGATTTTGACATGTGTACATATATTTACATTTAAAATTGTGCATGTTAAGATGAGTAGGTAAAGTAGAGCTAGGTTTGATTTTATTACGTGCATGGTTTTCCGTTCAAATAAGTAAATTTTTAAGATGAGTATGTAAAGTATGATTAGGATTGGTTTTGTCATGTGTTTGTGCACTTCTCAAATTGTGCATGTTACAGATGAGTATGAAAAGTAGGAATGTGTGTTTCTCCGTGTGTATGTGCTTAGGCCTACACTTAATTTATGCACGTTCAAAATGAGTATAGTTAATAATATTAGGTTTGCATTTTGCATTCTTTATATTGCTTTGTCTGTGCTCATTTTCCTTGTTCATTTCTACTTTTATTTTGTAATATTTTTTTCCCAGAGGGCTGGATGTAAAAAAGCATGTTATTGCTTATTCTATTACCCTCTATAAATAAAATTCATTCAATTCTCTCTCTATGTTTCTTTTGTTCTCTCTATCACTCTATATCTTTGTTTCTTTTGTTCTCTCTATCACTCTATATCTCTTTGTTTCTTTTGTTCTCTCTATCACTCTATATATCTTTGTTTCTTTTGTTCTCTCTATCACTCTATATATCTTTGTTTCTTTTGTTCTCTCTATCACTCTATATATCTTTGTTTCTTTTGTTCTCTCTATCACTCTATATATCTTTGTTTCTTTTGTTCTCTCTATCACTCTATATATCTTTGTTTCTTTTGTTCTCTCTATCACTCTATATATCTTTGTTTCTTTTGTTCTCTCTATCACTCTATATATCTTTGTTTCTTTTGTTCTCTCTATCACTCTATATATCTTTGTTTCTTTCTCTATCTTTGCTACTCTATATATCTTTGTTTCTCTATATATCTTTGTTTCTTTTGTTCTCTCTATCACTCTATATATCTTTGTTACTTTTGTTCTCTCTATCACTCTATATCTCTTTGCTACTTTTGTTCTCTCTATCACTCTATATATCTTTGTTACTTTTGTTCTCTCTATCACTCTATATATCTTTGTTACTTTTGTTCTCTCTATCACTCTATATATCTTTGTTTCTTTTGTTCTCTCTATCACTCTATATATCTTTGCTACTTTTGTTCTCTCTATCACTCTATATATCTTTGTTTCTTTTGTTCTCTCTATCACTCTATATATCTTTGTTTCTTTTGTTCTCTCTATCACTCTATATATCTTTGTTTCTTTTGTTCTCTCTATCACTCTATATATCTTTGTTTCTTTTGTTCTCTCTATCACTCTATATATCTTTGCTACTTTTGTTCTCTCTATCACTCTATATCTTTGTTTCTTTTGTTCTCTCTATCACTCTATATATCTTTGTTTCTTTTGTTCTCTCTATCACTCTATATATCTTTGCTACTTTTGTCTTCGAGAGCCTTTGTCTCGGCCTGTGTGCGTTTGTATCGATTTGAAATCCGCTGAAAAACTTAATATATATGTAAAAACAACCTCCTTCTGTTTTTACAAAGGCTATCGCCTAGACTAGAAAGCCAATCTTTTTTTTATATTTTGCCTCTCTCTCTCTCTCTCTCTCTCTCTCTCTCTCTCTCTCCCCGTGCGAGCATGCATGCGTGTATTTTTGTGCGCGGCGAGTTCGCGCAATATGTGTGTGTGTTCTCTTAATTATAAGTCTTTCAACAAACAAAATGATTCTGACGATAAAAAAAACAAAATTCTACATTTCTCAATGGTTAAAGACCCAGTGACGCACCACGATTAAGTCCCTTGGTTTTTTCTGGGTTGCTGTGACCCACATTCGACTTTCTCCACATTCAAATTGAGGCTGCTCTTTAAACTAATGTGTCGGTTCGAATTTGGGGCCATTTATATGGCAGTCAGACTTGGTCAAAACAAGATTTCTTTCCAGTAATAAGATGGAAAACACGTGAAACTCGTGATTTTGACACGTGATCAGGTGGGTCTTTAAGTTGCATGTTAGGCCCTATATACTACTATGAGAATGTGAACAGCAAAACAATGGTAAAATGTCAATGGCTCAAAAGCAATATAGGCCTACTCACAATAGCGGTGTAGGTGCCCCCCAATGAGGCCCACCAGCACAATAGACATCCACAGAGGTGTTCCCATAACTGCAAACAATGCATCAATCAACCAATTCCAGGCACTACATCATCCATTTAGAATGAACGATATTGCGTGTAGCACCCCCGCCTGCCTCTCTCTCTCTCTTGTACTCATGCACATAGTGTGCGTGTGCGTGTGCGCGCGCGTGCAGACGCAGACTTTTTTTTATTCTTAAACGCCATAGCCCCTTATAGAAGGGGGTACATATATAACAATCACCATATCCTATTACAAAATTAGGTCAAGTTGCAATCATATCCTTACGGACTTTAAATGCTTTATATACATACAAAGACAATTTCTTAACAGTATTTGCATTAGTTGTTGTTAATAGTAAAACTAATCTGAACAAACAAGGATACTTAGAGTATTTCGAATAAAGTAAACTTAGAGTATTTCGAGTAAATCTAATATTGTAATATTTAACTAACACACACATTCATATACACACAAAGTAATGGGCAACAATTAACTATGAATATCATCCATTGCAGCAGAGTAATGGGCAACAATTCACTATGAATATCATCCATTGTAGCAAAGTAATGGACAACAATTCACTGTGAATATCATCCATTGTAGCAGAGTAATGGGCAACAATTCACTATGAATATCAACCATTGTAGCAGAGTAATGGGCAACAATTCACTGTGAATATCATCCATTGTAGCAGAGTAATGGGCAACAATTCACTATGAATATCATCCATTGTAGCAAAGTAATGGGCAACAATTCACTGTGAATATCATCCATTGCAGCAAAGTAATGGGCAACAATTAACTATGAATATCATCCATTGTAGCAAAGTAATGGGCAACAATTCACTGTGAATATCATCCATTGCAGCAGAGTAATGGGCAACAATTCACTGTGAATATCATCCATTGCAGCAAAGTAATGGGCAACAATTCACTGTGAATATCATCCATTGCAGCAGAGTAATGGGCAACAATTCACTGTGAATATCATCCATTGTAGCAGAGTAATGGGCAACAATTCACTATGAATATCATCCATTGCAGCAGAGTAATGGGCAACAATTCACTGTGAATATCATCCATTGTAGCAGAGTAATGGGCAACAATTCACTGTGAATATCATCCATTGTAGCAAAGTAATGGGCAACAATTCACTGTGAATATCATCCATTGTAGCAAAGTAATGGGCAACAATTCACTGTGAATATCATCCATTGTAGCAGAGTAATGGGCAACAATTCACTATGAATATCATCCATTGCAGCAGAGTAATGGGCAACAATTCACTGTGAATATCATCCATTGTAGCAGAGTAATGGGCAACAATTCACTGTGAATATCATCCATTGCAGCAGAGTAATGGGCAACAATTCACTATGAATATCATCCATTGTAGCAGAGTAATGGGCAACAATTCACTGTGAATATCATCCATTGCAGCAGAGTAATGGGCAACAATTCACTGTGAATATCATCCATTGCAGCAGAGTAATGGGCAACAATTCACTATGAATATCATCCATTGCAGCAGAGTAATGGGCAACAATTCACTGTGAATATCATCCATTGCAGCAGAGTAATGGGCAACAATTCACTGTGAATATCATCCATTGCAGCAGAGTAATGGGCAACAATTAACTATGAATATCATCCATTGCAGCAAAGTAATGGGCAACAATTCACTGTGAATATCATCCATTGCAGCAAAGTAATGGGCAACAATTCACTATGAATATCATCCATTGCAGCAGAGTAATGGGCAACAATTCACTATGAATATCATCCATTGTAGCAGAGTAATGGGCAACAATTCACTATGAATATCATCCATTGTAGCAGAGTAATGGGCAACAATTCACTATGAATATCATCCATTGCAGCAGAGTAATGGGCAACAACTAACTATGAATATCATCCATTGTAGCAAAGTAATGGGCAACAATTAACTATGAATATCATCCAGTGTAGCAGAGTAATGGGCAACAATTCACTATGAATATCATCCATTGTAGCAGAGTAATGGGCAACAATTCACTATGAATATCATCCATTGTAGCAAAGTAATGGGCAACAATTCACAATGAATATCATCCAAGACCTGCATTCACATAGGAAAATCAAAGAGATTTTGAGGATTTTATTTTTACTCATGCTTTGTCTATGTTTTCCTTTTTATTGTTATGCTTACTGTTCTGTTGTTGATTGGTTTGATATTTTCTTCTCTCCTTGTTATGTAATTATTGTAAACTGGTATAATTCCGCCATTGTTTATGCTGTGTCATTTAATTTGAACTGAGCACGTCATGAGCTTTGCTTGTTGCTGCTTCAGTTATGTCGTTGTTGTTCTTGATGTTTCTTTTGAAAACTATGATAAAACATTTAAACCAGACTTATCATCAAGACATCTTAGAAGTCCATCTAAAGCCCTATTAAATCCTAGTACATTACAAGTGCTTCTTAGATATCATGACGATAAGTCTCATACTATATCGGTGCGAATACAGGCCCAGGGCTGCAGAGTACAATGCAACAATTCGGCCTTTTCTTCCAACAACTTTGAAAACTTTTCATCAAGAGAGGCAACTCTTCCACACTATAGAGTTGTCTTCTGTATTACAGAGTTTGATCCCCTGATCCGTTCACTGTTTCGTGGGTGGGTGGGTGGGGTAAATAATGCGCGCGCGTGTGTGCTTTAGTGAGTGTGTTCGGTGTGTGAGTTATTGTCTAGATGTTTTAATTAAATAAAGTAGTACATGTGCGCGGACGTCTACGTGGATTTATTTTTTAAATCGCCGGGTATTACATTGTGTCAGTACAAGCATGTATTACAATTACAATTATGTGTGTGTGTACGTGAGCGCGGGTGCGTCACCTATGTGTGAATGTGCGCGCGCGTGTGTGTACATATGTGTGCACGCGCGTGCATGCACATAGGCCTATGTGTTTTAAAGCGTTAATGTGTGTGCGCATGTGTGCTCGCTTGCTTGCGGGCAGGTGTTGGTTTGAGTTTGCAGGCCTGCTCGTGTATAGTATTACGCCCAAGCAAACAGACAGACAGACACACGCGCGCGCGCGACGCGAAGAGCCAGAGAGAGAGAGAGAGCTGTCAGGTTTGCAGAGATACAGGTCGTCAGGTTTGCAGAGATACAGATACAGGTCGCCTACATCTCGATTTCATCCTTTCTTTCCATCATGATTAATCTTTATTACTTTTCTCTTGGCTAATTGTGCGTGCGAGTGTGTGTGTGTGTGTTGTGCGTGTGCGCGCGCGTGATTGTGCACGCGCATGAGTATCTAAGAGCAATCTTACACGTGTGAGGAACTGGGGTACACTTTTAGTTTAAACACATAAAAACAATTGCATTTGCGGATATCATTAGAATGTGTCTTGTTTTTGTGTATGCGTGCACCACGACTGCAAAACATCTTTTTAGACAACCTTCGGCTCGGGGAACTATTGTTTCTGTCTGGTCCGTCCGGCGTGCCTGCCTCCGGCGTGCCTGCCTCCGGCGTGCCTCCATCCGTCCGGCTATTCGTCCGTTTTTCTCAAAAACTATTCCGTCTATCATCATCAAATTTGGTATACTAGTTTGCCAAGATGCAAGCTATCCACTGATGTATTTAGTTTTACATTAAGGTCAAGGTCGCGCCAGTTACGGGGTTCAAACCCCGAAACACATAATCGCTAATATCTCGCGAAGTTTTGCATGTATTTCAATGCAGTTTTTTTTCCACAGTTGTCATGAATTTTTCTGTGCGCTCGTGTGCGCATGATCGCGCGCGCTCAAATCACGGGTCCGAACCCCAAGGCTATATATAAAAAAACCTATTCAGTTACGTGTTGTTTTGATGCGTTTTTATGTAGTTACGTGCTGTTTTGATGCGTTTTTATGTATGTGTACAGCCGACACATACCGATTTCGGAGTAGCTCGGCGATGCACTTGTTTTTTTATTTTTTTTACTGTTCTCTCTCCTTTACTTCTACACTGCAAAATAATTATCCTTTGTAAAGGACAAAATATGATTGATGTGTGTGTGTGTACGTGTGAAGACAAGCGTGTGCGTGCATGTGCTTCGTAGGCCTATTTAGGCTAAGCCTTGTAGTTACTACGCGTGAATGCATAGGGGAAGACGGGGTAAAAAGCGCATGGGCGGGTAAGAAGCCCACCCCAATTATCTCATGAAATAAAGAAACTTTCAGTCAAATTTGCCCATGAGATGAATGCTAGACATTAACGCTCGTCTCATGGGCAAAATGAGACTGAAATTTGCTTCATTTCATGAGATAATTGGGGTGGGCTTCTTACCCGCCCATGCGCTTTTTACCCCGTCTTCCCCTACTAATAAATGTGTTGCATGTATGTGTGTTCATGCACGTCTTCGTGTAGGCCAGTCTGTGCGTGCTTGCATGCAGGCGCCCCTACGCGCGTGTTATGCGTATGTGTATGCGTATGCGCGAATATAGGCCTATGCATGAATTAACGGGTCAACTCACTTGTCCAACCGCAATCGTGCAACTATCCAACTGTGGTAGGGTAAGACGGGGTAAAAAGCCCATGGGCGGGTAAGAAGCCCATGCCAATTATCTCATGAAATGAAGCAAATTTCAGTCAAAATTTGCCCATGAGACGAATGCTAAACATTAACACTCGTCTCATGGGCAACATTTGACCGAAATGTGCTTCATTTCATGAGATAATTGGCATGGGCTTTTTACCCCGTCTTACCCTACTTGTGAGGCATGATTCTTATGAAATTCTACTGTCTGCATGGATCTGATGAAATCCTACTAGTTTCATTCACTGTATTTGTAGTCCCCTGTACAGGAATCTGATGAAAATAATATCCGTGCTTCTGTATCAGACTTGTATAGGGGAAGACAGGGTAAAAATCCCATGGGCGGGTAAGAAGCCCATGCCAATTATCTCATGAAATAAAGAAACTTTCAGTCAAATTTGCCCATGAGACGAATGCTAAACATTAACACTCGTCTCATGGGCAAAATGTGACTGAAATTTGCTTCATTTCATGATAACTGGCATGGGCTTTTTACCCCGTCTTCCTCTATTGGGGTCTACAGTGGGCGCTTAGAGCTTAAAGGTGAAGCGCTATATAAATTTTCGGTAAAGGTAAAGATGTGCCACCCCCCTACATTTCTCAGTTAATTCTATTTTTCCGTTTTTGCCTTTCTTACCATACATAAAGCTGTATTTTAGGAACATTTTCAGCTAATTATCTTTTTGGAATACTAACCCTAACCCTAACCCTAAACCTACCCCCCACTATGTAGTGCAGTACACCGCGATTTGTCACAGTTGTGGTTCGTTGCGTTTTCCCGTCTTATACTTCAACTTAAAGGGTGGCACATCTCGACCTAGAGAGCACTTCGTGAAAATTAGAGTTGCCTACCTAGACCTCAGTTACTCGGTCAAATACCATAGCAACAATGGCGTCGAAGAGTGAATCGAAGCGAGTGAACGATTTGCAAACATTTTAAATAGAGAGAGGGGTTACAAACTGATCTAACTTGCAAAACGTCGAGAACCCGCAAAGAAATAAACAATGAGATTGACCCAGATGGCTTGATAGAGAACAAGTGCGAGAAACACGAACCGAGTGTGTCTACTCAAACGCAGCATGTTCGGAGGGTGATTGTTGCCATCTGGGGGGAGGGCAATTTTTACCATGCAGTCTTGACATCACTGCGATGGCTTGGAGTCAAAACGGACTATCTTTAGATAGTCCATTGATGTATTATTGAACTTATTGTGAAAACTAATAACTTGTATAAAAAAAGGACTGCAGAAATATAAAAAAGCATGATCCCCATTTAATATTATAATTTGCAGTCTTTTTTAATGCAAGTTCTTAGTTTGTGCAATATCATCAATAATAAGTCAACAAGCCATCGGTCTTTCTGTAGGGTCCCCCTTACCAAAAATGTTCCACAATAAGGGGTACCATTATAAATCACATGTTAACAGACAGATTGCTATCATGCATTGTTTAGAAAGGGGTGACTCTACAGATGTAAAAAATATACGTGATAGCAATTCCCCCCCCCCCCCCCCCCCGATGGTAACCATCCCTATTTGGGGATCTACCTGATGGTAGATTAACTTCCCCTGCTTGACAGATTCTATTAGGCAAGATCACTCCACCCCATAAGATTACTCTCCTTAATTATTTCCGAACAATTCCTATTGTGAATGTGTGTGAACAAAAATAGTAGTATTTCACCAGAATCATGCCTCGCAGTTGGACAGTCGTACTGCTGAAATTGGACGTGTAGGTTGGCCCCTTAAAGGGGCACCCTGACGGATGATTTTGTGTGTGTGCAAGAAACACGTCGGGATCACCAGAAAGACAGCCTTTTCAAGGATAGGAACACTCACTTTGCTGTGGTTTCTTAGGAATCAAACCGTCAAAACGGCGAATCCCCCTTGGCGGAGAGAGAAGCCATTTTGGACGGGGTGGGTGGAGGCCACTCAAGAGTGGTTGAAGCTTTTTCTTCTTTGTAATGCAGTAACAAAAAAGAGCCATTTCCTTTGTTGTGAGCGAAAGTCCTTTTGGTAAACTGCATAACACAGCTAAACAAAAACATTATAACAAAAGGCTTGTATTGTGGACATTTCGTGCGAACGATTTGGTCCGACTCAGGCGGCCATTAGAAAAGAATTTCATTGAAAGAATCTGACTTCCAGCATCTCCGCCAAGGAGGAATCGCCGATTTGATTTACAGGAAACCTGAGCAAAGTGAGTGTTGTGATCTCTGTAAAGGGCGTTTTGTTTCCTGGTGATCTCGACGTGTTTCTTGCAAAAACTCATCAGTCAGGGTGTCCCATTAAGAAGAGCAGCATTGGACAAAGAGCTTTGGGTAAAGAACGGAAGTTTTGGTATAAAGAAGGAAGACTCTTGAGAAGCTGAAGGAGTGAAAACGAAACACCCGAGGGTTATGAAGGGAACATACGGCTAGTGGCAGACCGTCAGCACGAACATGATAGGCTCGTTGGCTAGCTCAGAAAACGAAACACCCGAGGGTTAAGAAGGGAACATACGGCTAGTGGCAGACCGTCAGCACGAACATGATAGGCTCGTTGGCTAGCTCAGAAAACGAAACACCGGAGGGTTAAGAAGGGAACATACGGCTAGTGGCAGACCGTCAGCACGAACAGGATAGGCTCGCTAAAGAAGCAGCATTCTACGTAGCTCAGAAAACGAATGGGGTAAGGACTAGGTTATGTTTATTTTCATGAAACAGGAAAAAAAACCCACACAAAAACGATACGTTGAGAATGAAAGTCGAGAACTATACCAAAAAAATCCTAAATGAAAACTCGTCCAATTAATCATCCTATATCACCCATTGCCTATGCATGCGCCCCCCCCCCCCCCCCCCCCCCCCATTTAAACGATAATCAAGAAAATGATGCCCAGATATAACAGAATAAAAAGTCATAACTACCAAAGTCTATTACTGTGATATGCAAAAACAAACTTAAGCGGATTAAACTTTAGTCTACCCCCCACAGGTACAGGTATAGACCCATATTTAGCCTGCACGCAGCCACTCAGGTTTGTGTTGACGGTCTGCCACTAGCCGCATAATGTCAGTAGGAAGGCTCTGGAGAAGTTGAAGGAGAGTTAAGTATAACTCCCTGTTCGGATTGAAATGAAGCTCGCTAGACCTGGTATTGCAGTACCTCCAGGATCTGCTCAGAGCATTGAATGATGGTTTGTCTCAAATGACTGTGCTGTTTTGCAGCCGAGTGGACGTAAAACCTAACTTTCATTCAATGAAGGTTCGCCTCGATTCTGTTCTCCCCTTTTAAAAAAACCCCACAACCACTCTCAAATATTCACTTTCACGCCTACTCTTTTGAGTTTTATTTTTTATAGAGGCCATAATATTATTGATCCTCCCACGCTCGTCTGCGAAGTGACGTACATGTGGTACATGCTTGAAGATACGGTCTTCAGGTCTTCATTTAATTCAACCGCTGTTCTTGGATTCATTATTTCTACTGCACATTTCCCTGTTCGACTTTTCTTCGGTAAAGGTCAAGATGTGCCACCCTCCCTACATTTCTCGGTTAATTGTATTTTTTCCGTTTTTGCCTTTCTTACCATACATAAAGCTGTATTTTAGGAACATTTTTAGCTAATAACCTTTTTGGAATACTAACCCTATCCCTAACCCTAACCCCCACCCTATAAGACGGAAACACGCAACGAACCACAACTGTGACAAATCGCGGTGTACTGCAGTACATGTGGGGGGTAGGGTTAGGTTTAGGGCTAGTATTCCAAAAAGGTTATTAGCTAACAATGTTCCTAAAATACAGCTTTGTGTATGGTAAGAAAGGCAAAAATACAATTAACCGAGAAATGCAAGGGGGTGGCACATCTTTACCTTTTCTTCTTCTCCGTATTATGTAGGCCTAATTGTCTAAATTGACCAACTTCACCCCCCAGAACATAGTTTATTCTCTTTGTTCCCCCCCCCCCCCTCCTCAATTACCCGACACTCACTTTGTTTCCTACTCCTACCATTATATTGTTGTTGCCTGTAGTATGTCGTTTCCGACTATGACTGCCAGATAGCAGAGGGGGGCAGCTGCTATTCCGACGGGCTGGGCTAAAATTTGTTTATAACGGAGAAACCTTGCCCAGGGTACATCCCCACTCTCTCGGGCAAGTGCTCACATCCTACTTCGCCTTCCAACTCTCAAACACGCCATTAAATCGCTGGTCGTTTCGACGGCAGTTTTTGGCCCGCGAGCGCAAGCGTCACTCATCCAAATACGGACCGCGCCGTTTGAGAATAACATCGCGCTCGCAAAAACGGCGGAGATACGTTTTGTTCGGCAGAGAATCCTTGTTAAATTACAAAACCTTTTCGGGGAGGGTCCCGATTCGCCGTTTCTCTACTCACCGTATAGGTGTCTACTCGCCGTCTTTAGTCCAAACCGCATAGCAGTGTCAAATCGCCGTTTGTTTCAGTGCTATTTCGCCTTTTTCACTGTTTACTGAATTGATGCCATAAATTGTGTTCTTGCTTTTGGCCGTATGGCGTTCTCAAAATGGATTTGCTCTCAACATGTCTGCGCATGTGCGAAGAGTTAGGGATAGGCTTAGGGTTAGGGATAGGTTTAGGGTCAATTTAGTGTCAAATACACAAAAGATAAAATTTTACTACTGCTTCTGGTCTATGCGGCGAAATGCAACAGATTGTAAAATTGAAAAACTTATACGGCGAGCTAGAAAACGGCGAGTGGGGAAACGTCGATTCGGAACCTCGCCCGTTTTCGTGCCTGAATAAAACTTTTGTTGACCCAGGAAGGGGGGGGGGGGAGGAGCTTTATTACGTCACCTTTTGTCAAAAGGTAGATCTCCCCCCCTCCCCCCACCTTCATTGGTCTGCGCCAGGCTTCAGTTGTGCACATACATTATGACCCAAGTACATCAAAAAAGGGGGAAAAGGTGAACATCGAGAGGTGCGGGAAATACACCCCATTGAGTGAGTGACCCGGGTTCGAAACCCGGCCTCGCCCTTTCTTTCTAGTTCGACAGGAAAATCGAACTGAACGTCGAGTCCTTCGGATTGGGGACTTAAAGCTAGTTTGACCCGTGCGCTTTACGCACGTAAAAATCCTACGGCAGTTGAAAGTCTGTAAAAGAAAGGAGAAATCCCGCTGCCTGGTATGGCCAAATTGACAGCTAGGTTTTCCAAGTGTGCCCACAACCCCTCCTCATCCTGTGCCCCCCCCCCAAAAAAAAAGAAGAAAAAAAAATTTGCGTAGGCGCTGCACTTGCGACGACGCCATCTCTCCGGGGTAGAGCAGCCCGAATTTCACAGAGATAAGTCTGTGACTAGAATATACCAAATACCAAAACCTCCAACCACGAATTTGACAGTTAGGGCCCATGTGAAATCCTGCAATATACATAATCAACAGAGAAAAAGGGCGGGGGTTTTCATATCGAAGTTTGCTCAGAATTACTACTTCATTGCTTACAAAACTTTCATTGATGCCTTCATAAAGTATCTCCCCCCCTTGAAGTGTGTGTGTGTCTGTGTGTGTGTGTGTGTGTGTGTGTGTGTGTGGTGTGTATTTGTGTGGGCATGCATGTGTGCGCGTGTTTTGGTTTTGTGGGTTATGTGTGCATGCATGTGTATGTCTGTTTGCGTACGTTGTGTGCGAGTGTATTTGTATGTGTATCTTCTAATGTTTGTGCATGTGTGTTGGTGCATGTGGTCAGTCCGAGAACATCAGTCGCTAAGGCTTACCGAATGAAAGATGAATGAGTCGGTGTCGATATATGTGTATGTGTGTGAGAGAGAGAGAGAGAGAGAGAGAGAGAGAGAGAGAGAGAGAGAGAGAGAGAGAGAGAGAGAGAGAGAGAGAGAGAGAGAGAGAGAGAGAGAGAGAGAGAGAGAGCGTTGCTTTGTATATGCGTTATTGTTGGTTTGTGTCATTCTTAAATACTATTTGTGTTATCTACTTGTAGATAAAGAATTGATTGTAAAGCGCTTTGGGCTCATTTGAGGTAAAGCGCTATATAAATGTACTATTATTATTATTATTATTAAAATCATTTCCCCTGTTAATTCCAAAAATCAGACGCCACATTTCAAAACCGGAAGCTACACATTTCGACACTCCAAAAAGGTTTGGCACCCTCCAAATTTTGGCGCCTGAAAAAAAGGATTTCCTTCGTGTTCCAAAACATTAGTACCCCTGTTTATTAAGCCTGTCATTTGTGTGTAATTGATTGCATCACAGCCATCACTATAGGTAGACTGGAGGCTCCCACTTTCCATCATGATCATTGCTTTAAAACCCCCCACCTGAACTGGAACATGTTTTCCAAAATAATG
Organism: Phymorhynchus buccinoides; assembly: GCA_017654935.2. Lineage (NCBI taxonomy): Eukaryota > Metazoa > Mollusca > Gastropoda > Neogastropoda > Raphitomidae > Phymorhynchus > Phymorhynchus buccinoides. The sequence goes on from CM065683.1 coordinate 5,834,731, forward strand.
ATTGTATTGGCAGTAGGGGAGCGTAGGGCATAAAGCCCCCTGTTGGGCAGAGAGCCCCTCATGATTAGTGGAAGAGCTATTAGTAAACATTCCATCAGAAGTGAACATTTAGAGAGAGGAGAAGGGAGACAATTTGTTTTACACAATATCCAGAAGAAAAATGTCAAAACCTACAACAAAGAATATCCAGTATCATCAAAACATTCTGGAGAGTGGGGGAGGGGGGTTGGGGTTACGAAACGTGCAATGACAATTTTCATAAATCCTCTCTCTCATCCCTGGGATTGTTTTTTTAAACCACGACTCCAATAGCCGGGAGCCACACGTTTTAGCACCCCAACAGCCAGAGGCCACAATTAGTTCCAGCACTCCAAAAAACAGGGTCGAGTTTCTCTAGACGACGGTCGCCGCGCGCATAACTGTTACGCCAAAAAAGGGGCCTAAGAAACACTTTAGAACGTTTGCGGAAGAATTATTACAAGCTCTTGTCTGATTGGTCAAAATCATGTATTATTTTAACCAAACATTAATGGACCAATCAACAACAATAAATGTATTAACCCCATGCTAGTCACGTGATAGTTCGCCAAGAGATACTTTGGGGGTGGCCACAAAACGTGTTTGGCAAACGTCGGCGAAAGAGGAGTTTCTTAGTACCGTTTATGCCGATTTGCGCTCACGCTACGTAACGTTAGCCCTTGTGAAACGGCCCCAGATGCCACAAGGTTTGGCACCCTCCAAAGCCGGATCTCCGACGTGTTCAGGATAGTTATTCTATTAGCATCACTTGTTTGTGTCAACCGACTACACGTGCCGTCCTGGGGAAATCAGGAACAGTTCTGAAAATATCCATTATGATCAATTCCATAGTTAGGGCAATATCCAATGTTTTCATCCAGTCATTCACTCCGAGGAAGTCCACAGGAGTGGACGAAACAGTCAGTAAAGAGGTTATCTGTTTGTGTTGTGAAAGAAGGAAAAGATGCTTACAATTTGGAATTACCAACACGATGAACACGCTCAAAGAAATATCCAATGCTTTGACTGGGAATACTGTAACTGCACATGGCTTGATGATAGTCAAGGCGATACCAATGTTACAACAAAATGGTAGTGTCAGTTCAGAGTGGGGAGAGGGGAGGGGCAGAGTTCTGCCATTTCGTGAAGATTCGTTCAGTAGCTTGGGGTAATGTGGACCGGAATATATCCATAGGTGCAACTCACCCAAATGAAAAAAAGTAGAAGAAATACAGGGGTTCAGGGCCCCATGGCCCCGGCAGGGTACAGGGGGAGCCCCGTCAAACGATTCAGGGGGGCGACTTAAAACGAGACAGACAGACAGTTAACATGATAGACAGACAGTTTGAGTCTGACAAGCCTCGTAAAATTACTACACTGCCTTTGTAAACTTCCAAGATAGAACAACCAAGTTCAAAACACCCCAAATCGCTTGTGGTCAATTTTTGTTTTTGATGAATTCAAAAAACCAAGTTCAGTTTCTGGTCAAATAAAAAAATACTGACATCAGTGTAAAAATGAAAGAGTAGCACCTATGTATATCCTTTAATATCACACACATGCACACAGCGGACAGAAAAACGCACAATCCTCATTCGTTATTCTTCTTCTGCAATGTCTCACCCTTTCCTAAGTTCAACGGCAATATCGAACTGAACGTCGAGTCCTTCGGATGGAGAATTATATTAAAACCCTTTCATCGCCACTGTCGCCTCTTGGCACCACAATGACGTAACACATGTCACTGAAATGCATTAAAATGAATGAATGTCTGGTATCCAGTAACATTATGTCCTTAATTTAGGAAGTAAGGATATGTCCTATTTCATGCATGTCAGAGGAAACCCCAATACTGCAGACAGAATCTTTTCTATACCCAGGTAGTGGAAAGTTTTAGCTCAAATATGGCTGGCGTTGAGCACGTACAAATCCGCTGCCTGGTATGAAAAATTTGATAGCTAGGTTTCCTAAATCGGCCCCCCTCCCCACTCAAAAAATAAAAGCGTAGCGCTGCATTTGCAGCGACGCGCTCTCCAGGTGGCATCAGCCCAAATTTCATATCAACAAGTCTCCGTGACGAGAATAATTATACCAAATACAATTCAAAGCAAAAGCATTAAAGGGGCACCCTGACGGATGATTTTTTTGGTAAGAAACACGTCGAAATCACCAGGAAAACACCCTTTACAGAGATCGCAACACTCACTTTGCTCTGGTTTCCTAGAAATCAAACGGTCAAATCGGCGATTCCTCCTTGGCGGAGGTGTGGAAGTCAAATTCTTTCTTTCTAATGGCCGCCTGAATTTAGACCAAATCGTTTGCACGAAATTTCCGCAATACAAGCCTTTAAACATTTTTTTTATAGTTTACCTAAAGGAGTGTCGCTCACAACAAAGGAAATAGCTCTATTTTTTTAATTTTATTGCACTACAAAGAAGAAAGCTTCAATCACTCTCCACCCTCCCCATCCAAAATGACCTCTCCCCTGACATCTCCGCCAAGGAGGAATCGCCGTTTTGACGGTTTGATTGAAAGGAAACCAGAGCAAAGTGAGTGTTCCGATCCTTGAAAAGGCTGTCTTTCTGGTGACCTCGACGCGTTTCTTGCAAAAACTCATCCGCCAGGGGACCCCTTTAACTGTAAAAATGCATACCCAACACGTACACACACACACAAATGCGCACACACAGAAATAAACACGGTACGTCGAAAAGAGAGAGAGAGAGAGAGAGAGAGAGAGAGAGAGAGAGAGAGAGAGAGAGAGAGAGAGAGAGAGAGAGAGAGAGAGAGAGAGAGAGAGAGAGAGAGAGAGAGAGAGAGAGAGAGAGAGAGAGAGAGAGAGAGAGAGAGAGAGAGAGAGAGAGAGAGAGGACTTTTAATGTGAACTTGGCCAATAATCATGAATAAAAATGGTGGACTTTGCACCTTTGTCATCATGCAAAACATAGCTAGGAAGAACAAAATGTAGGCTATTACATAAATTATGAAAATAAATATATATACGAATTTTTGCATGTTCAAAACCTTACCTTAATTTTTTTTACTGCATATCAAACAATTGGTTCAGAAATGCAAGAAATGAACTTTTCATAAAATTTAGAAGAAAAAACACAGACTAAAATACTTCGCATATTGGACCAAACTTCGATGTATTGGAGTCAAAACGGACTATCTTTTAATAGTCCATTGACATATTATTGAACTTATTATGAAAACTAATAACGTATGAAAAAAAGACTGCTGAAAAATAAAAAGCAAAACCCCCTTTTTATATTTCTGCAGTCATTGTTTGATACAAGTTATTAGTTTTTGTAGTACATTCAATAATACGTGAATGGACTATCTCAAGATAGTCCGTTTTGACTCCAAGCCATCGCAATATTCCTGAAATTAGCCGAGACAGAATGAATAAAATAATGTAACTCGTGTTCTGTTGATGAGAAGAATCATGTACATTCTGTATCGTAATCGCACACTAGAATAAACTACAACTGTCATTACGACGCTATATCACCAGTCGTGCGGTACATTTTCTGCTCCAGTGAATTTGGCCTTTGACCATTTTTAACTTGGCCTAGATATCCTAACTACCTAGGCAACATTTGAGCATCCAAGGCTCCTCAGTTCAAGCGGTATCGTGTCAATATACATACATAGTCACATCCATCCATCCATACAAAGTCAGTCGGTAAAAAGCAAACGTCACTGAAAGCATTACACAGCATTAGTCCCGCGGCTGGTTAATACATAAAGTCCATAACTAAAATTGTAAACAAGCCGGGGGGAAAACAAACATTAAAGACACTGACGCACCACGATTTGAAGTCCCTTGGGTTTTTTCTGCTGTATACATGTTCCCAACTTCAAATTGAGGCTGCTTTTTAAAATGTTTCGTTTTCAATTTGAGGACATTTGTATGGGAGTCAAACCTAGTCAAAACAATATTTATTACCAGCTATAAGAGGGAAAACACGTGAAACCCGCGATTTTTAACACATGACATGGTGGGTCTTTAAATCAATGATTTCATACCGAAACAGTCCATTTGAAAGTCGCGGAAGCTCAAAGCAACATTTCTCCATTTTGTAATCGTGTTAGATGCACTTCACATTAAACAGTATGTCTTTGATCAGCTTTGATTCAGAGTGTCATGTATGTGAGTTCTGTTTCTGTATTATATAATTAGTTATTGAACAGTATGTTTTTGATTTTGAAAAAAACAAGCACGGATTCGCAATCGTTTGTGGCGTGCGACAATTTTGGACCGACCGACAGACCGACAAAGTGAGTTATAGGTTTGTGGCTTGTGCTACAAACAAAAACCACGTGCACTTCACACACACACGCGCGCGCACGCACGCACACACACACACACAAACACACAGTGCGCGCGCCCACACGCAAAATTTTGATTTTTTGTCAAGGTCTGTCGCTGATTTATTTTATGCAAATTTCTTCAACTGCAGATATGATGCTGCTTACTTCAACTGTAGATATGATGCTGCTTACTTCAACTGCAGATATGATGCTGCTTACTTCAACTGTAGATATGATGCTGCTTACTTTAACTGTAGATATGATGCTGCTTACTTCAACTGCAGATATGATGCTGCTTACTTCAACTGTAGATATGATGCTGCTTTCTTCAACTGTAGATATGATGCTGCTTACTTCAACTGCAGATATGATGCTGATTACTTCAACTGTAGACAATATGCTGCATACTTCAACTGTAGACATGATGCTGCTTTCTTCAACTGTAGATATGATGCTGATTACTTCAACAACTGTAGATATGATGCTGCTTTCTTCAACTGTAGATATGATGCTGCTTTCTTCAACTGTAGACATGCTGCTTTCTTCAACTGTAGATATGATGCTCCTTTCTTCAACTGTAGACAATATGCTGCATACTTCAACTGTAGACATGATGCTGCTTTCTTCAACTGTAGATATGATGCTGCTTTCTTCAACTGTAGATATGATGCTGCTTTCTTCAACTGTAGACAATATGCTGCATACTTCAACTGTAGACAATATGCTGCATACTTCAACTGTAGACAATATGCTGCATACTTCAACTGTAGATATGATGTTTCTTTTGAAAGTGGTCCTTCGCTGTGAGCTGTCATGAAAGCTGTTTGCTTCTTTACAAAGTGGTCCTTCGCTGTGAGCTGTCCTGGAAGCTGTTTGTTTCTTTTCAAAGTGGTCCTTGGCTGTTAGCTGTCATGAAAGCTGTTTGTTTCTTTACAAAGTGGTCCTTCGCTGTGAGCTGTCTTGGAAGCTGTTTGTTTCTTTACAAAGTGGTCCTTCGCTGTGAGCTGTCATGAAAGCTGTTTGTTTCTTTACAAAGTGGTCCTTCGCTGTGAGCTGTCCTGGAAGCTGTTTGTTTCTTTTCAAAGTGGTCCTTGGCTGTTAGCTGTCATGAAAGCTGTTTGTTTCTTTACAAAGTGGTCCTTCGCTGTGAGCTGTCCTGGAAGCTGTTTGTTTCTTTTCAAAGTGGTCCTTGGCTGTTAGCTGTCATGAAAGCTGTTTGTTTCTTTACAAAGTGGTCCTTCGCTGTGAGCTGTCCTGGAAGCTGTTTGTTTCTTTACAAAGTGGTCCTTCGCTGTGAGCTGTCCTGGAAGCTGTTTGTTTCTTTACAAAGTGGTCCTTCGCTGTGGGCTGTCATGAAAGCTGTTTGTTTACAAAGTGGTCCTTCGCTGTAGGCTGTCCTGGAAGCTGTTTGTTTCTTTACAAAGTGGTCCTTCGCTGTGAGCTGTCATGAAAGCTGTTTGTTTCTTTACGATGTGGTCCTTCGCTGTGAGCTGTCCTGGAAGCTGTCTGTTTCTTTACAAAGTGGTCCTTCGCTGTGAGCTGTCATGAAAGCTGTTTGTTTCTTTACGATGTGGTCCTTCGCTGTGGGCTGTCGTGGAAGCTGTTTCTTTACAAACTGGTCGTCCTTCGCTGTGGGCTGTCCTGGAAGCTGTTTGGTTCTTTACAAAGTGGTCCTTCGCTGTAGGCTGTCCTGGAAGCTGTTTGTTTACAAAGTGGTCCTTCGCTGTAGGCTGTCATGAAAGCTGTTTGTTTCTTTACAATGTGGTCCTTCGCTGTGAGCTGTCCTGGAAGCTGTTTGTTTCTTTACAAAGTGGTCCTTCACTGTGAGCTGTCCTGGAAGCTGTTTGTTTCTTTACAAAGTGGTCCTTCGCTGTGGGCTGTCATGAAAGCTGTTTCTTTTCAAAGTGGTCCTTCGCTGTAGGCTGTCATGAAAGCTGTTTCTTTACAAAGTGGTCCTTCGCTGTAGGCTGTCATGAAAGCCGTTTCTTTACAAAGTGGTCCTTCGCTGTAGGCTGTCATGAAAGCTGTTTCTTTTCAAAGTGGTCCTTCACTCTATCCTGAAAGCTGTTTGTTTACTCCGGGTGGAAAGCTTCTCACCCTTCAAGTCGTCCTTGACTTCTGTAAGATTGAACACAAATGAGAACAAATATAAACAACATAATTATGTGACCCAGCACTACGTATTGTCGTGCTCTCCAACATCTCATCTTTCATATTTATGAATGATAATCTTTAGCATGGCCTCTAGATAGTACAACAAATTCTTTGAAATGAGTAGGTTGATGCATTTTCTTCAGCTAGGCTAAACTTTAGACTGTGATTTATCAAAATGGCCGACAACCACCCCACCAACCTTTGAATGCTCATAACAGCTCTAAGACGAAAACAGTTACAAGAATGGTTCCTATATCACTTGAAAGAGAATTGTCTGACGTTTGTAACTGTATCATTGTCTCAGAATGGTCATTTTGACACTTAGTTTCCCTTTCGTGGTGCTGGGTCACATAAAAATTATTTATAGTTATTTAATCTTTGTCAAAACAGAAAAAAGGAAATACAACAACAGACTCATTTACATGGTTATCACGTAGAGGTGCTCCATTAACTAGATCGTAATAACGCTAGATCGCCAGCCGCGCGGCAGCAGTTTTGGCTCCAATGATCTTGACCGTAGACCAATGACCATTATTATATTCGGCCTAGATATCAAACGCTATCGTGCTAACATAAATTGTCAACCAGCCAGCCAAGAACATACAGACAAACAGCATTGAAAACATTACCAGCTTCGTCTTGTGGCTGGTAACTATCCTTATGCACAGTTTAAAACTTTCACAGGCAACGTAACATTTCTGGTCTCATCCCCGTCTCAATGTGTCCCCGTCTCTGTGTCCCTGAATCTGTCCCCGTCTATGTGTCCCCGTCTCTGTATCACTGAATCTGTCCACGTCTCAATGTGTCCCCGTCTCTGTGTCCCTGAATCTGTCCCCGTCTATGTGTCCCTGAATCTGTCTCTGTGTCCCCGTCTCTGTATCACCGACTCTGTCACTGTCTCTCAATGTGTCCCCGTCTATGTGTCCCTGAATCTGTCCCTGTCAATGTGTCCCCGTCTTTCTGGTGTCCCCATCTTTATGTGGCCCAACTCTTTGTTTATCCTAGCCCTATCGCCCGATCCCTCAGAACACAGATCAAGATTCAAATTTCACAGTAACTGGTTTTGATAACGTACAATGATCACCCTTCAAATCGAAGTTTTTCTGTTTTTTGTATGGCATTTATGTGAAAGTACACATCTGGCACCAAAAAAAATGAAGCGAGTGAGCCTTGAAGGCTTTGCCTCTGTTCTTCATATCAGGACTACTGAGAGTCCACCTCCCTATTAAGACCTTTCTAGGGCTGAATTATGAAGCTCTTATATAGGGAGGTTCCACTGTAGAAACTCAACCACTAAACAAACCTGTATAGTTTCTTTTTGCGCCTATGTATGTGGAGGTCGTCTTCTAACTAAAGGCCGCTCTTGTGTTGGTAGGGCAGGTGGGGGAGCCATTGCGTCTCTGGGTCCCCGTTGTCTGTCACCTTGGGGTGTTTCTTGTTCAAGCTGCTTCACAGGAGGCAGTTGATTGAAATGTGGCCAAGAAGCAACGTGGTTTCCTGGTTAAGACGACAAAAGAATGTAATAATAATAATAATGATAATAATAATAATAATAATGATGATAATAATAATGATAATAATAATAATGATAATAATAATGATAATAATAATGATGATAATAATAATAATAATAATAATAATAATATAATAATGATAATAATAGCAATGATAATAATAGTAATGATACTACTAATAATAATGATAATAATAATAATCATATTAATAATGATAATAATAATGATAATAATAATAATATAATAATAATAATAATTATAATAATAGTAATAATAATAATGATAATGATAATAATAATAATGATAATAATAATGTTAATAATAATAATGTTAATAATAATAATGATAATAATAATAATAATGGATATTTGTTGCGGTCGTTCTCCAAAAAGCTCAGTTAACTTTAGACAACAACAATAACAATAGTAATAAAAACAAAACATTCAGAAATATATATTAAATACAAATCCGATACTTCACACGTGCGCGTGCGCACATGCACACACACAAACACACGCACAGCACACACACACAAACAGAAAAGACATTCTTACCCAAAGGTTACTTTACATGCATGCGCGTACCGAAATCATGAGTGCGACCCAGTCAGCCAACACGGGTAGCAAAATGCAAACCAGACCAAACTGCCAGTCGTTCTGCCAGCCTAGTCCAATCCACATCAGCACTTTTAGTTCATGCCAATTGTTCTTTTAGAACACATCAACACTATCAACCAATCCAAAGTTTTGGTGCAAAGGAATCTAAATTCATTGCGGTATGTTTGTTTGTTTGTTTGTTTGTTTGCTTGTTTCCCCCCCCCCCCCCCCCCCCCTGTCTCTGTCCCAAGGATATCTCCCGAACCGCTAGACAGAATCGCTTCAAATTTTGGGTGGCGGTGTGTCACTACGAGAGGAAGGCATCCGCGCATAAATTATCGCCGTCATGACCTTGACCTTGTTATCAATTCTTTTGTTGCAGTATACCGCTTGAAAGGTCTTTCTCGATCCCTAACAACAATTATTGAAAAGAATACTTGCCTGTGTGAAAGGAAATGACTTGAAACAAATAGCTCTCTGGGGAAAACTAAAGGCAGTCAGAATGTGGGGAATTGGTGTGCTGTGGATGTTTACTCATAATGCTCACATTAACGATTTTAGTAGTATTTCTCCTTAAAATAAAGTTATTAGGAATACAAATGTTAACAAGGTCATACGCCAAGGTCAAGGCCACGACGGCGATAATGTATGCGCGGATGCCTTCCTCGCATGGTGACACACCACCACACAACATTTGAAGCGATTCTGTCAAGCGGTTTGGGAGATATCCTTGGGACAGACAGAAAAACAACACGTGCAACGCCGAGCGGCTGCAAAGTCCCCTCGCAGCATCGCCGAGTTACTCCGAAATCGGAATGTGACGGTTGTACACATACATAAAAACGCATCAAAACAGCACGTAACTACATACAAACGCATCAAAACAGCACGAAACTGAATATTTTTTTGTATATAGCCTTGGGGTTCGGACCCGTGATTTGAGCGCGCGCGATCATGCGCACACGAGCGCACAAAAACATTAATGACAACTGTGTTACAGACCATTCATCAAGAAATGTTGTGAAAAAAACTGCATTGAAATACATGCAAAACTTCGCGAGATATTAGCGATTATGTGTTTCGGGGTTTGAACCCCGTAACTGGCGCGACCTGGACCTTAATGTAAAACTAAATACATCAGTGGATAGCTTGCATCTTGGCAAACTAGTACCAAATTTGATGATGATACACTGAATAGTTTTTGAGAAAAACGGACAAATATCCGGACGGACGGAGGCACGCGGACTAACAACAAAACAAAGAAACATACACGAACGATCTCGGACGGCGTAGATCGGCAAAGGACAAAAAAGAAAGAGGCGAATTTTCCTAGTGGTCACACTACAACATTGCTTTTTTTCGTCTTTCTCCATAGCAACAAAAGTCATATTATTACTAGATCTAGCGTATCACTGTGTTGCCATGGGGAAAGAGCAGAAAACGAACAACGTTCATGTTGACAATGAAACATACACAGCTGTTTTGGGAGGAACATTTAGTTCATCTATATTTTCAGAAGTTTTTTTCAAGCTAACTTTTAGTTTACCATAAGTAACTTTTGCAGTATGTGACTCAATCAGTTGTATTCAGTGGAAATTGCTAGATTTTCACTCATTGGCGATTTTATTTATGTTTGCGATACTAAGTGAATTATTCAAGAACATTTTCAAATAAATATCTTTCTTGAGATAGGACCAGTGAGATAGAAAGATTGCAGGTGACAGTAAGCAAAGGGAAAAGGCAGAGTCAAAGAGAATTACAGAATTAGAAGAAGGTACAGGCACAGAAATTCCAGAAGGTGGGGGAACTATTTGTATTACCCGGTATCCCCACGGGGGGAATCATGTTATTAGATGAATATTGCAGTGTGTTTTTTATATTCACGTTTAATTAAAAAAAACATTAGAATTAAAAGAAAGTCAGTGCTCTTGTCATCTCATTGGTAAAGGGCCAAGGCATATAATATACTGATGGAAAAAAGTTAGGGACCAGTCACGCACACATGCACAACTTTCCAACCACGAATGGCAATGCAATATTTTTTTGGGCAAGCATTTAATTCATTATCTCGTCAATCAGAGTACCACATTTCATTCCGATTTGATTATCCGTTTGCTTTCCGCGAGCCCTCAAACAACATAGGGGTTCAAAACGAAAATTGCAAGTCCTTCGACATGTTCAGTAGTGTGCGGACGGCAACTAACACCAACGTCAGCCAGAAGACTGTTGGAAACCACCTTCGTGCGTTTGGCCTCCATTCTCGTCGTCCAGCTGTTCGTCCACGGCTGACAGCGGCACATCGGCAGGCTCGCCTAGCTTTCTGTCGCCGTCACACGAGGTGGAATCGCCAAGACTGGGCCCAGGTGCTCTTCAGCGACGAATCCAGGTTCAATGTGACTGGTCCCTAATTTTGTTTCCATCAGTATGTTCTGTAATAAACCATCGTGAATCTCTCTCTCTCTTCTCTGTGTGTCTGTCTCTGTTTCTCTCTGTGTCTTTGTCTCTCTGTGTGGTTTCTTTGCCTTTCTCTCTCTCTGTCTCTGGTTTCTTTGTTTCTCTCTCTGTCTCTGGTTTCTTTGTTTCTCTCTCTGTTTCTGGTTTCTTTGTCTCCTTCTCTCTCTCTCTCTGGTTTCTTTTTCTCTATCTCTCTGTCTCTCTCTCTGTCTCTCTCTCTCTCTCTCTCTCTCTCTCTCTCTCTCTCTCTGTGGTTTCCCTTGTCTCCCGTAACTCACCTTCAGGGTCAGAAGTGAAGCCCGTGATTGGTCCAGTCCTGGGCATCTCTACCGTTTCCTCTAGGCCTCCGAAATTTCTTCAGGTCAGTGAAGCCTTGTCATCGACTTTCAGTTTAATACTATATTTTCAATTTCCATTCATTTATGTCTGTCTTTATTGCGATTTATTGCCCACCCACAAAAAGGGTGGGTGGGTTGAGTTTGGGGATGGGGGACTTTTTGAGCCATATCCACTGATAAGAAAGAACTTGTCCAATATGATGTGAATGTCAGCACACACACACACACACACACACACACACACACGCACACACGCACGCACACACACGCACGCGCGCATTCGCACACACAGACATGACCCCCAAAAGCTTGTTAGCTTACTCCTTTATCATCAATAATGATAATTTTAACTTGACTTGACACACACGCATACACACACACACACACACAAACGCGCGCGCACGCACACACACACACAAATGACCCAGCCAACCAGAACCCGTTCAGCGGGCTTCAAAATGATGTTAGGTTGGCGATTCCTCGTAATAATTGCGCCCAACTATCCCCATACTCACGACACTCCTCCACCCACACCTCCGTGCTTTCTGTCATTAATTGGATTATATTATTCACGTTACCTCATTAACTAGAACAAGTTATATGTTATCTCGTTAACTTGATTGATTCCTGTTATCTCAATAATTTGAATATTATTTGTTTTATCTCATTCATTCGAATAGTATATATCGATGGCTTGGAGTCAAAACGGACTATCTTTAGATAGACCACTGACGTATTATTGGACTTATTACAAAAACTAATAACTTGTATCAAACAATGACTGCAGAAATATAAAAAGGGGGTTATGCGTTTTGTATTTCTGCAGATGTTTTCTTATAGAAGTTATTAGTTTTCGTAATAAGTTCAATAATATGTCAATGGTCCATCAAAAGATAGTCCGTTTTGACTCCAAGCCATCGATATGTTCACACACACACACACACACACATACACACACACACTCTCCACACCCCATTTTGATACAGGTAAAAAGTGCTAATCAAGAAGCACTTCAGACCCCTCCCCCCTTTCCTCCCTCTTTCTCTAAAATCCGTTGTCAGTAGGCCTAAATAGTAATTGTGATAAGCCAAACAGTTGCTCAATTGTTGTGTGTACAATGTACCGTGTGTGTGTTGTTTTTGTAGCATGCAATTAAGACTGTATATTGATATATTTTTCCTACAGTGAGATTTTGAGGAGCCCACGTTATTTCTATTATTAGTGTTTTGTGCTACTTATTTATTCATTTATGTATTTATTTATCGGATTGTTTCTTGTATGCCTGCATGCTGCTAATTTTTGTTGGGGGCCAATACCTCTGTTCCTCATTGACGAGGGCATGTGGCCCAGATCAAGTAAAACCTCTCTCTCTCTCTCTCTCTCTCTCTCTCTCTCTGGCTAACCCCTTTATTATTGTCGAATTAAAATGAAAATATAGTTCTTAGACTTTGTAAATACGTGTATAAGGCATAGTCAGGCAAAATGCTCTGCAAGCACTTCAGTAATGTCTTGTTATTACATATATGTCATAATGTTATCAACGTGAACTCCATTTGTATGGGCCTGTGGCCTAACAAATTAATTCATTTCAGACTCTAGACTTCTCTGGCTACCCCCCCCCCCCCCCCCCCCCTAGCAATAGCTACAAAATACACTATTTATATGGTGCTTAATCTTCATAGATGTGAAATCAAAACTGGCATTCACACACCCACACACACAAAAGCATCATTAGCATTCATATATCAATAACACACACATAAACACTACGTCTAAAATCACATATGTGAATAGACTTTACATTGAAAAATACACACACACTAAGAAGCAAGAGAAATAGGGAAATCATAGAGCGAGCGTCGTTGACGGGGGAAAGGGTATGCTTTCACAGAGAGAGAGGGAGAGGGAGAGAAAATGAACGAACGAACGAACGAGAGAGAGAGAGAGAGAGAGAGAGAGAGAGAGAGAGAGAGAGAGAGAGAGAGAGAGAGAGAGAGAGAGAGAGAGAGAGAGAGAGAGAGAGAGAGAGAGAGAGAAAACGAATCATTTTAATGAGTAGGCCTTTCTGCCCATGTCATAAAGGAACAGGGGCGAAGGGAGGGGGGGGATGAAGAAAAGGAATAAACCATAATCATTATAATAGCATACATAATCACAAATAGAAACCTCTCACGAGAGAGAGAGAGAGAGAGAGAGAGAGAGAGAGAGAGAGAGAGAGAGAGAGAGAGAGAGAGAGAGAGAGAGAGAGAGAGAGAGAGAGAGAGAGAGAGAGAGAGAGCGAGACAGAGAGAGGAGGGGAGAGTGTAGACAGCCAAACAACCGGCCAGACAAGGACCGTTCAGCGGTACCCAGCATCATGCCGGCCCAACCACTGCCTACCCTTCTGTCTGAAGCTTTAGTGCTCTGCCAGCAGCCTTCTGAACGCGGTTTTGGCAGAAGGGGTCTGGATGGTTTCTTAGGGATCGGGAGAGAAAGGGGTCAGAAACGGAACGTACTTGTCTGAATGGACGTAAGATGGGAACTATTGTCGCAGAAGTAGGCCTAACGCGGAGCAGATTGATGGTTAACAGGGCTCCCAATCGTCCCGCAAACAAGGGTCCCAGGGACTCCTTCACTTACAGCATAGAGGGTCCTAGAAGCGGGTACCAGTGGCATTGCGAATGCTAAAACGATTTTGTTCGTGCATCCCTGAGACCCCTGCACATTCGTTTAGAGGGTCCTTTAGAATTTCAGTGCTTCATAGACCCCCAAATGGGGGTCCCTGGGTTAAAGAATGTTTAGTTTATATTCAATTGTATCTGCGACAGGCAGCCAGTGCAGAGATCGGAGATGAATACTGAGATGATCGAGCTTTTTTCTCCTATATATATATATATATATATAGAGAGAGAGAGAGAGAGAGAGAGAGAGAGAGAGAGAGAGAGAGAGAGAGAGAGAGAGAGAGAGAGAGAGAGAGAGAGAGAGAGAGAGAGAGAGAGAGAGAGAGAGAGAGAGAGAGAGAGAGAGAGAGAGAGAGAGAGAGAGAGAGAGAGAGAGAGAGAGAGAGAGAGAGAGAGAGAGAGAGAGAGAGAGAGAGAGAGAGAGAGAGAGAGAGAGAGAGAGAGAGAGAGGGGGATGATAATGTTGCCCACTAGGACTGTTTATATCAACAGAGACTAGTTAGTTCTTTGCGCCTACAAACATAGCTTCGGTTTTGTCACAATATCACTGATGTTTATTCCGAATCATCCGAGTGTGTATACCCGAAAAGCTGTTCCCAACTTCTGAAAGAAGCGAATTGATATCTTCAGGAGTTGTGCTGCTGTTATGGAGTTGTGTCTTCAGCGTAGAAGTGATGCTTCGTGTCGTGCTGGTTGATGATGTTGGCGAGGTGTGATGCATGCAGGCAGAGAAGACAAGGCCGAGCCCCGACCCCTTGGAGGAGGACTCCAAAAGCCACTGTAAACCGATCAGATCACATTGAAAGAACTATTGAAATTGAAAAGACATTAAAAGAAGTATTGAAATTAAAACGACCATTGAAAGAACCATTGAAATTGAAACATTGAAAGAACTATTGAAACTAAAACAATTGAAAAGAACTAAATTAAAACGACCATTGAAAAGAGAGAGAGAACACTTGAAATTTATTGTCATTGCCAAACTGGCCTTATGACAATGGGGTGGGGTGACAATAGGTAAACTGAAGAAAAATGTTTTTTTCAATATTAATGTACCAGAATAAACAAAATAATATAATGAAATCAAGGTAATCAAAAATGACAGATCAACTCTTTGAGAGAGAGAGAGAGAGAGAGAGAGAGAGAGAGAGAGAGAGAGAGAGAGAGAGAGAGAGAGAGAGAGAGAGAGAGAGAGAGAGAGAGGGAGAGAGAGAGGGAGAGAGAGAGAGAGAGAGAGAGAGAGAGAGAGGGGAGAGAGGGAGAGAGAGGGAGAGAGAGAGAGAGAGAGAGAGAGAGAGAGAGAGAGAGAGAGAGGATGGAGGAGGGGAGGGGGTAGACAGCCAGACAACCGGCCAGACAAGGACCGTTCAGCGGTACCCAGCATGATGCCGGCCCAACCACTGCCTACCCTTCTGTTTGATGCTTTAGTGCTCTGCCAGCAGCCGTCTGGACACGGTTTTCGCAGAAGGGGTCTGGGTGGTTTCTTAGAAAGTGTGTACCTAGGGATCTGGAGAGAAAGAGGGTCAGAAACGGAACGCACTTGTCTGAACTGAGGTCAGATGGGAACTATTGTCGCAGAAGTAGACCTAAAGCAGAGCAGTTTGATGGATAAAGAAATGTTTAGTTTATATTCAATTCTAGCTGCGACAGGTAGCCAGTGCAGAGAACGGAGATGAATACCGAGATGATCGAGCAGCGGGCAGAGGTCGAGCAGAAGAGAGTGATTCCATACGACGATGACAACAGACTGGCCGCGGAGATGAAGCAGTCCATTGTGAGCGCCAACGAAGGCCTGCTCGAGCTTTTTTCTCCCTATATATATATAGAGAGAGAGGGATGATAATGCTGCCCACTAGAACTGCTTATATCAACAGAGACTAGTTAGTTCTTTGCGCCTACAAACATAGCTTCGGTTTTGTCACAATATCACTGATGTTTATTCCGAATCATCCGACTGTGTATGCCCGAAAAGCTGTTCCCAACTTCTGAAAGAAGCGAATTGATATCTTCAGAAGTTGTGCTGTTATGGAGTTGTGTGTCTTCAGCGTAGAAGTGATGCTTCGTGTCGTGCTGGTTGATGATGTTGGCGAGGTGTGATGCATGCAGGCAGAGAAGACAAGGCCGAGCCCCGACCCCTTGGAGGAGGACTCCAAAAGTCAATGTAACCCGATCAGATCACATTGAAAGAACTATTGAAATTGAAAAGACATTAAAAGAAGTATTGAAATTAAAACCACCATTGAAAGAACCATTGAAATCGAAACATTGAAAGAACTATTGAAACTAAAACCATTGAAAAGAACTATTGAAATTAAAACGACCATTCAAAACAGAGAGAACACTTGAAATTTATTGTTATTGCCAAACTGGCCTTATGACAATGGGGTGGGGTGACACTAGGTAAACTGAAGAAAAATGTTTTTTTCAATATTAATGTACCAGAATAAACAAAATAATATAATGAAATCAAGGTAATCAAAAATGACAGATCAACTCTTTGAGAGAGAGAGAGAGAGAGAGAGAGAGAGAGAGAGAGAGAGAGAGAGAGAGAGAGAGAGAGAGAGAGGAGGGAGAGAGAGAGAGAGGGAGAGAGAGAGAGAGAGAGAGAGAGAGAGAGAGAGAGAGAGAGAGAGAGAGAGAGAGAGAGGAGAGAGGGGGGAGGGGGGTAGACAGCCAGACAACCGGCCAGACAAGGACCGTTCAGCGGTACCCAGCATGATGCCGGCCCAACCACTGCCTACCCTTCTGTTTGAAGCTTTAGTGCTCTGCCAGCAGCCTTCTGGACACGGTTTTCGCAGAAGGGGTCTGGGTGGTTTCTTAGAAAGTGTGTACCTAGGGATCTGGAGAGAAAGAGGGTCAGAAACGGAACGCACTTGTCTGAACTGACGTCAGATGGGAACTATTGTCGCAGAAGTAGACCTAAAGCAGAGCAGTTTGATGGATAAAGAAATGTTTAGTTTATATTCAATTCTAGCTGCGACAGGTAGCCAGTGCAGAGAACGGAGATGAATACCGAGATGATCGAGCAGCGGGCGGAGGTCGAGCAGAATAATAATAATAATAATAATAATAACAGTACATTTATATAGCGCTTTACCTCAGATGAGCCCAAAGCGCTTTACAATCAATTATTCATCAACAGATAACAAAAAAAAAACATTCAAGAGTGACACCAACCACCAACAGTGCATATGCAAAGCAACTCTCTCTCTCTCTCTAACACACACGCACACACACACACACACACACACACGCACACGCGCGCACACACACACACACACACACACACACACACACACACACACACACACACACACACATAAACACACAATTATTGACACCAACTCGTTCATACCCCATTCGGTAAGTCACAGCAACTGAGCCGCATGGACTGACCACATACACCAACACGCAGACACAAACACCCTCACACACAACGTACGCACGCAGACAGACACACAGACACGCACACAAACACATGCGTGCACACACAACCCACAAAACCAAAATACACACAAGCACACATTCATGCTCACACACACACACACACACACACACACACACACACACACACACACACACACACACACACACACACGCACCACAAAACACAGCACAAACCTCTTAAATCAATCTTCCCTCACGTGCACACAACGATAGACAACTGATCAAATATTTAGGGCGCAGCAGGAAAAAGATGGGTTTTAAGAGAGGTTTTGAATGAGGAGACTGAGTTGGAGTGTCGGAGAGGAGAAGGCAGAGAATTCCAAAGAGATGGTGCTTGACAAGAAAAAGAACGTTGGCCAGCAGATTTGAGACGGATGGAGGGAATGGAAAGGAGACGAGAATCAGAAGACGAACGTAGTTGGCGAGCTGGGACATAGAGATGAAGAAGATCAGAGAGATACTGGGGAGCTTGATCATTCAGTGACTTGAAGGCAAGGAGGAGAATTTTGTAGAGAAGAGAGTGATTCCTTACGACGATGACAACAGACTGGCCGCAGAGCTGAAGCAGTCCATTGTGAGCGCCAACGAAGGCCTGCTCGAGCTTTTTTCTCCATATATATATATAGAGAGAGAGAGAGAGAGGGATTATAATGCTGCCCACTAGAACTGGTTATATCAACAGAGACTAGTTAGTTCTTTGCTCCTACAAACATGGCTTCGGTTTTGTCACAATATCACTGATGTTTATTCCGAATCATCCGACTGTGTATGTCCGAAAAGCTGTTCCCAACTTCTGAAAGAAGCGAATTGATATCTTCAGAAGTTGTGCTGTTATGGAGTTGTGTGTCTTCAGCGTAGAAGTGATGCTTCGTGTCGTGCTGGTTGATGATGTTGGCGAGGTGTGATGCATGCAGGCAGAGAAGACAAGGCCGAGCCCCGACCCCTTGGAGGAGGACTCCAAAAGACAATGCAACCCGATCAGATCGACGACGTTGAAAGAACTATTGAAATTCAAAAGACCATTAAAAGAACTATTGAAATTGAAACAACATTGAAAGATCTATTGAAATCGAAACATTGAAAGATCTATTGAAACTAAAACGACATTGAAAGAACTATTGAAACTAAAACCATTGAAAAGAACTATTGAAATTAAAACGACCATTGAAAACAACTATTTAAATTAAAACATTAAAAGAACTATAGAAATGAAAACGACCATTGAAAAGAACTATTGACATAAAACGACTATTGAAAGAACTATTGAAATTAAAACGACTATTGAAAAGATCTATTGAAATTAAACGACATTGAAAGAACTATTCAAATTAAAACGACTATTGAAATTAAAACGACTATTGAAAAGAACTATTGACATTAAACCGACCATTGAAAAGAACTATTGGCATTAAACGACTATTGAAAAGAACCACTGAAATGAAGTGGTCAGGAAGTTAAGACGAAAACCGTGAGAGGGAATTTGGCAAATCTCAAAAGAATGTTCAGACGAAAGAGGTTAGAGTGGTCTATAGTATCCAAGCAGCAGAGAGACCCAGAAGTGTTGCAACATATTGTTTTCTCCAGAATCTGAAGAAAGTAACATTTAGTTGATAATGTGAACAAGAACGGATTCCTTCCAATTTTTCTTTCTTTTTAACAAGAGCGGTTTCAGTATTGTGGTAGGCTCTGTACGCAGAAAGGTAGCGACGGTGAAGGTAGTTTATTTACAGGGATGCTTGTTCTGTTCTTTCACTACAACACCTTTATGCAGAAGCTTAGAGAATAATGGAAGCATTGGCATAGTTGTGTAGGTTTGTTTTAGATTATCGGGACCAGCACGCACGCACACGCACACACACACACGCACGCACGTACGCATATACACACACACACACACACACACACAACAGTGATCAAACCATGCAGCGAGAACCCATTCTGATTCAGTTGACCCCTCCTCTCTCTCTCTCTCTCTCTCTCTGTTTAAAATTCCTATGTACGTGGACAATTCGATGTGCTAAAAACTATTTTGCTTTCCTTGAAGCAGAACTACTTTTTTTCAATTCGTTTAATAAACTTCTCCGACCCTTCATTCGTGTTGCAACTAGTCCCCCCCCCCTCTCTCTCTCTCTCTCTCCTCTCTCCCTCTCTCTCTCTCTCTCTCTCTCTCTCTCTCTTCTCTCTCTCTCTCTCTCTCTCTCGCACAGACAGACAGGCACACACGCACACACACATACAAATGAATCCCTCCCTCTCACACGCATTTGAGAATCATCATTCGCACTCCTGACGCACAAAACACATAAATATCCCTACACACACACACACACACGCACGCACGAACGAATAGAATCTCTCCAACACGCACACAATCGAATAAATCATCAATCCTTCCTTCCACACACAAATAACCATCAATTCCCCAACATACGCAATAATTACGCACATATACACAGCCCCCCCCCCCTCCCCCCACACACCCACACACACACATTCATCATGCACAATAAAGAATTGTCACTCCCCCACACCATAAAGAATCATCATGTAACGCCCCGCATCACACAAAAATTAAAAAACAAAAGTTAAAAAAACGATGAAAAAAGATAGTCCACCCCCATCATCATCTCAATTTCCAACACACAAAACAAGGAATGATCGTATGACATCCACACATACTCAAAATAAAGAATAATTATTTAATACAACCCCCATCCCACATTCCCTCGACACACACACATGATGGTATCTTTATTATACATATACACACATTCAAGAAACCATCATGTAACCCCCTCACACATGTAAAAAACCCATCATGTAACCCCCTCACACATGTAAAAAACCCATCATGTAACCCCCTCACACATGTAAAACACCCATCATGTAACCCCCTCACATGTAAAACACCCATCATGTAACCCCCTCACACATGTAAAACACCCATCATGTAACCCCCTCACACATGTAAAACACCCATCATGTAACACCCTCACACATGTAAAAAACCCATCATGTAACACCCGTCAGACACAAAATAAAGAAACCAGCGCGCGCGCACGCACGCACGCACACGCACGCGCGCACGCACACACACACACACACACACACACACAGTCAAATAGTCGTCATATAACACTTCACATACACGTAGCAAAGAACATGATATTATCATGTAACATCTCACCACACACAATAACTAATCATCAATATAACACACATAGCATTAAGAATCATCAGGTCAAACACACACGAGCGTGCATGCTCACACACACAACGCAATCATCATGTAACACCTCTCCCATTCACAAACACAAACAAATAAGGAATTATGTAGAACCCCCACCACCTTCCTTACCACCTCCCATGACACAAGAATCATCAGGCACATTTCCCTAGGCACTCACACAGGCAAAATTAAAAAACAAATCATGTAACCCCCACCCACCCACCTTAATATAAAGATTCGCTATCAACCCCCCCCCCCCCCCCCCCCCCCCGCACACACACACACATGCAGAAACATGCAACACCCATCACAACACAATAGAGAAATCATCATGTAACCCCCTTCACACACAATCAAGAAATCACCATGTAACACCCTGCACACACAATAAAGAAATCATCATGTAACCCCCTTCACACACAATAAAGAAACCATCATGTAACCCCCTTCACACACAATAAAGAAACCATCATGTAACCCCCTTCACACACAATAAAGAAATCATCATGTAACCCCCTTCACACATAAAGAAATCATCATGTAACACAATAAAGAAATCATCATGTAACCCCCTTCACACACAATAAAGAAATCATCATGTAACCCCCTTCACACACAATAAAGAAATCATCATGTAACCCCCTTCACACACAATAAAGAAATCATCATGTAA
>CM065683.1:5861130-5863313 GCA_017654935.2 Phymorhynchus buccinoides
CACACAATAAAGAAATCATCATGTAACCCCCTTCACACACAATAAAGAAATCATCATGTAACCCCCTTCCCCTTCACACACAATAAAGAAATCATCATGTAACCCCCTTCACACAATAAAGAAATCATCAAACCCCCTTCAAAGAAATCATCATGTAACCCCCTTCACACACAATAAAGAAATCATCATGTAACCCCCTTCACACACAATAAAGAAATCATCATGTAACCCCCTTCACACACAATAAAGAAATCATCATGTAACCCCCTTCACACACAATAAAGAAATCATCATGTAACCCCCTTCACACACAATAAAGAAATCATCATGTAACCCCCTTCACACACAATAAAGAAATCATCATTTAACCCCCTTCACACACAATAAAGAATCATGTAACCCCCTTCACACACAATAAAGAAATCATCATGTAACCCCCTTCACACACAATAAAGAAATCATCATGTAACCCCCTTCACACACAATACAGAAATCATCATGTAACCCCCTTCACACACAATAAAGAAATCATCATGTAACCCCCTTCACACACAATAAAGAAATCATCATGTAACCCCCTTCACACACAATAAAGAAATCATCATGTAACCCCCTTCACTCACAATAAAGAAATCATCATGTAACCCCCTTCACACACAATAAAGAAACCATCATGTAACCCCCTTCACACACAATAAAGAAATCATCATGTAACCCCCTTCACACACAATAAAGAAATCATCATGTAACCCCCTTCACACACAATAAAGAAATCATCATGTAACCCCCTTCACACACAATAAAGAAATCATCATGTAACCCCCTTCACACACAATAAAGAAATCATCATGTAACCCCCTTCACACACAATAAAGAAACCATCATGTAACCCCCTTCACACACAATAAAGAAATCATCATGTAACCCCCTTCACACACAATAAAGAAATCATCATGTAACCCCCTTCACACACAATAAAGAAATCATCATGAAACCCCCTTCAACCCCCTGTAACACACAATAAAGAAATCATCATGTAACCCCCTTCACACACAATAAAGAAATCATCATGTAACCCACTTCACACACAATTCACAACCCCCTTCACACAATAAAGAAATCATCATGTAACCCCCTTCACACACAATAAAGAAATCATCATGTAACCCCCTTCACTCACAATAAAGAAATCATCATGTAACCCCCTTCACACACAATAAAGAAATCATCATGTAACCCCCTTCACACACAATAAAGAAATCATCATGTAACCCCCTTCACACACAATAAAGAAACCATCATGTAACCCCCTTCACACACAATAAAGAAATCATCATGTAACCCCCTTCACACACAATAAAGAAATCATCATGTAACCCCCTTCACACACAATAAAGAAATCATCATGTAACCCCCTTCACACACAATAAAGAAATCATCATGTAACCCCCTTCACACACAATAAAGAAATCATCATGTAACCCCCTTCACACACAATAAAGAAATCATCATGTAACCCCCTTCACACACAATAAAGAAATCATCATGTAACCCCCTTCACACACAATAAAGAAATCATCATGTAACCCCCTTCACACACAATAAAGAAATCATCATGTAACCCCCTTCACACACAATAAAGAAATCATCATGTAACCCCCTTCACACACAATAAAGAAACCATCATGAAATCAACATGTAACCCCCTTCACACACAATAAAGAAATCATCATGTAACCCCCTTCACACACAATAAAGAAATCATCATGTAACCCCCTTCACACACAATAAAGAAATCATCATGTAACCCCCTTCACACACAATAAAGAAATCATCATGTAACCCCCTTCACACACAATAAAGAAATCATCATGTAACCCCCTTCACACACAATAAAGAAATCATCATGCAACCCCCTTCACACACAATACAGAAATCATCATGTAACCCCCTTCACACACAATAAAGAAATCATCATGTAACCCCCTTCACACACAATAAAGAAATCATCATGTAACCCCCTTCACACACAATAAAGAAATCATCATGTAACCCCCTTCACACACAATAAAGAAATCATCATGTAACCCCCTTCACACACAATAAAGAAATCATCATGTAACCCCCTTCACACACAATACACAAATCATCATGTAACCCCCTTCACACAAAATAAAGAAATC
>CM065683.1:5863813-5883388 GCA_017654935.2 Phymorhynchus buccinoides
TAAAGAAACCATCATGTAACCCCCTTCACACAAACACAATAAAGAAATCATCATGTAACCCCCTTCACACACAATAAAGAAATCATCATGTAACCCCCTTCACACACAATAAAGAAACCATCATGTAACCCCCTTCACACACAATAAAGAAATCATCATGTAACCCCCTTCACACACAACAAAGAAACCATCATGTAACCCCCTTCACACACAACAAAGAAACCATCATGTAACCCCCTTCACACACAATAAAGAAACCATCATGTAACCCCCTTCACACACAATAAAGAAACCATCATGTAACCCCCTTCACACACAATAAAGAAACCATCATGTAACCCCCTTCACACACAATAAAGAAATCATCATGTAACCCCCTTCACACACAATAAAGAAACCATCATGTAACCCCCTTCACACACAATAAAGAAATCATCATGTAACCCCCTTCACACACAATAAAGAAACCATCATGTAACCCCCTTCACACACAATAAAGAAATCATCATGTAACCCCCTTCACACACAATAAAGAAATCATCATGTAACCCCCTTCACACACAATAAAGAAACCATCATGTAACCCCCTTCACACACAATAAAGAAACCATCATGTAACCCCCTTCACACACAATAAAGAAACCATCATGTAACCCCCTTCACACACAATAAAGAAACCATCATGTAACCCCCTTCACACACAACAAAGAAACCATCATGTAACCACCTTCACACACAACAAAGAAACCATCATGTAACCCCCTTCACACACAATAAAGAATCAAACCACCTTCAATCATCATGTAACCCCCTTCACACACAATAAAGAAACCATCATGTAACCCCCTTCACACACAATAAAGAAACCATCATGTAACCCCCTTCACACACAATAAAGAAACCATCATGTAACCCCCTTCACACACAATAAAGAAACCATCATGTAACCCCCTTCACACACAATAAAGAAATCATCATGTAACCCCCTTCACACACAATAAAGAAACCATCATGTAACCCCCTTCACACACAATAAAGAAACCATCATGTAACCCCCTTCACACACAATAAAGAAATCATCATGTAACCCCCTTCACACACAATAAAGAAATCATCATGTAACCCCCTTCACACACAATAAAGAAATCATCATGCAACCCCCTTCACACACAATAAAGAAATCATCATGTAACCCCCTTCACACACAATAAAGAAATCATCATGTAACCCCCTTCACACACAATAAAGAAATCATCATGTAACCCCCTTCACACACAATAAAGAAATCATCATGCAACCCCCTTCACACACAATAAAGAAATCCCCTTCACACACAAAAAAGAAACCATCATGTAAATATAGAAATCATCATGCAACCCCCTTCACACACAATACAGAAATCATCATGTAACCCCCTTCACACATCATGTAACCCCCTACACACAATAAAGAAATAATAATGTAACACCCGTCAGACGCAATAAATAAACCGTGTGCTTGTGTGTGTGTTGTGGTTTGATATGTGTGTGTGTGTGTGTGTGTGTGTGTGTGTGTGTGTGTGTGTGTGTGTGTGTGTGTGTACGCATGTGTGTGTTTGTGTGTGTGTGTGTGTGTGTGTGCTTGTGTGTGTGTTTTGGTTTGATGTGTGTGTGTGTGTGTGTGTGTGTGTGTGTGTGTGTGTGTGTGTGTGTGTGTGTACACGCATGTGTGTGTGTACGTGTGCGCGTGTGTGTGCGTGCGCGTGTATGTGCATGTGTGTGTATGGGTGTGTGTGCGTGCGTACGTGAGAGTGTACTTGCATGTGCATCCTCTAACGTTTGTATTTATAATTATGTGTGTTGGTGAATGTGGTCTGTCCGTGCAACTGAGTTGCAATGGCTTACTGAATGAAAGATGAAGAATGAGTCTGTGTCAATGTGTGTGTGTCTGTGAATGTGTGTGTGTGTGTGTGTGTGTGTGTGTGTGTGTGTGTGTGTGTGTGAGTGCGTGTGTGTGTGTGTGTGCGTGTGTGTGTGCGTGCGTGTGTGTGTGTGCGTGTGTCTGTGTTGTAGATGAATGCTGCTGGTTTGGGTCATTCTTAAACATCATTTTTTATGTCTACTTGTATTTGATTGTAAAACTCACAAAAAAGAAATCATCATGCAACCCCCTTCACTCACAATACAGAAATCATCATGTAACCCCCTTCACACACAATACAGAAATCATCATGTAACCCCCTTCACTCACAATAAAGAAACACACAATAAAGAAATCATCATGTAACCCCCTTCACACACAATAAAGAAATCATCATGTAACCCCCTTCACACACAATAATGTAACCCCCTTCACACACAATAAAGAAATCATCATGTAACCCCCTTCACACACAATAAAGAAATCATCATGTAACCCCCTTCACACACAATAAAGAAATCATCATGTAACCCCCTTCACACACAATAAAGAAATCATGTAACCCCCTTCACACACAATAAAGTATCATGTAACCCCCTTCACACACAATAAAGAAATCATCATGTAACCCCCTTCACACACAATAAAGAAATCATCATGTAACCCCCTTCACACACAATAAAGAAATCATCATGTAACCCCCTTCACACACAATAAAGAAATCATCATGTAACCCCCTTCACACACAATAAAGAAATCATCATGTAACCCCCTTCACACACAATAAAGAAATCATCATGTAACCCCCTTCACACACAATAAAGAAATCATCATGTAACCCCCTTCACACACAATAAAGAAATCATCATGTAACCCCCTTCACAGAAATCACAATAAACAATAAAGAAATCATCATGTAACCCCCTTCACACACAATAAAGAAATCATCATGTAACCCCCTTCACACACAATAAAGAAATCATCATGTAACCCCCTTCACACACAATAAAGAAATCATCATGTAACCCCCTTCACACACAATAAAGAAATCATCATGTAACCCCCTTCACACACAATAAAGAAATCATCATGTAACCCCCTTCACACACAATAAAGAAATCATCATGTAACCCCCTTCACACACAATAAAGAAATCATCATGTAACCCCCTTCACACACAATAAAGAAATCATCATGTAACCCCCTTCACACACAATAAAGAAATCATCATGTAACCCCCTTCACACACAATAAAGAAATCATCATGTAACCCCCTTCACACACAATAAAGAAATCATCATGTAACCCCCTTCACACACAATAAAGAAATCATCATGTAACCCCCTTCACACACAATACAGAAATCATCATGTAACCCCCTTCACACACAATAAAGAAATCATCATGTAACCCCCTTCACACACAATAAAGAAATCATCATGTAACCCCCACACACAATTCACATGTAACACACACACAATAAAGAAATCATCATGTAACCCCCTTCACACACAATAAAGAAATCATCATGTAACCCCCTTCACACACAATAAAGAAATCATCATGTAACCCCCTTCACACACAATACAGAAATCATCATGTAACCCCCTTCACACACAATAAAGAAATCATCATGTAACCCCCTTCACACACAATAAAGAAATCATCATGTAACCCCCTTCACACACAATAAAGAAATCATCATGTAACCCCCTTCACACACAATAAAGAAATCATCATGTAACCCCCTTCACACACAATAAAGAAATCATCATGTAACCCCCTTCACACACAATAAAGAAATCATCATGTAACCCCCTTCACACACAATAAAGAAATCATCATGTAACCCCCTTCACACACAATAAAGAAATCATCATGTAACCCCCTTCACACACAATACAGAAATCATCATGTAACCCCCTTCACACACAATAAAGAAATCATCATGTAACCCCCTTCACACACAATAAAGAAATCATCATGTAACCCCCTTCACACACAATAAAGAAATCATCATGTAACCCCCTTCACACACAATAAAGAAATCATCATGTAACCCCCTTCACACACAATAAAGAAATCATCATGTAACCCCCTTCACACACAATAAAGAAATCATCATGTAACCCCCTTCACACACAATAAAGAAATCATCATGTAACCCCCTTCACACACAATAAAGAAATCATCATGTAACCCCCTTCACACACAATAAAGAAATCATCATGTAACCCCCTTCACACACAATAAAAATCATCATGTAACCCCCTTCACACACAATAAAGAAATCATCATGTAACCCCCTTCACACACAATAAAGAAATCATCATGTAACCCCCTTCACACACAATAAAGAAATCATCATGTAACCCCCTTCACACACAATAAAGAAATCATCATGTAACCCCCTTCACACACAATAAAGAAATCATCATGTAACCCCCTTCACACACAATAAAGAAATCATCATGTAACCCCCTTCACACACAATAAAGAAATCATCATGTAACCCCCTTCACACACAATAAAGAAATCATCATGTAACCCCCTTCACACACAATAAAGAAATCATCATGTAACCCCCTTCACACACAATAAAGAAATCATCATGAAATCATCATGTAACCCCCTTCACACACAATAAAGAAATCATCATGTAACCCCCTTCACACACAATAAAGAAATCATCATGTAACCCCCTTCACACACAATAAAGAAATCATCATGTAACCCCCTTCACACACAATAAAGAAATCATCATGTAACCCCCTTCACACACAATAAGAAATCATCATGTAACCCCCTTCACACACAATAAAGAAATCATCATGTAACCCCCTTCACACACAATAAAGAAATCATCATGTAACCCCCTTCACACACAATAAAGAAATCATCATGTAACCCCCTTCACACACAATAAAGAAATCATCATGTAACCCCCTTCACACACAATAAAGAAATCATCATGTAACCCCCTTCACACACAATAAAGAAATCATCATGTAACCCCCTTCACACACAATAAAGAAATCATCATGTAACCCCCTTCACACACAATAATATAAGAAATCATCATGTAACCCCCTTCACACACAATAAAGAAATCATCATGTAACCCCCTTCACACACAATAAAGAAATCATCATGTAACCCCCTTCACACACAATAAAGAAATCATCATGTAACCCCCTTCACACACAATAAAGAAATCATCATGTAACCCCCTTCACACACAATAAAGAAATCATCATGTAACCCCCTTCACACACAATAAAGAAATCATCATGTAACCCCCTTCACACACAATACAGAAATCATCATGTAACCCCCTTCACACACAATAAAGAAATCATCATGTAACCCCCTTCACACACAATAAAGAAATCATCATGTAACCCCCTTCACACACAATAAAGAAATCATCATGTAACCCCCTTCACACACAATAAAGAAATCATCATGTAACCCCCTTCACACACAATAAAGAAATCATCATGTAACCCCCTTCACACACAATAAAGAAATCATCATGTAACCCCCTTCACACACAATAAAGAAATCATCATGTAACCCCCTTCACACACAATAAAGAAATCATCATGTAACCCCCACACACACACAATAAAGAAATCATCATGTAACCCCCTTCACACACAATAAAGAAACACACATGTAACCCCCTTCACACACAATAAAGAAATCATCATGTAACCCCCTTCACACACAATACAATCATGTAACCCCCTTCACACACAATAAATGTAACCCCCTTCACACACAATAAAGAAATCATCATGTAACCCCCTTCACACACAATAAAGAAATCATCATGTAACCCCCTTCACACACAATAAAGAAATCATCATGTAACCCCCTTCACACACAATGTAACCCCCTAAAGAAATCATCATGTAACCCCCTTCACACACAATAAAGAAATCATCATGTAACCCCCTTCACACACAATAAAGAAATCATCATGTAACCCCCTTCACACACAATAAAGAAATCATCATGTAACCCCCTTCACACACAATAAAGAAATCATCATGTAACCCCCTTCACACACAATAAAGAAATCAATGTAACATCATGTAACCCCCTTCACACACAATAAAGAAATCATCATGTAACCCCCACACACAATAAAGAAATCATCACACACACAATAAAGAAATCATCATGTAACCCCCTTCACACACAATAAAGAAATCATCATGTAACCCCCTTCACACACAATAAAGAAATCATCATGTAACCCCCTTCACACACAATAAAGAAATCATCATGTAACCCCCTTCACACACAATAAAGAAATCATCATGTAACCCCCTTCAGAAATCATCATGTAACCCCCTTCACACACAATAAAGAAATCATCATGTAACCCCCTTCACACACAATAAAGAAATCATCATGTAACCCCCTTCACACACAATAAAGAAATCATCATGTAACCCCCTTCACACACAATAAAGAAATCATCATGTAACCCCCTTCACACACAATAAAGAAATCACAATACACAGAAATCATCATGTAACCCCCTTCACACACAATAAAGAAATCATCATGTAACCCCCTTCACACACAATAAAGAAATCATCATGTAACCCCCTTCACACACAATAAAGAAATCATCATGTAACCCCCTTCACACACAATAAAGAAATCATCATGTAACCCCCTTCACACACAATAAAGAAATCATCATGTAACCCCCTTCACACACAATAAAGAAATCATCATGTAACCCCCTTCACACACAATAAAGAAATCATCATGTAACCCCCTTCACACACAATAAAGAAATCATCATGTAACCCCCTTCACACACAATAAAGAAATCATCATGTAACCCCCTTCACACACAATAAAGAAATCATCATGTAACCCCCTTCACACACAATAAAGAAATCATCATGTAACCCCCTTCACACACAATAAAGAAATCATCATGTAACCCCCTTCACACACAATAAAGAAATCATCATGTAACCCCCTTCACACACAATAAAGAAATCATCATGTAACCCCCTTCACACACAATAAAGAAATCATCATGTAACCCCCTTCACACACAATAAAGAAACACACAATAAAGAAATCATCATGTAACCCCCTTCACACACAATAAAGAAATCATCATGTAACCCCCTTCACACACAATAAAGAAATCATCATGTAACCCCCATTCACACACAATAAAGAAATCATCATGTAACCCCCTTCACACACAATAAAGAAATCATCATGTAACCCCCTTCACACACAATAAAGAAATCATCATGTAACCCCCTTCACACACAATAAAGAAATCATCATGTAACCCCCTTCACACACAATAAAGAAATCATCATGTAAAGAAATCATCATGTAACCCCTTCACACACAATAAAGAAATCATCATGTAACCCCCTTCACACACAATAAAGAAATCATCATGTAACCCCCTTCACACACAATAAAGAAATCATCATGTAACCCCCTTCACACACAATAAAGAAATCATCATGTAACCCCCTTCACACACAATAAAGAAATCATCATGTAACCCCCTTCACACACAATAAAGAAATCATCATGTAACCCCCTTCACACACAATAAAGAAATCATCATGTAACCCCCTTCACACACAATAAAGAAATCATCATGTAACCCCCTTCACACACAATAAAGAAATCATCATGTAACCCCCTTCACACACAATAAAGAAATCATCATGTAACCCCCTTCACACACAATAAAGAAATCATCATGTAACCCCCTTCACACACAATAAAGAAATCATCATGTAACCCCCTTCACACACAATAAAGAAATCATCATGTAACCCCCTTCACACACAATAAAGAAATCATCATGTAACCCCCTTCACACACAATAAAGAAATCATCATGTAACCCCCTTCACACACAATAAAGAAATCATCATGTAACCCCCTTCACACACAATAAAGAAATCATCATGTAACCCCCTTCACACACAATAAAGAAATCATCATGTAACCCCCTTCACACACAATAAAGAAATCATCATGTAACCCCCTTCACACACAATAAAGAAATCATCATGTAACCCCCTTCACACACAATAAAGAAATCATCATGTAACCCCCTTCACACACAATAAAGAAATCATCATGTAACCCCCTTCACACACAATAAAGAAATCATCATGTAACCCCCTTCACACACAATAAAGAAATCATCATGTAACCCCCTTCACACACAATAAAGAAATCATCATGTAACCCCCTTCACACACAATAAAGAAATCATCATGTAACCCCCTTCACACACAATAAAGAAATCATCATGTAACCCCCTTCACACACAATAAAGAAATCATCATGTAACCCCCTTCACACACAATAAAGAAATCATCATGTAACCCCCTTCACACACAATAAAGAAATCATCATGTAACCCCCTTCACACACAATAAAGAAATCATCATGTAACCCCCTTCACACACAATAAAGAAATCATCATGTAACCCCCTTCACACACAATACAGAAATCATCATGTAACCCCCTTCACACACAATAAAGAAATCATCATGTAACCCCCTTCACACACAATAAAGAAATCATCATGTAACCCCCTTCACACACAATAAAGAAATCATCATGTAACCCCCTTCACACACAATAAAGAAATCATCATGTAACCCCCTTCACACACAATAAAGAAATCATCATGTAACCCCCTTCACACACAATAAAGAAATCATCATGTAACCCCCTTCACACACAATAAAGAAATCATCATGTAACCCCCTTCACACACAATAAAGAAATCATCATGTAACCCCCTTCACACACAATAAAGAAATCATCATGTAACCCCCTTCACACACAATAAAGAAATCATCATGTAACCCCCTTCACACACAATAAAGAAATCATCATGTAACCCCCTTCACACACAATAAAGAAATCATCATGTAACCCCCTTCACACACAATAAAGAAATCATCATGTAACCCCCTTCACACACAATAAAGAAATCATCATGTAACCCCCTTCACACACAATAAAGAAATCATCATGTAACCCCCTTCACACACAATAAAGAAATCATCATGTAACCCCCTTCACACACAATAAAGAAATCATCATGTAACCCCCTTCACACACAATACAGAAATCATCATGTAACCCCCTTCACACACAATAAAGAAATCATCATGTAACCCCCTTCACACACAATAAAGAAATCATCATGTAACCCCCTTCACACACAATAAAGAAATCATCATGTAACCCCCTTCACACACAATAAAGAAATCATCATGTAACCCCCTTCACACACAATAAAGAAATCATCATGTAACCCCCTTCACACACAATAAAGAAATCATCATGTAACCCCCTTCACACACAATAAAGAAATCATCATGTAACCCCCTTCACACACAATAAAGAAATCATCATGTAACCCCCTTCACACACAATAAAGAAATCATCATGTAACCCCCTTCACACACAATAAAGAAATCATCATGTAACCCCCTTCACACACAATAAAGAAATCATCATGTAACCCCCTTCACACACAATAAAGAAATCATCATGTAACCCCCTTCACACACAATAAAGAAATCATCATGTAACCCCCTTCACACACAATAAAGAAATCATCATGTAACCCCCTTCACACACAATAAAGAAATCATCATGTAACCCCCTTCACACACAATAAAGAAATCATCATGTAACCCCCTTCACACAATAAAGAAATCAATAACACAATAAAGAAATCATCATGTAACCCCCTTCACACACAATAAAGAAATCATCATGTAACCCCCTTCACACACAATAAAGAAATCATCATGTAACCCCCTTCACACACAATAAAGAAATCATCATGTAACCCCCTTCACACACAATAAAGAAATCATCATGTAACCCCCTTCACACACAATAAAGAAATCATCATGTAACCCCCTTCACACACAATAAAGAAATCATCATGTAACCCCCTTCACACACAATAAAGAAATCATCATGTAACCCCCTTCACACACAATAAAGAAATCATCATGTAACCCCCTTCACACACAATAAAGAAATCATCATGTAACCCCCTTCACACACAATAAAGAAATCATCATGTAACCCCCTTCACACACAATAAAGAAATCATCATGTAACCCCCTTCACACACAAATAAAGAAATCATCATGTAACCCCCTTCACACACAATAAAGAAATCATCATGTAACCCCCTTCACACACAATAAAGAAATCATCATGTAACCCCCTTCACACACAATAAAGAAATCATCATGTAACCCCCTTCACACACAATAAAGAAATCATCATGTAACCCCCTTCACACACAATAAAGAAATCATCATGTAACCCCCTTCACACACAATAAAGAAATCATCATGTAACCCCCTTCACACACAATAAAGAAATCATCATGTAACCCCCTTCACACACAATCATGTAACCCCCTTCACACACAATAAAGAAATCATCATGTAACCCCCTTCACACACAATAAAGAAATCATCATGTAACCCCCTTCACACACAATAAAGAAATCATCATGTAACCCCCTTCACACACAATAACCCCCTTCAGAAATCATCATGTAACCCCCTTCACACACAATAAAGAAATCATCATGTAACCCCCTTCACACACAATAAAGAAATCATCATGTAACCCCCTTCACACACAATAAAGAAATCATCATGTAACCCCCTTCACACACAATAAAGAAATCATCATGTAACCCCCTTCACACACAATAAAGAAATCATCATGTAACCCCCTTCACACACAATAAAGAAATCATCATGTAACCCCCTTCACACACAATAAAGAAATCATCATGTAACCCCCTTCACACACAATGTAACCCCCTTCACAAGAAATCATCATGTAACCCCCTTCATGTAACACACACAAATAAAGAAATCATCATGTAACCCCCTTCACACACAATAAAGAAATCATCATGTAACCCCCTTCACACACAATAAAGAAATCATCATGTAACCCCCTTCACACACAATAAAGAAATCATCATGTAACCCCCTTCACACACAATAAAGAAATCATCATGTAACCCCCTTCACACACAATAAAGAAATCATCATGTAACCCCCTTCACACACAATAAAGAAATCATCATGTAACCCCCTTCACACACAATAAAGAAATCATCATGTAACCCCCTTCACACACAATAAAACCCCCTTCACACACAATAAAGAAATCATCATGTAACCCCCTTCACACACAATAAAGAAATCATCATGTAACCCCCTTCACACACAATACAGAAATCATCATGTAACCCCCTTCACACACAATAAAGAAATCATCATGTAACCCCCTTCACACACAATAAAGAAATCATCATGTAACCCCCTTCACACACAATAAAGAAATCATCATGTAACCCCCTTCACACACAATAAAGAAATCATCATGTAACCCCTTCACACACAATTCACACACACAATAAAGAAATCATCATGTAACCCCCTTCACACACAATAAAGAAATCATCATGTAACCCCCTTCACACACAATAAAGAAATCATCATGTAACCCCCTTCACACACAATAAAGAAATCATCATGTAACCCCCTTCACACACAATAAAGAAATCATCATGTAACCCCCTTCACACACAATAAAGAAATCATCATGTAACCCCCTTCACACACAATAAAGAAATCATCATGTAACCCCCTTCACACACAATAAAGAAATCATCATGTAACCCCCTTCACACACAATAAAGAAATCATCATGTAACCCCCTTCACACACAATAAAGAAATCATCATGTAACCCCCTTCACACACAATAAAGAAATCATCATGTAACCCCCTTCACACACAATAAAGAAATCATCATGTAACCCCCTTCACACACAATAAAGAAATCATCATGTAACCCCCTTCACACACAATAAAGAAATCATCATGTAACCCCCTTCACACACAATAAAGAAATCATCATGTAACCCCCTTCACACACAATAAAGAAATCATCATGTAACCCCCTTCACACACAATAAAGAAATCATCATGTAACCCCCTTCACACACAATAAAGAAATCATCATGTAACCCCCTTCACACACAATAAAGAAATCATCATGTAACCCCCTTCACACACAATAAAGAAATCATCATGTAACCCCCTTCACACACAATAAAGAAATCATCATGTAACCCCCTTCACACACAATAAAGAAATCATCATGTAACCCCCTTCACACACAATAAAGAAATCATCATGTAACCCCCTTCACACACAATAAAGAAATCATCATGTAACCCCCTTCACACACAATAAAGAAATCATCATGTAACCCCCTTCACACACAATAAAGAAATCATCATGTAACACCCTTCACACAAATAAAGAAATCATCATGTAACCCCCTTCACACACAATAAAGAAATCATCATGTAACCCCCTTCACACACAATAAAGAAATCATCATGTAACCCCCTTCACACACAATAAAGAAATCATCATGTAACCCCCTTCACACACAATAAAGAAATCATCATGTAACCCCCTTCACACACAATAAAGAAATCATCATGTAACCCCCTTCACACACAATAAAGAAATCATCATGTAACCCCCTTCACACACAATAAAGAAATCATCATGTAACCCCCTTCACACACAATAAAGAAATCATCATGTAACCCCCTTCACACACAATACAGAAATCATCATGTAACCCCCTTCACACACAATACAGAAATCATCATGTAACCCCCTTCACACACAATAAAGAAATCATCATGTAACCCCCTTCACACACAATAAAGAAATCATCATGTAACCCCCTTCACACACAATACAGAAATCATCATGTAACCCCCTTCACACACAATAAAGAAATCATCATGTAACCCCCTTCACACACACACATAACCCCCACATAAAGAAACCACACACAATGAAGAATCATCATGTAGCACACACACATGTAACCCCCCACACACAATGAAGAATCATCATGTAGCACACACTCCCCACACACACAATGAAGAATCATCATGTAGAAGAATCATCATGTAGCACACACTCCCCACACACACAATGAAGAATCATCATGTAACACACTCCCCCCCCCCACACACAATGAAGAATCACCATGTAGCACACACTCCCCACACACACAATGAAGAATCATCATGTAGCACACACTCCCCCCCCCCATGTAGCACACACACACATGAAGAATCATCATGTAGCACACACTCCCCACACACACAATGAAGAATCATCATGTAGCACACACTCCCCCCCCCCACACACACACAATGAAGAATCATCATGTAGCACACACTCCCCACACACACAATGAAGAATCATCATGTAGCACACACTCCCCCCCCCCCACACACACACACAATGAAGAATCATCATGTAGCACACACTCCCCCCACACACAATGAAGAATCATCATGTAGCACACACACCCCCCCCACACACAATGAAGAATCATCATGTAGCACACACTCCCCACCACACACAATGAAGAATCATCATGTAGCACACACTCCCCCCCACACACAATGAAGAATCATCATGTAGCACACACTCCCCCCCACACACAATGGAGAATCATCATGTAGCACACACTCCCCCACCACACACACAATGGAGAATCATCATGTAGCACACTCCCCCCCACCACACACACAATGGAGAATCATCATGTAGCACACACTCCCCCCCACACACAATGGAGAATCATCATGTAGCACACTCCCCCCCACCACACACACAATGGAGAATCATCATGTAGCACACACTCCCCCCCACACACAATGGAGAATCATCATGTAGCACACACTCCCCCCCACACACAATGAAGAATCATCATGTAGCACACACTTCCCCCCCCACACAATGGAGAATCATCATGTAGCACACACTCCCCCCCACACACAATGGAGAATCATCATGTAGCACACACTCCCCCCCACACACACAATGAAGAATCATCATGTAGCACACACTCCCCCCCACACACAATGAAGAATCATCATGTAGCACACACTCCCCCCCACACAATGAAGAATCATCATGTAGCAGAATCATCATGTAGCACACACTCCCCCCCACACACAATGAAGAATCATCATGTAGCACACACTCCCCCCACACACAATGAAGAATCATCATGTAGCACACACTCCCCCCCACACACAATGAAGAATCATCATGTAGCACACACTTCCCCCCCCACACAATGAAGAATCATCATGTAGCACACACCCCCCCCCCACACAATGAAGAATCATCATGTAGCACACACTTCCCCCCCCACACAATGAAGAATCATCATGTAGCACACACTTCCCCCCCCACACAATGGAGAATCATCATGTAGCACACACTCCCCCCCACACACAATGAAGAATCATCATGTAGCACACACTCCCCCCCACACACCCACACACACACACAATGAAGAATCATCATGTAGCACACACTCCCCCCCACACACAATGGAGAATCATCATGTAGCACACACTCCCCACCACACACAATGGAGAATCATCATGTAGCACACACTCCCCCCCACCACACACACAATGAAGAATCATCATGTAGCACACACTTCCCCCCCCACACAATGGAGAATCATCATGTAGCACACACTCCCCCCCACACACAATGAAGAATCATCATGTAGCACACACTCCCCCCCCCCACACACACACAATGAAGAATCATCATGTAGCACACACTTCCCCCCCCACACAATGAAGAATCATCATGTAGCACACACTCCCCCCCCCCACACACACACAATGAAGAATCATCATGTAGCACACACTTCCCCCCCCACACAATGGAGAATCATCATGTAGCACACACTCCCCCCACACACAATGAAGAATCATCATGTAGCACACACTTCCCCCCCCACACAATGAAGAATCATCATGTAGCACACACTCCCCCCCCACACAATGAAGAATCATCATGTAGCACACACTCCCCCCCCCCCCCACAATGAAGAATCATCATGTAGCACACACTCCCCCCCCCCCCCCCACAATGAAGAATCATCATGTAGCACACACTCCCCCCCCCACCCACAATGAAGAATCATCATGTAGCACACACTCCCCCCCACACACAATGAAGAATCATCATGTAGCACACACTCCCCCCCCCCCACAATGAAGAATCATCATGTAGCACACACTCCCCCCCCACACACAATGAAGAATCATCATGTAGCACACACTTCCCCCCCCCCACAATGAAGAATCATCATGTAGCACACACTTCCCCCCCCCACAATGAAGAATCATCATGTAGCACACACTCCCCCCCCCCACACACACACAATGAAGAATCATCATGTAGCACACACTTCCCCCCCCACACAATGAAGAATCATCATGTAGCACACACTCCCCCCCACACACAATGAAGAATCATCATGTAGCACACACTCCCCCCCACACACAATGAAGAATCATCATGTAGCACACACTCCCCCCCACACACAATGAAGAATCATCATGTAGCACACACTCCCCCCCCACACAATGAAGAATCATCATGTAGCACACACTCCCCCCCCCCACACACACAATGAAGAATCATCATGTAGCACACACTCCCCCCACACACAATGAAGAATCATCATGTAGCACACACTCCCCCCCCCCCACAATGAAGAATCATCATGTAGCACACACTTCCCCCCCCACACAATGAAGAATCATCATGTAGCACACACTCCCCCCCCACACACAATGAAGAATCATCATGTAGCACACACTCCCCCCCACACACAATGAAGAATCATCATGTAGCACACACTTCCCCCCCCACACAATGAAGAATCATCATGTAGCACACACTCCCCCCCACACACAATGGAGAATCATCATGTAGCACACACTTCCCCCCCCACACAATGAAGAATCATCATGTAGCACACACTCCCCCCCACACACAATGAAGAATCATCATGTAGCACACACTCCCCCCCACACACAATGAAGAATCATCATGTAGCACACACTCCCCCCCACACACAATGAAGAATCATCATGTAGCACACACTCCCCCCCACACACAATGAAGAATCATCATGTAGCACACACTTCCCCCCCCACACAATGAAGAATCATCATGTAGCACACACTCCCCCCCACACACAATGAAGAATCATCATGTAGCACACACTCCCCCCACACACAATGAAGAATCATCATGTAGCACACACTCCCCCCACACACAATGAAGAATCATCATGTAGCACACACTCCCCACCACACACAATGAAGAATCATCATGTAGCACACACTCCCCCCCACACACACAATGAAGAATCATCATGTAGCACACACACACTCCCCACACACAATGAAGAATCATCATGTAGCACACACACACTCCCCACACACAATGAAGAATCATAATGTAGCACACTCCCCCCCCACACACACACAATGAAGAATCATCATGTAGCACACACTCCCCACACACACATGAAGAATCATCATGTAGCACACACTCCCCACACACAATGAAGAATCATAATGTAGCACACTCCCCCCACACACACACAATGAAGAATCATCATGTAGCACACACACACTCCCCACACACAATGAAGAATCATAATGTAGCACACACTCCAAACACACAATGAAGAATCATCATGTAGCACACACACACTCCCCACACACAATGAAGAATCATAATGTAGCACACACTCCCCCCCCCCCACACACACACAATGAAGAATCATCATGTAGTACACACTCCCCACACACAATGAAGAATCATCATGTAGTACACACTCCAAACACACAATGAAGAATCATCATGTAGCACACACTCCCCCCACCCACAATGAAGAATCATCATGTAGCACACACTCCCCCCCCCCCACACAATGAAGAATCATCATGTAGCACACACTTCCCCCCCCACACAATGAAGAATCATCATGTAGCACACACTCCCCCCCACACACAATGAAGAATCATCATGTAGCACACACTCCCCCCCCCCACCACACACAATGAAGAATCATCATGTAGTACACACTCCAAACACACAATGAAGAATCATCATGTAGCACACACTCCCCCCCCCCACACACACACAATGAAGAATCATCATGTAGTACACACTCCAAACACACAATGAAGAATCATCATGTAGCACACTCCAAACACACACTGAAGAATCATCATGTAGCACACACACCACCCCACACACAATGAAGAAT
This sequence comes from Phymorhynchus buccinoides, assembly GCA_017654935.2. NCBI lineage: Eukaryota > Metazoa > Mollusca > Gastropoda > Neogastropoda > Raphitomidae > Phymorhynchus > Phymorhynchus buccinoides. The sequence continues at coordinate 5,880,991 of CM065683.1, forward strand.
CATCATGTAGTACACACTCCCCACACACAATGAAGAATCATCATGTAGCACACACACCCCCCCCACACACAATGAAGAATCATCATGTAGCACACACTCCCCCCCCCCCACACACACAATGAAGAATCATCATGTAGCACACACTCCCCACACACAATGAAGAATCATCATGTAGCACACACTCCTCCCCCCCCCCCCACACACAATGAAGAATCATCATGTAGCACACACTCCCCCCCACACACAATGAAGAATCATCATGTAGCACACACTCCCCCCCCCACACAAATGAAGAATCATCATGTAGCACACACTCCCCCCCCACACAATGAAGAATCATCATGTAGCACACACTCCCCCCCCCACACAATGAAGAATCATCATGTAGCACACACTCCCCCCCCCACACAATGCAGAATCATCATGTAGCACACACTCCCCCCCCCACACAATGAAGAATCATCATGTAGCACACACTCCCCCCCCCACACAATGAAGAATCATCATGTAGCACACACTTCCCCCCCCACACAATGAAGAATCATCATGTAGCACACACTCCCCCCCACACACAATGAAGAATCATCATGTAGCACACACTTCCCCCCCCACACAATGAAGAATCATCATGTAGCACACACTCCCCCCCACACACAATGAAGAATCATCATGTAGCACACACTCCCCCCCCACACACACAATGAAGAATCATCATGTAGCACACACTCCCCCCCACACACAATGAAGAATCATCATGTAGCACACACTCCCCCCCCCACACAATGAAGAATCATCATGTAGCACACACTCCCCCCCACACACAATGGAGAATCATCATGTAGCACACACTCCCCCCCACACACAATGAAGAATCATCATGTAGCACACACTCCCCCCCCCACACAATGAAGAATCATCATGTAGCACACACTCCCCCCCACACACAATGAAGAATCATCATGTAGCACACACTCCCCCCCCACACAATGAAGAATCATCATGTAGCACACACTCCCCCCCCCACACAATGAAGAATCATCATGTAGCACACACTCCCCCCCCCCACACACACACAATGAAGAATCATCATGTAGCACACACTCCACCACACACACAATGAAGAATCATCATGTAGTACACACTCCCCCCACATACAAAGAAGAATCATCATGTATGTAGTACACACTCCACATACACACACAATGAAGAATCATCATGTAGTACACACTCCCCCCACACACAAAGAAGAATCATCATGTATGTAGTACACACTCCACATACACACACAATGAAGAATCATCATGTAGTACACACTCCCCCCACACACAAAGAAGAATCATCATGTATGTAGTACACACTCCACATACACACACAATGAAGAATCATCATGTAGTACACACTCCCCCCACACACAAAGAAGAATCATCATGTATGTAGTACACACTCCACATACACACACAGTGAAGAATCATCATGTAGTACACACTCCCCCCACATACAAAGAAGAATCATCATGTATGTAGTACACACTCCACATACACACACAATGAAGAATCATCATGTAGTACACACTCCCCCCCACACACAAAGAAGAATCATCATGTATGTAGTACACACTCCACATACACACACAGTGAAGAATCATCATGTAGTACACACTCCCCCCACACACAAAGAAGAATCATCATGTATGTAGTACACACTCCACATACACACACAATGAAGAATCATCATGTAGTACACACTCCCCCCACATACAAAGAAGAATCATCATGTATGTAGTACACACTCCACATACACACACAAATGAAGAATCATCATGTAGCACACACTACCCCCCCCCCCCACCACCACGAGGCCCAACCCCCCCCCCACACACAACAAAGAAGAATCATCATGTATGTAGTACACACTCCACATACACACACAATGAAGAATCATCATGTAGCACACACTCACCACCCCCACACACACAACAATGAAGACATCATCATGTAGCACACACCACACCACACACACACAATGAAGAATCATCATGAATTGTAGCACACACTCCCCCCCCCCACACACACACAATGAAGAATCATCATGTAGCACACACACCGCCACCCCCACACACACACTCTGAAGAATCATCATGTAGCACACACACACCTCCACACACACACACTATGAAGAATCATCATGTAACCCCCTTCATACACACATATAAAAGAAGGGGGTTACGTGATGATTTCTTGAATGTGTGTGTAAGTTTAATGAAGAACCCATCATGCAACCCCCTTCAGACAAAATAAATAAAACACCACATCAATAATATACATGATGATTTATTGATTGTGTGTGTATATATAATTTAAAAACCCCCACATGTAACCCGCTTCACACCCGTAACCCG
>CM065683.1:5883888-5931388 GCA_017654935.2 Phymorhynchus buccinoides
AGAAATCATCATGTAACGCCCCCTTCACACACAATACAGAAATCATCATGTAACCCCCTTCACTCACAATAAAGAAATCATCATTTAACCCCCTTCACACACAATAAAGAAATCATCATGTAACCCCCTTCAAACACTATAAAGAAATCATCATGTAACCCCCTTCACACACAATAAAGAAATCATCATGTAACCCCCTTCACACACACAATAAAGAAATCATCATGTAACCCCCTTCACACACAATAAAGAAATCATCATGTAACCCCCTTCACACACAATAAAGAAATCATCATGTAACCCCCTTCACACACAATAAAGAAATCATCATGTAACCCCCTTCACACACAATAAAGAAACCATCATGCAACCCCCTTCACACACAATAAAGAAATCATCATGTAACCCCCTTCACACACAATACAGAAATCATCATGTAACCCCCTTCACACACAATAAAGAAATCATCATGTAACCCCCTTCACACACAATAAAGAAATCATCATGTAACCCCCTTCACACACAATAAAGAAATCATCATGTAACCCCCTTCACACACAATAAAGAAATCATCATGTAACCCCCTTCACACACAATAAAGAAATCATCATGTAACCCCCTTCACACACAATAAAGAAATCATCATGTAACCCCCTTCACACACAATAAAGAAATCATCATGTAACCCCCTTCACACACAATAAAGAAATCATCATGTAACCCCCTTCACACACAATATCATCATGAAATCATCATGTAACCCCCTTCACACACAATAAAGAAATCATCATGTAACCCCCTTCACACACAATAAAGAAAAATCATCATGTAACCCCCTTCACACACAATAAAGAAATCATCATGTAACCCCCTTCACACACAATAAAGAAATCATCATGTAACCCCCTTCACACACAATAAAGAAATCATCATGTAACCCCCTTCACACACAATAAAGAAATCATCATGTAACCCCCTTCACACACAATAAAGAAATCATCATGTAACCCCCTTCACACACAATAAAGAAATCATCATGTAACCCCCTTCACACACAATAAAGAAATCATCATGTAACCCCCTTCACACACAATAAAGAAATCATCATGTAACCCCCTTCACACACAATAAAGAAAATCACATGTAATCACACACAAGAAATCATCATGTAACCCCCTTCACACACAATAAAGAAATCATCATGTAACCCCCTTCACACACAATAAAGAAATCATCATGTAACCCCCTTCACACACAATAAAGAAACCATCATGTAACCCCCTTCACACACAATAAAGAAATCATCATGTAACCCCCTTCACACACAATAAAGAAATCATCATGTAACCACCCTCTTTAACCCCCTTCACACACAATAAAGAAATCATCATGTAACCCCCTTCACACACAATAAAGAAATCATCATGTAACCCCCTTCACACACAATAAAGAAATCATCATGTAACCCCCTTCACACACAATAAAGAAATCATCATGTAACCCCCTTCACACACAATAAAGAAATCATCATGTAACCCCCTTCACACACAATAAAGAAATCATCATGTAACCCCCTTCACACACAATAAAGAAATCATCATGTAACCCCCTTCACACACAATAAAGAAATCATCATGTAACCCCCTTCACACACAATAAAGAAATCATCATGTAACCCCCTTCACACACAATAAAGAAATCATCATGTAACCCCCTTCACACACAATAAAGAAATCATCATGTAACCCCCTTCACACACAATAAAGAAATCATCATGTAACCCCCTTCACACACAATAAAGAAATCATCATGTAACCCCCTTCACACACAATAAAGAAATCATCATGTAACCCCCTTCACACACAATAAAGAAATCATCATGTAACCCCCTTCACACACAATAAAGAAATCATCATGTAACCCCCTTCACACACAAAAAAGAAATCATCATGTAACCCCCTTCACACACAATAAAGAAATCATCATGTAACCCCCTTCACACACAATAAAGAAATCATCATGTAACCCCCTTCACACACAATAAAGAAATCATCATGTAACCCCCTTCACACACAATAAAGAAATCATCATGTAACCCCCTTCACACACAATAAAGAAATCATCATGTAACCCCCTTCACACACAATAAAGAAATCATCATGTAACCCCCTTCACACACAATAAAGAAATCATCATGTAACCCCCTTCACACACAATAAAGAAATCATCATGTAACCCCCTTCACACACAATAAAGAAATCATCATGTAACCCCCTTCACACACAATAAAGAAATCATCATGTAACCCCCTTCACACACAATAAAGAAATCATCATGTAACCCCCTTCACACACAATAAAGAAATCATCATGTAACCCCCTTCACACACAATAAAGAAATCATCATGTAACCCCCTTCACACACAATAAAGAAATCATCATGTAACCCCCTTCACACACAATAAAGAAATCATCATGTAACCCCCTTCACACACAATAAAGAAATCATCATGTAACCCCCTTCACACACAATAAAGAAATCATCATGTAACCCCCTTCACACACAATAAAGAAATCATCATGTAACCCCCTTCACACACAATAAAGAAATCATCATGTAACCCCCTTCACACACAATAAAGAAATCATCATGTAACCCCCTTCACACACAATAAAGAAATCATCATGTAACCCCCTTCACACACAATAAAGAAATCATCATGTAACCCCCTTCTGTGAATGTGTGTGTGTGTGTGTGTCGTGTGTGTGTGGTGTGTGTGTTTGTGTTGTGTGTGTGTGTGTGTGTGTGCGTGTGTGTGTGCGTGCGTGTGTGTGTGTGCGTGTGTCTGTGTGTGTAAAGTAACCCCCTTCACACAAATAAAGAAATCATCATGTAACCCCCTTCACACACAATAAAGAAATCATCATGTAACCCCCTTCACACACAATAAAGAAATCATCATGTAACCCCCTTCACACACAATAAAGAAATCATCATGTAACCCCCTTCACACACAATAAAGAAATCATCATGTAACCCCCTTCACACACAATAAAGAAATCATCATGTAACCCCCTTCACACACAATAAAGAAATCATCATGTAACCCCCTTCACACACAATAAAGAAATCATCATGTAACCCCCTTCACACACAATAAAGAAATCATCATGTAACCCCCTTCACACACAATAAAGAAATCATCATGTAACCCCCTTCACACACAATAAAGAAATCATCATGTAACCCCCTTCACACACAATAAAGAAATCATCATGTAACCCCCTTCACACACAATAAAGAAATCATCATGTAACCCCCTTCACACACAATAAAGAAATCATCATGTAACCCCCTTCACACACAATAAAGAAATCATCATGTAACCCCCTTCACACACAATAAAGAAATCATCATGTAACCCCCTTCACACACAATAACAGAAATCATCATGTAACCCCCTTCACACACAATAAAGAAATCATCATGTAACCCCCTTCACACACAATAAAGAAATCATCATGTAACCCCCTTCACACACAATAAAGAAATCATCATGTAACCCCCTTCACACACAATAAAGAAATCATCATGTAACCCCCTTCACACACAATAAAGAAATCATCATGTAACCCCCTTCACACACAATAAAGAAATCATCATGTAACCCCCTTCACACACAATAAAGAAATCATCATGTAACCCCCTTCACACACAATAAAGAAATCATCATGTAACCCCCTTCACACACAATAAAGAAATCATCATGTAACCCCCTTCACACACAATAAAGAAATCATCATGTAACCCCCTTCACACACAATAAAGAAATCATCATGTAACCCCCTTCACACACAATAAAGAAATCATCATGTAACCCCCTTCACACACAATAAAGAAATCATCATGTAACCCCCTTCACACACAATAAAGAAATCATCATGTAACCCCCTTCACACACAATAAAGAAATCATCATGTAACCCCCTTCACACACAATAAAGAAATCATCATGTAACCCCCTTCACACACAATAAAGAAATCATCATGTAACCCCCTTCACACACAATAAAGAAATCATCATGTAACCCCCTTCACACACAATAAAGAAATCATCATGTAACCCCCTTCACACACAATAAAGAAATCATCATGTAACCCCCTTCACACACAATAAAGAAATCATCATGTAACCCCCTTCACACACAATAAAGAAATCATCATGTAACCCCCTTCACACACAATAAAGAAATCATCATGTAACCCCCTTCACACACAATAAAGAAATCATCTAACCCCCTTCACACACAATAAAGAAATCATCATGTAACCCCCTTCACACACAATAAAGAAATCATCATGTAACCCCCTTCACACACAATAAAGAAATCATCATGTAACCCCCTTCACACACAATAAAGAAATCATCATGTAACCCCCTTCACACACAATACAGAAATCATCATGTAACCCCCTTCACACACAATAAAGAAATCATCATGTAACCCCCTTCACACACAATAAAGAAATCATCATGTAACCCCCTTCACACACAATAAAGAAATCATCATGTAACCCCCTTCACACACAATAAAGAAATCATCATGTAACCCCCTTAAAGAAATCATCATGTAACCCCCTTCACACACAATAAAGAAATCATCATGTAACCCCCTTCACACACAATAAAGAAATCATCATGTAACCCCCTTCACACACAATAAAGAAATCATCATGTAACCCCCTTCACACACAATAAAGAAATCATCACCCCCTTCACACACAATAAAGAAATCATCATGTAACCCCCTTCACACACAATAAAGAAATCATCATGTAACCCCCTTCACACACAATAAAGAAATCATCATGTAACCCCCTTCACACACAATAAAGAAATCATCATGTAACCTTCACCACTTCATGTAACCCCCTTCACACAATAAAGAAATCATCATGTAACCCCCTTCACACACAATAAAGAAATCATCATGTAACCCCCTTCACACACAATAAAGAAATCATCATGTAACCCCCTTCACACACAATAAAGAAATCATCATGTAACCCCCTTCACACACAATAAAGAAATCATCATGTAACCCCCTTCACACACAATAAAGAAATCATCATGTAACCCCCTTCACACACAATAAAGAAATCATCATGTAACCCCCTTCACACACAATAAAGAAATCATCATGTAACCCCCTTCACACACAATAAAGAAATCATCATGTAACCCCCTTCACACACAATAAAGAAATCATCATGTAACCCCCTTCACACACAATAAAGAAATCATCATGTAACCCCCTTCACACACAATAAAGAAATCATCATGTAACCCCCTTCACACACAATAAAGAAATCATCATGTAACCCCCTTCACACACAATAAAGAAATCATCATGCAACCCCCTTCACACACAATAAAGAAATCATCATGTAACCCCCTTCACACACAATAAAGAAATCATCATGTAACCCCCTTCACACACAATAAAGAAATCATCATGTAACCCCCTTCACACACAATAAAGAAATCATCATGTAACCCCCTTCACACACAATAAAGAAATCATCATGTAACCCCCTTCACACACAATAAAGAAATCATCATGTAACCCCCTTCACACACAATAAAGAAATCATCATGTAACCCCCTTCACACACAATAAAGAAATCATCATGTAACCCCCTTCACACACAATAAAGAAATCATCATGTAACCCCCTTCACACACAATAAAGAAATCATCATGTAACCCCCTTCACACACAATAAAGAAATCATCATGTAACCCCCTTCACACACAATAAAGAAATCATCATGTAACCCCCTTCACACACAATAAAGAAATCATCATGTAACCCCCTTCACACACAATAAAGAAATCATCATGTAACCCCCTTCACACACAATAAAGAAATCATCATGTAACCCCCTTCACACACAATAAAGAAATCATCATGTAACCCCCTTCACACACAATAAAGAAATCATCATGTAACCCCCTTCACACACAATAAAGAAATCATCATGTAACCCCCTTCACACACAATAAAGAAATCATCATGTAACCCCCTTCACACACAATAAAGAAATCATCATGTAACCCCCTTCACACACAATAAAGAAATCATCATGTAACCCCCTTCACACACAATAAAGAAATCATCATGTAACCCCCTTCACACACAATAAAGAAATCATCATGTAACCCCCTTCACACACAATAAAGAAATCATCATGTAACCCCCTTCACACACAATAAAGAAATCATCATGTAACCCCCTTCACACACAATAAAGAAATCATCATGTAACCCCCTTCACACACAATAAAGAAATCATCATGTAACCCCCTTCACACACAATAAAGAAATCATCATGTAACCCCCTTCACACACAATAAAGAAATCATCATGTAACCCCCTTCACACACAATAAAGAAATCATCATGTAACCCCCTTCACACACACACACAATAAAGAAATCATCATGTAACCCCCTTCACACACAATAAAGAAATCATCATGTAAAGAAATCATCATGTAACCCCCTTCACACACAATAAAGAAATCATCATGTAACCCCCTTCACACACAATAAAGAAATCATCATGTAATCATGTAACCCCCTTCACACACAATAAAGAAATCATCATGTAACCCCCTTCACACACAATAAAGAAATCATCATGTAACCCCCTTCACACACAATAAAGAAATCATCATGTAACCCCCTTCACACACAATAAAGAAATCATCATGTAACCCCCTTCACACACAATAAAGAAATCATCATGTAACCCCCTTCACACACAATAAAGAAATCATCATGTAACCCCCTTCACACACAATAAAGAAATCATCATGTAACCCCCTTCACACACAATAAAGAAATCATCATGTAACCCCCTTCACACACAATAAAGAAATCATCATGTAACCCCCTTCACACACAATAAAGAAATCATCATGTAACCCCCCCACAATAAAGAAATCATCATGTAACCCCCTTCACACAATAAAGAAATCATCATGTAACCCCCTTCACACACAATAAAGAAATCATCATGTAACCCCCTTCACACACAATAAAGAAATCATCATGTAACCCCCTTCACACACAATAAAGAAATCATCATGTAACCCCCTTCACACACAATAAAGAAATCATCATGTAACCCCCTTCACACACAATAAAGAAATCATCATGTAACCCCCTTCACACACAATAAAGAAATCATCATGTAACCCCCTTCACACACAATAAAGAAATCATCATGTAACCCCCTTCACACACAATAAAGAAATCATCATGTAACCCCCTTCACACACAATAAAGAAATCATCATGTAACCCCCTTCACACACAATAAAGAAATCATCATGTAACCCCCTTCACACACAATAAAGAAATCATCATGTAACCCCCTTCACACACAATAAAGAAATCATCATGTAACCCCCTTCACACACAATAAAGAAATCATCATGTAACCCCCTTCCACCATTGTAACCCCCTTCACACACAATAAAGAAATCATCATGTAACCCCCTTCACACACAATAAAGAAATCATCATGTAACCCCCTTCACACACAATAAAGAAATCATCATGTAACCCCCTTCACACACAATAAAGAAATCATCATGTAACCCCCTTCACACACAATAAAGAAATCATCATGTAACCCCCTTCACACACAATAAAGAAATCATCATGTAACCCCCTTCACACACAATAAAGAAATCATCATGTAACCCCCTTCACATCACAATAAAGAAATCATCATGTAACCCCCTTCACACACAATAAAGAAATCATCATGTAACCCCCTTCACACACAATAAAGAAATCATCATGTAACCCCCTTCACACACAATAAAGAAATCATCATGTAACCCCCTTCACACACAATAAAGAAATCATCATGTAACCCCCTTCACACACAATAAAGAAATCATCATGTAACCCCCTTCACACACAATAAAGAAATCATCATGTAACCCCCTTCACACACAATAAAGAAATCATCATGTAACCCCCTTCACACACAATAATCAAGAAATCATCATGTAACCCCCTTCACACACAATAAAGAAATCATCATGTAACCCCCTTCACACACAATAAAGAAATCATCATGTAACCCCCTTCACACACAATAAAGAAATCATCATGTAACCCCCTTCACACACAATAAAGAAATCATCATGTAACCCCCTTCACACACAATAAAGAAATCATCATGTAACCCCCTTCACACACAATAAAGAAATCATCATGTAACCCCCTTCACACACAATAAAGAAATCATCATGTAACCCCCTTCACACACAATAAAGAAATCATCATGTAACCCCCTTCACACACAATAAAGAAATCATCATGTAACCCCCTTCACACACAATAAAGAAATCATCATGTAACCCCCTTCACACACAATAAAGAAATCATCATGTAACCCCCTTCACACACAATAAAGAAATCATCATGTAACCCCCTTCACACACAATAAAGAAATCATCATGTAACCCCCTTCACACACAATAAAGAAATCATCATGTAACCCCCTTCACACACAATAAAGAAATCATCATGTAACCCCCTTCACACACAATAAAGAAATCATCATGTAACCCCCTTCACACCACAATAAAGAAATCATCATGTAACCCCCTTCACACACAATAAAGAAATCATCATGTAACCCCCTTCACACACAATAAAGAAATCATCATGTAACCCCCTTCACACACAATAAAGAAATCATCATGTAACCCCCTTCACACACAATAAAGAAATCATCATGTAACCCCCTTCACACACAATAAAGAAATCATCATGTAACCCCCTTCACACACAATAAAGAAATCATCATGTAACCCCCTTCACACACAATAAAGAAATCATCATGTAACCCCCTTCACACACAATAAAGAAATCATCATGTAACCCCCTTCACACACAATAAAGAAATCATCATGTAACCCCCTTCACACACAATAAAGAAATCATCATGTAACCCCCTTCACACACAATAAAGAAATCATCATGTAACCCCCTTCACACACAATAAAGAAATCATCATGTAACCCCCTTCACACACAATAAAGAAATCATCATGTAACCCCCTTCACACACAATAAAGAAATCATCATGTAACCCCCTTCACACACAATAAAGAAATCATCATGTAACCCCCTTCACACACAATAAAGAAATCATCATGTAACCCCCTTCACACACAATAAAGAAATCATCATGTAACCCCCTTCACACACAATAAAGAAATCATCATGTAACCCCCTTCACACACAATAAAGAAATCATCATGTAACCCCCTTCACACACAATAAAGAAATCATCATGTAACCCCCTTCACACACAATAAAGAAATCATCATGTAACCCCCTTCACACACAATAAAGAAATCATCATGTAACCCCCTTCACACACAATAAAGAAATCATCATGTAACCCCCTTCACACACAATAAAGAAATCATCATGTAACCCCCTTCACACACAATAAAGAAATCATCATGTAACCCCCTTCACACACAATAAAGAAATCATCATGTAACCCCCTTCACACACAATAAAGAAATCATCATGTAACCCCCTTCACACACAATAAAGAAATCATCATGTAACCCCCTTCACACACAATAAAGAAATCATCATGTAACCCCCTTCACACACAATAAAGAAATCATCATGTAACCCCCTTCACACACAATAAAGAAATCATCATGTAACCCCCTTCACACACAATAAAGAAATCATCATGTAACCCCCTTCACACACAATAAAGAAATCATCATGTAACCCCCTTCACACACAATAAAGAAATCATCATGTAACCCCCTTCACACACAATAAAGAAATCATCATGTAACCCCCTTCACACACAATAAAGAAATCATCATGTAACCCCCTTCACACACAATAAAGAAATCATCATGTAACCCCCTTCACACACAATAAAGAAATCATCATGTAACCCCCTTCACACACAATAAAGAAATCATCATGTAACCCCCTTCACACACAATAAAGAAATCATCATGTAACCCCCTTCACACACAATAAAGAAATCATCATGTAACCCCCTTCACACACAATAAAGAAATCATCATGTAACCCCCTTCACACACAATAAAGAAATCATCATGTAACCCCCTTCACACACAATAAAGAAATCATCATGTAACCCCCTTCACACACAATAAAGAAATCATCATGTAACCCCCTTCACACACAATAAAGAAATCATCATGTAACCCCCTTCACACACAATAAAGAAATCATCATGTAACCCCCTTCACACACAATAAAGAAATCATCATGTAACCCCCTTCACACACAATAAAGAAATCATCATGTAACCCCCTTCACACACAATAAAGAAATCATCATGTAACCCCCTTCACACACAATAAAGAAATCATCATGTAACCCCCTTCACACACAATAAAGAAATCATCATGTAACCCCCTTCACACACAATAAAGAAATCATCATGTAACCCCCTTCACACACAATAAAGAAATCATCATGTAACCCCCTTCACACACAATAAAGAAATCATCATGTAACCCCCTTCACCACAATAAAGAAATCATCATGTAACCCCCTTCACACACAATAAAGAAATCATCATGTAACCCCCTTCACACACAATAAAGAAATCATCATGTAACCCCCTTCACACACAATAAAGAAATCATCATGTAACCCCCTTCACACACAATAAAGAAATCATCATGTAACCCCCTTCACACACAATAAAGAAATCATCATGTAACCCCCTTCACACACAATAACCCCCTTCACACACAATACAGAAATCATCATGTAACCCCCTTCACACACAATAAAGAAATCATCATGTAACCCCCTTCACACACAATAAAGAAATCATCATGTAACCCCCTTCACACACAATAAAGAAATCATCATGTAACCCCCTTCACACACAATAAAGAAATCATCATGTAACCCCCTTCACACACAATAAAGAAATCATCATGTAACCCCCTTCACACACAATAAAGAAATCATCATGTAACCCCCTTCACACACAATAAAGAAATCATCATGTAACCCCCTTCACACACAATAAAGAAATCATCATGTAACCCCCTTCACACACAATAAAGAAATCATCATGTAACCCCCTTCACACACAATAAAGAAATCATCATGTAACCCCCTTCACACACAATAAAGAAATCATCATGTAACCCCCTTCACACACAATAAAGAAATCATCATGTAACCCCCTTCACACACAATAAAGAAATCATCATGTAACCCCCTTCACACACAATAAAGAAATCATCATGTAACCCCCTTCACACACAATAAAGAAATCATCATGTAACCCCCTTCACACACAATAAAGAAATCATCATGTAACCCCCTTCACACACAATAAAGAAATCATCATGTAACCCCCTTCACACACAATAAAGAAATCATCATGTAACCCCCTTCACACACAATAAAGAAATCATCATGTAACCCCCTTCACACACAATAAAGAAATCATCATGTAACCCCCTTCACACACAATAAAGAAATCATCATGTAACCCCCTTCACACACAATAAAGAAATCATCATGTAACCCCCTTCACACACAATAAAGAAATCATCATGTAACCCCCTTCACACACAATAAAGAAATCATCATGTAACCCCCTTCACACACAATAAAGAAATCATCATGTAACCCCCTTCACACACAATAAAGAAATCATCATGTAACCCCCTTCACACACAATAAAGAAATCATCATGTAACCCCCTTCACACACAATAAAGAAATCATCATGTAACCCCCTTCACACACAATAAAGAAATCATCATGTAACCCCCTTCACACACAATAAAGAAATCATCATGTAACCCCCTTCACACACAATAAAGAAATCATCATGTAACCCCCTTCACACACAATAAAGAAATCATCATGTAACCCCCTTCACACACAATAAAGAAATCATCATGTAACCCCCTTCACACACAATAAAGAAATCATCATGTAACCCCCTTCACACACAATAAAGAAATCATCAATCACACACAATAAAGAAATCATCATGTAACCCCCTTCACACACAATAAAGAAATCATCATGTAACCCCCTTCACACACAATAAAGAAATCATCATGTAACCCCCTTCACACACAATAAAGAAATCATCATGTAACCCCCTTCACACACAATAAAGAAATCATCATGTAACCCCCTTCACACACAATAAAGAAATCATCATGTAACCCCCTTCACACACAATAAAGAAATCATCATGTAACCCCCTTCACACACAATAAAGAAATCATCATGTAACCCCCTTCACACACAATAAAGAAATCATCATGTAACCCCCTTCACACACAATAAAGAAATCATCATGTAACCCCCTTCACACACAATAAAGAAATCATCAGAAATCATCATGTAACCCCCTTCACACACAATAAAGAAATCATCATGTAACCCCCTTCACACACAATAAAGAAATCATCATGTAACCCCCTTCACACACAATAAAGAAATCATCATGTAACCCCCTTCACACACAATAAAGAAATCATCATGTAACCCCCTTCACACACAATAAAGAAATCATCATGTAACCCCCTTCACACACAATAAAGAAATCATCATGTAACCCCCTTCACACACAATAAAGAAATCATCATGTAACCCCCTTCACACACAATAAAGAAATCATCATGTAACCCCCTTCACACACAATAAAGAAATCATCATGTAACCCCCTTCACACACAATAAAGAAATCATCATGTAACCCCCTTCACACACAATAAAGAAATCATCATGTAACCCCCTTCACACACAATAAAGAAATCATCATGTAACCCCCTTCACACACAATAACCCCCTTCACACACAATACAGAAATCATCATGTAACCCCCTTCACACACAATAAAGAAATCATCATGTAACCCCCTTCACACACAATAAAGAAATCATCATGTAACCCCCTTCACACACAATAAAGAAATCATCATGTAACCCCCTTCACACACAATAAAGAAATCATCATGTAACCCCCTTCACACACAATAAAGAAATCATCATGTAACCCCCTTCACACACAATAAAGAAATCATCATGTAACCCCCTTCACACACAATAAAGAAATCAATCATCATGTCAACCCCCCTTCACACACAATAAAGAAATCATCATGTAACCCCCTTCACACACAATAAAGAAATCATCATGTAACCCCCTTCACACACAATAAAGAAATCATCATGTAACCCCCTTCACACACAATAAAGAAATCATCATGTAACCCCCTTCACACACAATAAAGAAATCATCATGTAACCCCCTTCACACACAATAAAGAAATCATCATGTAACCCCCTTCACACACAATAAAGAAATCATCATGTAACCCCCTTCACACACAATAAAGAAATCATCACACACATAAAGAAATCATCATAACCCCCTTCACACACAATAAAGAAATCATCATGTAACCCCCTTCACACACAATAAAGAAATCATCATGTAACCCCCTTCACACACAATAAAGAAATCATCATGTAACCCCCTTCACACACAATAAAGAAATCATCATGTAACCCCCTTCACACACAATAAAGAAATCATCATGTAACCCCCTTCACACACAATAAAGAAATCATCATGTAACCCCCTTCACACACAATAAAGAAATCATCATGTAACCCCCTTCACACACAATAAAGAAATCATCATGTAACCCCCTTCACACACAATAAAGAAATCATCATGTAACCCCCTTCACACACAATAAAGAAATCATCATGTAACCCCCTTCACACACAATAAAGAAATCATCATGTAACCCCCTTCACACACAATAAAGAAATCATCATGTAACCCCCTTCACACACAATAAAGAAATCATCATGTAACCCCCTTCACACACAATAAAGAAATCATCATGTCAACCCCCTTCACACACAATAAAGAAATCATCATGTAACCCCCTTCACACACAATAAAGAAATCATCATGTAACCCCCTTCACACACAATAAAGAAATCATCATGTAACCCCCTTCACACACAATAAAGAAATCATCATGTAACCCCCTTCACACACAATAAAGAAATCATCATGTAACCCCCTTCACACACAATAAAGAAATCATCATGTAACCCCCTTCACACACAATAAAGAAATCATCATGTAACCCCCTTCACACACAATAAAGAAATCATCATGTAACCCCCTTCACACACAATAAAGAAATCATCATGTAACCCCCTTCACACACAATAAAGAAATCATCATGTAACCCCCTTCACACACAATAAAGAAATCATCATGTAACCCCCTTCACACACAATAAAGAAATCATCATGTAACCCCCTTCACACACAATAAAGAAATCATCATGTAACCCCCTTCACACACAATAAAGAAATCATCATGTAACCCCCTTCACACACAATAAAGAAATCATCATGTAACCCCCTTCACACACAATAAAGAAATCATCATGTAACCCCCTTCACACACAATAAAGAAATCATCATGTAACCCCCTTCACACACAATAAAGAAATCATCATGTAACCCCCTTCACACACAATAAAGAAATCATCATGTAACCCCCTTCACACACAATAAAGAAATCATCATGTAACCCCCTTCACACACAATAAAGAAATCATCATGTAACCCCCTTCACACACAATAAAGAAATCATCATGTAACCCCCTTCACACACAATAAAGAAATCATCATGTAACCCCCTTCACACACAATAAAGAAATCATCATGTAACCCCCTTCACACACAATAAAGAAATCATCATGTAACCCCCTTCACACACAATAAAGAAACATCACAATCACACACAATAAGAAATCATCATGTAACCCCCTTCACACACAATAAAGAAATCATCATGTAACCCCCTTCACACACAATAAAGAAATCATCATGTAACCCCCTTCACACACAATAAAGAAATCATCATGTAACCCCCTTCACACACAATAAAGAAATCATCATGTAACCCCCTTCACACACAATAAAGAAATCATCATGTAACCCCCTTCACACACAATAAAGAAATCATCATGTAACCCCCTTCACACACAATAAAGAAATCATCATGTAACCCCCTTCACACACAATAAAGAAATCATCATGTAACCCCCTTCACACACAATAAAGAAATCATCATGTAACCCCCTTCACACACAATAAAGAAATCATCATGTAACCCCCTTCACACACAATAAAGAAATCATCATGTAACCCCCTTCACACACAATAAAGAAATCATCATGTAACCCCCTTCACACACAATAAAGAAATCATCATGTAACCCCCTTCACACACAATAAAGAAATCATCATGTAACCCCCTTCACACACAATAAAGAAATCATCATGTAACCCCCTTCACACACAATAAAGAAATCATCATGTAACCCCCTTCACACACAATAAAGAAATCATCATGTAACCCCCTTCACACACAATAAAGAAATCATCATGTAACCCCCTTCACACACAATAAAGAAATCATCATGTAACCCCCTTCACACACAATAAAGAAATCATCATGTAACCCCCTTCACACACAATACAATAAAGAAATCATCATGTAACCCCCTTCACACACAATAAAGAAATCATCATGTAACCCCCTTCACACACAATAAAGAAATCATCATGTAACCCCCTTCACACACAATAAAGAAATCATCATGTAACCCCCTTCACACACAATAAAGAAATCATCATGTAACCCCCTTCACACACAATAAAGAAATCATCATGTAACCCCCTTCACACACAATAAAGAAATCATCATGTAACCCCCTTCACACACAATAAAGAAATCATCATGTAACCCCCTTCACACACAATAAAGAAATCATCATGTAACCCCCTTCACACACAATAAAGAAATCATCATGTAACCCCCTTCACACACAATAAAGAAATCATCATGTAACCCCCTTCACACACAATAAAGAAATCATCATGTAACCCCCTTCACACACAATAAAGAAATCATCATGTAACCCCCTTCACACACAATAAAGAAATCATCATGTAACCCCCTTCACACACAATAAAGAAATCATCATGTAACCCCCTTCACACACAATAAAGAAATCATCATGTAACCCCCTTCACACACAATAAAGAAATCATCATGTAACCCCCTTCACACACAATAAAGAAATCATCATGTAACCCCCTTCACACACAATAACAGAAATCATCATGTAACCCCCTTCACACACAATAAAGAAATCATCATGTAACCCCCTTCACACACAATAAAGAAATCATCATGTAACCCCCTTCACACACAATAAAGAAATCATCATGTAACCCCCTTCACACACAATAAAGAAATCATCATGTAACCCCCTTCACACACAATAAAGAAATCATCATGTAACCCCCTTCACACACAATAAAGAAATCATCATGTAACCCCCTTCACACACAATAAAGAAATCATCATGTAACCCCCTTCACACACAATAAAGAAATCATCATGTAACCCCCTTCACACACAATAAAGAAATCATCATGTAACCCCCTTCACACACAATAAAGAAATCATCATGTAACCCCCTTCACACACAATAAAGAAATCATCATGTAACCCCCTTCACACACAATAAAGAAATCATCATGTAACCCCCTTCACACACAATAAAGAAATCATCATGTAACCCCCTTCACACACAATAAAGAAATCATCATGTAACCCCCTTCACACACTCATCATGTAACCCCCTTCACACAATAAAGAAATCATCATGTAACCCCCTTCACACACAATACAGAAATCATCATGTAACCCCCTTCACACACAATAAAGAAATCATCATGTAACCCCCTTCACACACAATAAAGAAATCATCATGTAACCCCCTTCACACACAATAAAGAAATCATCATGTAACCCCCTTCACACACAATAAAGAAATCATCATGTAACCCCCTTCACACACAATAAAGAAATCATCATGTAACCCCCTTCACACACAATAAAGAAATCATCATGTAACCCCCTTCACACACAATAAAGAAATCATCATGTAACCCCCTTCACACACAATAAAGAAATCATCATGTAACCCCCTTCACACACAATAAAGAAATCATCATGTAACCCCCTTCACACACAATAAAGAAATCATCATGTAACCCCCTTCACACACAATAAAGAAATCATCATGTAACCCCCTTCACACACAATAAAGAAATCATCATGTAACCCCCTTCACACACAATAAAGAAATCATCATGTAACCCCCTTCACACACAATAAAGAAATCATCATGTAACCCCCTTCACACACAATAAAGAAATCATCATGTAACCCCCTTCACACACAATAAAGAAATCATCATGTAACCCCCTTCACACACAATAAAGAAATCATCATGTAACCCCCTTCACACACAATAAAGAAATCATCATGTAACCCCCTTCACACACAATAAAGAAATCATCATGTAACCCCCTTCACACACAATAAAGAAATCATCATGTAACCCCCTTCACACACAATAAAGAAATCATCATGTAACCCCCTTCACACACAATAAAGAAATCATCATGTAACCCCCTTTCACACACAATAAAGAAATCATCATGTAACCCCCTTCACACACAATAAAGAAATCATCATGTAACCCCCTTCACACACAATAAAGAAATCATCATGTAACCCCCTTCACACACAATAAAGAAATCATCATGTAACCCCCTTCACACACAATAAAGAAATCATCATGTAACCCCCTTCACACACAATAAAGAAATCATCATGTAACCCCCTTCACACACAATAAAGAAATCATCATGTAACCCCCTTCACACACAATAAAGAAATCATCATGTAACCCCCTTCACACACAATAAAGAAATCATCATGTAACCCCCTTCACACACAATAAAGAAATCATCATGTAACCCCCTTCACACACAATAAAGAAATCATCATGTAACCCCCTTCACACACACACAATAAAGAAATCATCATGTAACCCCCTTCACACACAATAAAGAAATCATCATGTAACCCCCTTCACACACAATAAAGAAATCATCATGTAACCCCCTTCACACACAATAAAGAAATCATCATGTAACCCCCTTCACACACAATAAAGAAATCATCATGTAACCCCCTTCACACACAATAAAGAAATCATCATGTAACCCCCTTCACACACAATAAAGAAATCATCATGTAACCCCCTTCACACACAATAAAGAAATCATCATGTAACCCCCTTCACACACAATAAAGAAATCATCATGTAACCCCCTTCACACACAATAAAGAAATCATCATGTAACCCCCTTCACACACAATAAAGAAATCATCATGTAACCCCCTTCACACACAATAAAGAAATCATCATGTAACCCCCTTCACACACAATAAAGAAATCATCATGTAACCCCCTTCACACACAATAAAGAAATCATCATGTAACCCCCTTCACACACAATAAAGAAATCATCATGTAACCCCCTTCACACACAATAAAGAAATCATCATGTAACCCCCTTCACACACAATAAAGAAATCATCATGTAACCCCCTTCACATCACAATAAAGAAATCATCATGTAACCCCCTTCACACACAATAAGAAAGAAATCATCATGTAACCCCCTTCACACACAATAAAGAAATCATCATGTAACCCCCTTCACACACAATAAAGAAATCATCATGTAACCCCCTTCACACACAATAAAGAAATCATCATGTAACCCCCTTCACACACAATAAAGAAATCATCATGTAACCCCCTTCACACACAATAAAGAAATCATCATGTAACCCCCTTCACACACAATAAAGAAATCATCATGTAACCCCCTTCACACACAATAAAGAAATCATCATGTAACCCCCTTCACACACAATAAAGAAATCATCATGTAACCCCCTTCACACACAATAAAGAAATCATCATGTAACCCCCTTCACACACAATAAAGAAATCATCATGTAACCCCCTTCACACACAATAAAGAAATCATCATGTAACCCCCTTCACACACAATAAAGAAATCATCATGTAACCCCCTTCACACACAATAAAGAAATCATCATGTAACCCCCTTCACACACAATAAAGAAATCATCATGTAACCCCCTTCACACACAATAAAGAAATCATCATGTAACCCCCTTCACACACAATAAAGAAATCATCATGTAACCCCCTTCACACACAATAAAGAAATCATCATGTAACCCCCTTCACACACAATAAAGAAATCATCATGTAACCCCCTTCACACACAATAAAGAAATCATCATGTAACCCCCTTCACACACAATAAAGAAATCATCATGTAACCCCCTTCACACACAATAAAGAAATCATCATGTAACCCCCTTCACACACAATAAAGAAATCATCATGTAACCCCCTTCACACACAATAAAGAAATCATCATGTAACCCCCTTCACACACAATACCATCAGAAATCATCATGTAACCCCCTTCACACACAATAAAGAAATCATCATGTAACCCCCTTCACACACAATAAAGAAATCATCATGTAACCCCCTTCACACACAATAAAGAAATCATCATGTAACCCCCTTCACACACAATAAAGAAATCATCATGTAACCCCCTTCACACACAATAAAGAAATCATCATGTAACCCCCTTCACACACAATAAAGAAATCATCATGTAACCCCCTTTCACACACAATAAAGAAATCATCATGTAACCCCCTTCACACACAATAAAGAAATCATCATGTAACCCCCTTCACACACAATAAAGAAATCATCATGTAACCCCCTTCACACACAATAAAGAAATCATCATGTAACCCCCTTCACACACAATAAAGAAATCATCATGTAACCCCCTTCACACACAATAAAGAAACCATCATGTAACCCCCTTCACACACAATAAAGAAATCATCATGTAACCCCCTTCACACACAATAAAGAAATCATCATGTAACCCCCTTCACACACAATAAAGAAATCATCAGAAATCATCATGTAACCCCCTTCACACACAATAAAGAAATCATCATGTAACCCCCTTCACACACAATAAAGAAATCATCATGTAACCCCCTTCACACACAATAAAGAAATCATCATGTAACCCCCTTCACACACAATAAAGAAATCATCATGTAACCCCCTTCACACACAATAAAGAAATCATCATGTAACCCCCTTCACACACAATAAAGAAATCATCATGTAACCCCCTTCACACACAATAAAGAAATCATCATGTAACCCCCTTCACACACAATAAAGAAATCATCATGTAACCCCCTTCACACACAATAAAGAAATCATCATGTAACCCCCTTCACACACAATAAAGAAATCATCATGTAACCCCCTTCACACACAATAAAGAAATCATCATGTAAACCCCCTTCACACACACAATAAAGAAATCATCATGTAACCCCCTTCACACACAATAAAGAAATCATCATGTAACCCCCTTCACACACAATAAAGAAATCATCATGTAACCCCCTTCACACACAATAAAGAAATCATCATGTAACCCCCTTCACACACAATAAAGAAATCATCATGTAACCCCCTTCACACACAATAAAGAAATCATCATGTAACCCCCTTCACACACAATAAAGAAATCATCATGTAACCCCCTTCACACACAATAAAGAAATCATCATGTAACCCCCTTCACACACAATAAAGAAATCATCATGTAACCCCCTTCACACACAATAAAGAAATCATCATGTAACCCCCTTCACACACAATAAAGAAATCATCATGTAACCCCCTTCACACACAATAAAGAAATCATCATGTAACTTCACCCAATAAAGAAATCATTAACCCCCTTCACACACAATAAAGAAATCATCATGTAACCCCCTTCACACACAATAAAGAAATCATCATGTAACCCCCTTCACACACAATAAAGAAATCATCATGTAACCCCCTTCACACACAATAAAGAAATCATCATGTAACCCCCTTCACACACAATAAAGAAATCATCATGTAACCCCCTTCACACACAATAAAGAAATCATCATGTAACCCCCTTCACACACAATAAAGAAATCATCATGTAACCCCCTTCACACACAATAAAGAAATCATCATGTAACCCCCTTCACACACAATAAAGAAATCATCATGTAACCCCCTTCACACACAATAAAGAAATCATCATGTAACCCCCTTCACACACAATAAAGAAATCATCATGTAACCCCCTTCACACACAATAAAGAAATCATCATGTAACCCCCTTCACACACAATAAAGAAATCATCATGTAACCCCCTTCACACACAATAAAGAAATCATCATGTAACCCCCTTCACACACAATAAAGAAATCATCATGTAACCCCCTTCACACACAATAAAGAAATCATCATGTAACCCCCTTCACACACAATAAAGAAATCATCATGTAACCCCCTTCACACACAATAAAGAAATCATCATGTACACAATACCCATCATTAACCCCACACACACAATGAAGAAATCATCATGTAACCCCCTTCACACACAATAAAGAAATCCCCCCCTTCACACACAATAAAGAAATCATCATGTAACCCACTTCACACACAATAAAGAAATCATCATGTAACCCCCTTCACACACAATAAAGAAATCATCATGTAACCCCCTTCACACACAATGAAGAAATCATCATGTAACACACACTCACACACCCAGAAACATGTAACACACAATGAAGAATCATCATGTAGCACACCCCCTTCACACACAATGAAGAATCATCATGTAACCCCCTTCACCACACACACAAGAAATCATCATGTAGCACACACTCCCCTTCACACACAATGGAGAAATCATCATGTAGCACACATCATGTAACCCCCTTCACACACAATGAAGAATCATCATGTAACACCCCTTCACACACAATGAAGAATCATCATGTAACACACTTCACACACAATAAAGAAACACACACATACAAGAAATCATCATGTAGCACAACCCCCTTCACACACACAATAAAGAATCATCATGTAGCACACCCCCCACACACACAATGAAGAATCATCATGTAGCACACACCCCTTCACACACAATGAAGAATCATCATGTAGCACACAACCCCCCCCACACACAATGAAGAATCATCATGTAGCACACACCCCCCCCACACACAATAAAGAATCATCATGTAGCACACACTTCCCCCCCACACACAATGAAGAATCATCATGTAGCACACACTCCCCCCCACACACAATGGAGAATCATCATGTAGCACACACCCCCCCCACACACAATGAAGAATCATCATGTAGCACACTCCCCCCCCCACACACAATAAAGAATCATCATGTAGCACACACTCCCCCCCACACACAATGAAGAATCATCATGTAGCACACCTCCCCCCCACACACATCATGTAGCACACACTCCCCCCCACACACAATGAAGAATCATCATGTACCCTCCTTCACTCACAATAAAGAAATCATCATTTAACCCCCCACACACACAATGAAGAATCATCATGTAGCACACACTATAAAGAAACTCCCCCCCACACACAATGAAGAATCATCATGTAGCACACACTCCCCCCCACACACAACAGAGAATCATCATGTAGCACACACTCCCCTTCACACACAATGAAGAATCATCATGTAGCACACACACACCCACACACAATGAAGAATCATCATGTAGCACCCCCCCCCCACACATCATGAAGAATCACATGTAGCACACCCCTTCACACACAATGAAGAATCATCATGTAGCACACACTCCCCCCCACACACAATGGAGAATCATCATGTAGCACACACTCCCCCCCACACACAATGAAGAATCATCATGTAGCACACACTCCCCCCCCACACACAATGAAGAATCATCATGTAGCACACACTCCCCCCCCCCACACACAATGAAGAATCATCATGTAGCACACACTCCCCCCACACACAATGAAGAATCATCACACCCTCCCCCACCACAATGAAGAATCATCCCCCCCCCACACACAATGAAGAATCATCATGTAGCACACACTTCCCACACCACACAATGAAGAATCATCATGTAGCACACACTTCCCCCCACACACAATGAAGAATCATCATGTAGCACACACTCCCCCCCACACACAATGAAGAATCATCATGTAGCACACACTCCCCCCCACACACAATGAAGAATCATCATGTAGCACACACACACACAATGAGAGAATCATCCCCCCCCCACACACAATGAAGAATCATCATGTAGCACACCCCCACACACAATGAAGAATCATCATGTAGCACACACTCCCCACACACACAATGAAGAATCATCATGTAGCACACACTTCCCCCCCACACACAATGAAGAATCATCATGTAGCCCACACTCCCCCCCCACACACAATGAAGAATCATCATGTAGCACACACCCACACAATGAAGAATCATCATGTAGCACCCCCCCCACACACCCCCAATGAAGAATCATCATGTAGCACACACTCCCCCCCCCCCCACACACAATGAAGAATCATCATGTAGCAGCACACAATCATCCCACACCCCCCACACAATGAAGAATCATCATGTAGCACACACTCCCCCCCCCACACACAATGAAGAATCATCATGTAGCACACACTCCCCCCCCACACAATGAAGAATCATCATGTAGCACACACTCCCCACACACAATGAAGAATCATCATGTAGCACACACTCCCCCCCCCCCACACACAATGAAGAATCATCATGTAGCACACACTCCCCCCCACACACAATGAAGAATCATCATGTAGCACACACTCCCCCCCACACACAATGAAGAATCATCATGTAGCACACACTCCCCCCCACACACAATGAAGAATCATCATGTAGCACACACCCCCCCCACACACAATGAAGAATCATCATGTAGCACACACTCCCCCCCACACACAATGAAGAATCATCATGTAGCACACACTCCCCCCCCCCCACAATGAAGAATCATCATGAAGAATCATCATGTAGCACACACTCCCCCCCACACACAATGAAGAATCATCATGTAGCACACACTCCCCCCCACACACAATGAAGAATCATCATGTAGCACACACTCCCCCCCACACACAATGAAGAATCATCATGTAGCACACAATGAAGAATCATCATGTAGCACACCCCCCACACACACAATGAAGAATCATCATGTAGCACACACTTCCCCCCCACACACAATGAAGAATCATCATGTAGCACACACTCCCCCCCACACACAATGAAGAATCATCATGTAGCACACACTCCCCCCCACACACAATGAAGAATCATCATGTAGCACACACTCCCCCCCCCACACACCACAAGAATCATCATGTAGCACACACTTCCCCCCACACACAATGAAGAATCATCATGTAGCACACACACCCCCCCACACACAATGAAGAATCATCATGTAGCACACACTCCCCCCCACACAATGAAGAATCATCATGTAGCACACACTCCCCCCCACACACAATGAAGAATCATCATGTAGCACACACTTCCCCCCCACACACAATGAAGAATCATCATGTAGCACACACACCCCCCCACACACAATGAAGAATCATCATGTAGCACACTCCCACACACAATGAAGAATCATCATGTAGCACACACTCCCCACACACAATGAAGAATCATCATGTAGCACACACTACACACAATGAAGAATCATCCACACACCCCACACACAATGAAGAATCATCATGTAGCACACACCCCCCCCCCCCACACACAATGAAGAATCATCATGTAGCACACACACACCCCCCACACACAATGAAGAATCATCATGTAGCACACACTCCACTCCAAACACACAATGAAGAATCATCATGTAGCACACACTCCCCCCCCCACACAATGAAGAATCATCATGTAGCACACACACACTCCCCCCCCACACAATGAAGAATCATCATGTAGCACACACACCCTCCCCACACACAATGAAGAATCATCATGTAGCACACACTCCCCACACCCCACCACACACAATGAAGAATCATCATGTAGCACACACTCACCCCCCCCCCCCACACACAATGAAGAATCATCATGTAGCACACACTCCACAATGAACACACAATGAAGAATCATCATGAAGAATCATAGTACACACTCCAAACACACAATGAAGAATCATCATGTAGCACACACACACCCCCCACACACAATGAAGAATCATCATGTAGCACACACCCCCCCACACACACAATGAAGAATCATCATGTAGTACACACTCCAAACACACAATGAAGAATCATCATGTAGCACACACTCCCCCCCCCCACACACACACATGAAGAATCATCATGTAGCACACACTCCCCCCACACACAATGAAGAATCATCATGTAGCACACACCCCCCACACACAATGAAGAATCATCATGTAGCACACACTCCCCCCCCCACACAATGAAGAATCATCATGTAGCACACACTCCTCCCCACACACAATGAAGAATCATCATGTAGCACACACTCCCCCCCCCCCCACACACAATGAAGAATCATCATGTAGCACACACTCCAAACACACAATGAAGAATCATCATGTAGCACACACTCCCCCCCCCACACACAATGAAGAATCATCATGTAGCACACACATCCCCCCCCACCCATCATGTAGCACACACAATGAAGAATCATCATGTAGCACACACACACAATGAAGAATCATCCCCCCCCCCACACACAATGAAGAATCATCATGTACACACACACACCATCATGTAGCACACCCCCCACACACAATGAAGAATCATCATGTAGCACACACTCCCCCCCACACACAATGAAGAATCATCATGTAGCACACACTCCCCCCCACACACAATGAAGAATCATCATGTAGCACACACTCCCCCCCACACACAATGAAGAATCATCATGTAGCACACACACACACATACAATGAAGAATCATCATCCCCCCCCCACACACAATGAAGAATCATCATGTAGCACACACTCCCCCCCACACACAATGAAGAATCATCATGTAGCACACACTTCCCCCCCCACACAATGAAGAATCATCATGTAGCACACACTCCCCCCCCCACACACAATGAAGAATCATCATGTAGCACACACTTCCCCCCCCACACAATGAAGAATCATCATGTAGCACACACTCCCCCCCACACACAATGAAGAATCATCATGTAGCACACACTCCCCCCCCCACACAATGAAGAATCATCATGTAGCACACACTCCCCCCCACACACAATGAAGAATCATCATGTAGCACACACTAAAGAAACCATCCCCCCCCCCACACAATGAAGAATCATCATGTAGCACACACTCCCCCCCACACACAATGAAGAATCATCATGTAGCACACACTCCCCCCCACACACAATGAAGAATCATCATGTAGCACACACTCCCCCCCCCACACAATGAAGAATCATCATGTAGCACACACTCCCCCCCCCCACACAATGAAGAATCATCATGTAGCACACACTCCCCCCCCCCCACAATGAAGAATCATCATGTAGCACACACTCCCCCCACACACAATGAAGAATCATCATGTAGCACACACTCCCCCCCCCCCCCACACACACAATGAAGAATCATCATGTATGTACACACACACT
The DNA here is from genome assembly GCA_017654935.2 of Phymorhynchus buccinoides. Classification (NCBI taxonomy): domain Eukaryota; kingdom Metazoa; phylum Mollusca; class Gastropoda; order Neogastropoda; family Raphitomidae; genus Phymorhynchus; species Phymorhynchus buccinoides. The sequence goes on from CM065683.1 coordinate 5,910,646, forward strand.
CCACACACACACACAGTGAAGAATCATCATGTAGTACACACTCCCCCCACATACAAAGAAGAATCATCATGTATGTAGTACACACTCCACATACACACACAATGAAGAATCATCATGTAGTACACACTCCCCCCACACACAAAGAAGAATCATCATGTATGTAGTACACACTCCACATACACACACAATGAAGAATCATCATGTAGTACACACTCCCCCCACACACAAAGAAGAATCATCATGTATGTAGTACACACTCCACATACACACACAATGAAGAATCATCATGTAGTACACACTCCCCCCACACACAAAGAAGAATCATCATGTATGTAGTACACACTCCACATACACACACAGTGAAGAATCATCATGTAGTACACACTCCCCCCACATACAAAGAAGAATCATCATGTATGTAGTACACACTCCACATACAGTGAAGAATCATCATGTAGTACACACTCCCCCCCCACACACAAAGAAGAATCATCATGTATGTAGTACACACTCCACATACACACACAGTGAAGAATCATCATGTAGTACACACTCCCCCCACACACAAAGAAGAATCATCATGTATGTAGTACACACTCCACATACACACACAATGAAGAATCATCATGTAGTACACACTCCCCCCACACACAAAGAAGAATCATCATGTATGTAGTACACACTCCACATACACACACAATGAAGAATCATCATGTAGCACACACTCCCCCCCCCCCCCCCACACACAATGAAGAATCATCATGTATGTAGTACACACTCCACATACACACACAATGAAGAATCATCATGTAGCACACACTCCCCCCCCCCACACACACACAATGAAGAATCAGCATGTAGCACACCCCCCACACACCACACTCACAATGAAGAATCATCATGATTGTAGCACACACTCCCCCCCCCCACACACACACAATGAAGAATCATCATGTAGCACACACTCCGCCACCCCCACCCCACACACTCTGAAGAATCGTCATGTAGCACACACACACCTCCACACACACACACAATGAAGAATCATCATGTAACCCCCTTCATACACACATATAAAAGAAGGGGGTTACGTGATGATTTCTTGAATGTGTGTGTAAGTTTAATGAAGAACCCATCATGCAACCCCCTTCAGACAAAATAAATAAAACACCACATCAATAATATACATGATGATTTATTGATTGTGTGTGTATATATAATTTAAAAACCCCCACATGTAACCCGCTTCACACCCGTAACCCGTAGCCCATTTCATAAACACAATAAATAAATCATCATGTAACCCCCTTCACGCACACAGTAAATAAATGAACATGTAACCCCATTCACACATACTAAATAAATCATCATGTAACCGCCTTCACACACAATAAAGAAATTATGTAACCCCCTTCACACACAAGGGGGTTACATTATGTTTTCTTAAATGTGTGTGTATAATAAAGAAAATATCATGTAACCCCCTCACACATAATACATTAATCATGTAACGCCCGTCAGACACAATAAAGAAACCGTGTGTGATTGTGTGTGTGTTTTGGTTTGATGTGTGTGTGTGCACGTAAGTGTGTGTATGTGTGTGTGTGTGTGTGTGTGTGTGTGTGTGTGTGTGTGTGTGTGTGTGTGTGTGTGTGTGTGTGTGTGTGTATGTGTATGTGTGTGTGTATGTGTGTGTGTGTGTGTGTGTGTGTGTGTGTGTGTGTGTGTGTGTGTGTGTGTGTGTGTGTGTGTGTGTGTGTGTGTGTGTGTGTGTGTGTGCCCGTGTGTGTATATGTCTGCGTGCGTACGTGTGTGAGTGTACTTGTATGTGTATCCTCTAACGCTTAGACAGACACACGCAAAATAAAGATCCATCATGTAACATCACCCCCACTTGATATTCATAATGTAACCCCCCCCCCCCTCACACACAAAATTCATCATGTAACCCACACACATATATAATAAATTCATCATGTAACTCCCCTCGCCTCACACACAAGATTCATCATGTGACCACATTTCCTCAGACACACAATACAGATTCATCATGCAACACCCCTCACACGCAAATTCCATCATGTAACCCACACACATACATAATGCATTTATCATGTAACCCCACTTCACACATAACAGATTCATCATGTACCCCCCTCCACACACACACACACATACTACAGATTTATCATGTAATCCCCTCACAGTTAATATATATATATATATATATCATGTAACACACACATAATACAGATTCATCATGTAACCCCCTCACACATAATAGATTCATCATGTAACACGCATAATACAGATTCATCATGTAATCCCCTCACAGTTAATAGACATTCATCTTGTAACACCCTCTCGCTCACTCCACACAAAATTAGTACCCCCCAAAAAAACTAACCCCACACGCACGCACGCACGCACACACACACAATCGAATCATCACTCTCCACTCATACGGACACAATTAATTGGAATAATGACCCCTCCCCCATCTTCCCTACCCACTGAAGTCAAAAGACCAAGGTCACAGGACATATTCCGATTAAATCTTAGTACCGTATGTCCTATTCTGTTCCTTTCAACCAGGACAAAATGTCCTATTATAACTTAAGCACAGACTTTGCCCTATGAATTAACCAAGAGCCATGACAATTTGTCCTAAACACTTTTCAGGAGAACAGGTACGTTTTATGGTTTACTTTGAAGGTGGAGAGGGTCGGTCACTGACTGAGGGTGCACCTCTGTTGCCGGCAGTTGGCCCTAATTGAACAGCGAAGGAGTGCTGAGCAACAGTTGAAGCTTATCTATGGATCTGAGGAGCAAGGGAGTTTGAAACTAAACGTAGTAAGCGAGGCGGCGGATAAATGGAAACACTGGTAGGAGGTAGGAGCTTGATGGAGAGATCAATAACAAAGAGTGTTTAGTTTGTATTCAATTCTATATTTGACAACTTGATGGAAACATCGACAACAAAGAGTGTTTAGTTTGTATTCAATTCTATCTGTGACAGCTTGATGGAAAGATCAATAACAAAGAGTGTTTAGTTTGTATTCAATTCTATCTGTGACAGCTTGATGGAAAGATCAATAACAAAGAGTGTTTAGTTTGTATTCAATTCTATCTGTGACAGCTTGATGGAAAGATCAATAACAAAGAGTGTTTAGTTTGTATTCAATTCTATCTGTGACAGCTTGATGGAAAGATCAATAACAAAGAGTGTTTAGTTTGTATTCAATTCTATCTGTGACAGCTTGATGGATCTGTGACAGCTTGATGGAAAGATCAATAACAAAGAGTGTTTAGTTTGTATTCAATTCTATCTGTGACAGCTTGATGGAGAGATCAATAACAAAGAGTGTTTAGTTTGTATTCAATTCTATCTGTGACAGATCAATAACTTGATGGATGGAGAGATCAATAACAAAGAGTGTTTAGTTTGTATTCAATTCTATCTGTGACAGCTTGATGGAAAGATCAATAACAAAGAGTGTTTAGTTTGTATTCAATTCTATCTTGATGGAGAGATCAATTTGACAGCTTGATGGAGAGATCAATAACAAAGAGTGTTTAGTTTGTATTCAATTCTATCTTTGACAGCTTGATGGAGAGATCAATAACAAAGAGTGTTTAGTTTGTATTCAATTCTATCTGTGACAGCTTGATGGACAGCTTGATGGAGAGATCAATAACAAAGAGTGTTTAGTTTGTATTCAATTCTATCTTGATGACAGATCTTGATGGACAGCTTGATGGAGAGATCAATAACAAAGAGTGTTTAGTTTGTATTCAATTCTATCTGTGACAGCTTGATGGAAAGATCAATAACAAAGAGTGTTTAGTTTGTATTCAATTCTATCTGTGACAGCTTGATGGAAAGATCAATAACAAAGAGTGTTTAGTTTGTATTCAATTCTATCTGTGACAGCTTGATGGAAAGATCAATAACAAAGAGTGTTTAGTTTGTATTCAATTCTATCTGTGACAGCTTGATGGAGAGATCAATAACAAAGAGTGTTTAGTTTGTATTCAATTCTATCTGTGACAGCTTGATGGAAAGATCAATAACAAAGAGTGTTTAGTTTGTATTCAATTCTATCTGTGACAGCTTGATGGTATTCAATTCTATCTTTGACAGCTTGAAGATCAATAACAAAGAGTGTTTAGTTTGTATTCAATTCTATCTTGATGGAGAGATCAATAACAAAGAGTGTTTAGTTTGACAGCTTGACATGGATGGAGAGATCAATAACAAAGAGTGTTTAGTTTGTATTCAATTCTATCAAAGAGTGTTTAGTTTGTGACAGCTTGATGGAAAGATCAATAACAAAGAGTGTTTAGTTTGTATTCAATTCTATCTTGTGACAGCTTGATGGAAAGATCAATAACAAAGAGTGTTTAGTTTGTATTCAATTCTATCTGTGACAGCTTGATGGAGAGATCAATAACAAAGAGTGTTTAGTTTGTATTCAAATTCTATCTGTGACAGCTTGATGGAAAGATCAATAACAAAGAGTGTTTAGTTTGTATTCAATTCTATCTGTGACAGCTTTGATGGAGTTTAGATCAATAACAAAGAGTGTTTAGTTTGTATTCAATTCTATCTTTGACAGCTTGATGGAGAGATCAATAACAAAGAGGGTTTAGTTTGTATTCAATTCTATCTTTGACAGTTTGATGGAGAGATCAATACCAAAGAGTGTTTAGCTTGTATTCAATTCTATTCTGTGACAGTTTGATGGAGAGATCAATACCAAAGAGTGTTTAGCTTGTATTCAATTCTATTCTGTGACGGACAGCCAGCGCACAGAGCGGAGAAGAACACCAACACGATCGAACTTTTTCTCAAGCAGAGCAGCTGTATTTTGAATGCGGTTGGACACAAGATAGACAAGAAACTGAGAGACAAAACCAAAGAAAACAACAAAAACATTACAATAGTCAGGACGAGACAGGATGAGGAAAATAACGAATTTAGCTGTGGCTTTGTTAGAAAGGTATCTGTGATAATCATGACGGATCTGATGATAACAGGAAAACCGTATGGGAAGCGTACTAGTGAGAGTGACACTTAAGTTGGTAACACTAACAGTGTCAGGGGGGGGGGGGGGAGAGAGAGAGAGAGAGAGAGAGAGAGAGAGAGAGAGAGAGAGAGAGAGAGAGAGAGAGAGAGAGAGAGAGAGAGAGAGAGAGAGAGAGAGAGAGAGAGAGAGAGAGAGAGAGAGAGAGAGAGAGAGAGAGAGAGAGAGAGAGAGTTGTTGCCCAGTTGGATGGACTCTTTTGAGGCAGAGACTACCTTGTTTATTTACAAGCAAGGTGTTGGTTTTGTCATCATTCAACCAAGTTTATTTGAAATCGTCCAGGTTTTTTGATATATCGGAATACTGGCTGCCAATTTCTGGAAAGATTGAAGCTGATGCGTTCACACCAAAAGTATGTTGGATGCGAGGGAAAAGGATAATAATAATAATAATACTTAATAATGCTTATATAGCGCATAATCTTGCTACGCAACTCAATGGGCTTTTCACTCACCATTCGTACAACCATTTCTACGAATGGAGTGGAGTGGTCTGTGGCATCGAGGGCAGAGGACAGATTAAGAAGACGAATCCTTTCACTATGTGGACCAGAGCTCTTTTAGAACTCTGGTTAGTTCTGTAGACATAATGGCAAGGATGGAGACGATTGTTTGGGTTTTTTTTTATTTTAGAGATCATCGTTCAATTGTTTCGGTGCAACTTTCTTAAGAGATTTAAAGAGAAAAGGGGGGGGGGGGGGGTATACATCCGTCCATAAGGGTCTCCGACCGATTGGACGCTAATATCATCACAAAAGGGTTATACAGATCTGAAGTTTTTTCAGATTAATGGGTTTTTGTTTTCTTTCCTTGAGAAGGAGCCTTACAAGAGCGGTTTTGGAAGCAGAAGGGAAGATGTGTGAAACGAAAGCATTGACGATAGTGGTGACGGAAGACAAAAGGCGGTGGTGACGGAAGATTTGTGAGAGAAAAGAGAGGCCAGGACAGAATTCAGATCACAGGATTTAGAACAGTTTTTTGAGGACCTCTGTCTCAGATACTGGCTGGAAAGAGGAGAAGGGAGACACCAGTGAACGATTGGTCAGAAATTGTTGGGTGAGAGAAAACCCAGTCACAAGCAGCTCGCATATGAAGAACTACACACACACACACACACACACACACACACACACACACACACACACACAAAGCATGTCACTTCCTTATACAATGTTCCCATCTGGAAATAATATTTTGACTTGACGCGTACACACACACACACACACACACACACACACACACACGCCAGGGCTCCTAATCGTCCAGCAAAACAAGGGGTCCCAGGGACTCCTTCATTTACAGCATAGAGAATCCTAGAGGCGGGATAGAGTGTCCCAGTGGCATTGCGAATGCTAAGCTAAAAAGAATTTGTCTAGTGCATCCCTGGACCCCCTGCACATTCTTTTAGATGATCCTTTAGGACTGTTAGTACTTCATAGACCCCCAAATGGGGGTCCTTGGGACACACACCCTGACACACACACACACACACACACACACACACTGATATTTAATTAGTGTGACAAAGTCATCCGTTCGTTTTCTTGTGTCACTAGTTATCTTTGTGTTTAAATCTTCGCATTTATCTTTGTGTTTTTTAAAACCAATGCCCTTGTACGTATTGTGTTGATTCGCCCTCTCATGTTTATATCTCTAACGGCCAGGTCTCACGACGCAATCACTCGCTCTTTCGCAAGAGTGTTCACCCATTATCACAGCTTTACAGCGTTACCAGGTGAATGCGAGAGGAAGCGTCGTCGGACAAGGCCTTTACACTTTCTCTTAAATTAATAGACTTCCCCTTTCTATCTTCATCTTTTTTTTCCCGCTTACTCCCTTCCCTTCACCCCCCCTCCCTCTCTCTCTCTCTCTCTCTCTCTCTCTCTCTCTCCTTCTCTCTCTCAAATGAAAAAAATTATTGTGAACTTGGCTATGTATGTTTACAAAGCCTAAAAAAGGCTACAGTTAATGATTTCTTAATAGGCTTGAATTGTCTTCTGTTTTATGTTTGTACAAGTAATTAATTCAATGCTTCATGATTATGGTTGTTTATGTATTTATATCAACATGCATTGTATTACTTGACACCCCTTCAGTGAGGGGCCTAGGCCTGAACTGAATAAACTTTCGCATTCGCATTCTCTCTCTCTCTCTCTTTCTCTCTCTCTCCCCCACCCACCCTTCTATAGATGTGCATTTTTTCACGAATGACTACTATACTAGGGGGTGGGGGTGGGGCAAATAGGGCGGGGGGGGGGGGGGGGGGGGTACAAACGCTTTCAGATTATTATTGTTTCAGTTTCAATGACAAATTAAACTTATTGGCAAACAACAAAAATCCCACAAAAATGTAGGACCTGAAGAAATTTCAATGGAAGCCACACACTGTACCGTCCTCTGAAAATCATCAACACATTATTATTTCTATTATTATTATTTTGTTAACATTGTCACAAGCCGTGAGAAGTTTTGACACCTAAAACGGCGTAGTGTTGGTGTTGAAATGTGTAATCCTGTTCTCTAAAATCATCAAAGACAATTCAAAACGAACGTGCAGCAAGTCAAGATTTAAACAGCATAATACAAGTGTAGACCTGCAACAAGAGACCTTGTGTAGCAAACTAAACGTAACGCGAACCAGGTTCCGTATTCAAGCGAGCCTCTTAAGGGCCAGCCACACGTCAGCTAAAACCGCACGAATGTACGATACGATTCCATCACGTGATCTCGAAGCGCGAACACATTTATTCTTGGAGACCATGTGACCGAATCGCATCGTACAGTTGTGTGATTTTAGTGGACGTGTGGACTGGCCCTTTAGACAGTCAAAACGGGTAGACGTGTATGAATTAGGCTAAACAGCCAACAGTTTCGGGAGTTTAGCCGACTTCACCTAATGCTACCCGTGTTTACTGTTAAGACGCAGTCATGATTACGGTTAACAGGTCTGAAAGTGTGTTCAGGTCCTTCAAGACAGGTTGGTTCTTCTTCCTACACGTGGCCTACATCACGATAGTCCGACGCTTAGAGTTCTGCCCTTAATGTTATGAAGCTAAAGCTTAAGTGGGAAACTAAACGTTGTTACCTTCTAAATTAAGTAAACCGAAGTGGGAAACTAAACGTTGTTACTTTCTAAATTAAGTAAACCGAAGTGGGAAACTAAACGTTGTTACTTTCTAAATTAAGTAAACCGAAGTGGGAAACTAAACGTTGTTACTTTCTAAATTAAGTAAACCGAAGTGGGAAACTAAACGTTGTTACTTTCTAAATTAAGTAAACCGAAGTGGGAAACTAAACGTTGTTACTTTCTAAAGTAAGTAAACGGATTTACTTAATGTAGAAAGCAACAACGCTTAGTTTCCAACTTAAGCTTTAGTAGAACTTCATAAAATTAAGCACAGACGTGGCAATAGTCAAATATTCCAACACGTTGCAATGGAACAAGCGCAGTGGAGATAGTCCGGCAGCAGCTGTTTTGGAGAAGAAGAAAAAAGGCAGGCGGGGCAATGGTCCGACAGCTACAAGGAAGGAGAGAGAGAGAGAGAGAGAGAGAGAGAGAGAGAGAGAGAGAGAGAGAGAGAGAGAGAGAGAGCATCACAGAGAGAGAGCCAGGAGGGAAATGAGACTGAGAGAGAGAGACGACGAGAACAACGAGTCGCAAGAGAGACGTCGGAAGAGCCAGAGAGTCGGAACATCGCCACGTCAGACCAACGCCAGGTCTAGGGAAAATGTTTTTAGACTGTTGACACGTCGGAACAACGCCACGTCGCAACAACGCCACGTCGGAACAACGCCACGTCGGAACTTCCACATATCAGACCAGTGTCACGTCAGAACTGTGAATGTCGGACCATCCGAGATGACACATACATGGGTGCCACTACACAACATGAAAAAAACCTGGTTTAGGGGTAATGTCCCCATGCAGCTGAAGAACAAAATTGATTTATGAAGGTATTTTAGTTTGTTTTTTCCACAATTTATGTAAAGGCTTATTTTAACCCTTTCGCCGCCAGCCATTTTTCAGCCAAAAATGTCTGTCAAACTTGCCAGGGTTTTGAAAAGTTAGTGTGTGAAACACTGCGAATACCTCTGTGACATGTATCAAAAATAAAGCCTTTCCTTATCTCCCAAATTGAACAACATAAAGTCATTGGATAACAGATCCTAATTTCGTGCCGGGCTTTCAGTGACAAGGGTGTTCAATCAGTGTGGTGCAGAAAATGCGACATTGGCGGTGAAAGGGTTAAAGTATTTGAAAAATACAGTAGACACACAAAGATCTTGTTTGACAAATTTAAAACAAAGGAAATTCCTTTTCTGGTAAAATCAAAAACAGGAAATCCTTGTATAGCAGGAAAAGTTGCACCCCTGCACCTAACTAGGACTACGCGCGTGTGTGTTAATATCAGGATCTTACTGCAAACGACTTGACTTACCTTTCACAGGCGAGAAGGCGAAATGGACCCGGCCTGATTCCTCATGCTGCCCTCCGGACTGGGCTATGTGGGGGGAAGCTGTGATCTTTACTGATGCGCCTGGTCTCAGCCTCAAATTGCGTGCTGTCGATTCCTGGGAAGCAGCAGCATAAGCCATGTATTAGGTACATTATAGTCACAGAGGCGTCTCTGTGAAATTCGGGTTGCTCCCACGTGGACTTGGCGGCGCAGCCAGAGGCGCGCCACCCAATTTTTTTGGGGCATGCGATTTTTGTGTGACTGATGAGGAAGGAAAGGGGGGGGGGGGGACATTTTGACCAAACGACTTTTTTGTTGCCATTGGTTTTAACGTGTGCTAAGTGCATGGGCACACGGGACCTCGGTTTATCGTCTCATCCGAAAGACTCCGCGTTCAGACTGTAGGGCCTAGTGCAAAGTGAGAGGAAAAATCCCTTGTACCCAGGTTCGAACTCGGGTTTACTTGACACGAGGCGAACGCGCTACCACTGTGCCACTCTACCCACATAAAAATCCCCATAAACTAAGCACTCAGCCTCCGTGTCCCCGTCTCTATGTGTCCCCAATTTTGTCTCTATGAGTCCTTGTCTGCATGTGTGTCCCTGTCTCTGTGTGTCCCCAATTTTGTCTCTCTGAGTCATTGTCTGCATGTGTGTCCCTGTCTCTGTGTGTCCCCAATTTTGTCTCTCTGAGTCCTTGTCTGCATGTGTGTCCCTGTCTCTGTGTCCCCAATTTTGTCTCTGAGTCCTTGTCTGCATGTGTGTCCCTGTCTCTGTGTGTCCCCAATTTTGTCTCCGAGTCATTGTCTGCATGTGTGTCCCTGTCTCTATGTGTCCCCAATTTTGTCTCTCTGAGTCCTTGTCTGCTGTGTGTCCCTGTCTCTGTGTGTCCCCAATTTTGTCTCCGAGTCCTTGTCTGCATGTGTGTCCCTGTCTCTGTGTGTCCCCAATTTTGTCTCTCTGAGTCCTTGTCTGCATGTGTGTCCCTGTCTCTGTGTGTCCCCAATTTTGTCTCTCTGAGTCCTTGTCTGCATGTGTGTCCCTGTCTCTATGTGTCCCCAATTTTGTCTCTATGAGTCATTGTCTGCATGTGTGTCCCTGTCTCTATGTGTCCCCAATTTTGTCTCTATGAGTCATTGTCTGCATATGTGTCCCTGTCTCTATGTGTCCCCAATTTTGTCTCTATGAGTCCTTGTCTGCATGTGTGTCCCTGTCTCTGTGTGTCCCCAATTGTATCTCTATGAGTCATTGTCTGCATGTGTGTCCCTGTCTCTGTGTGTCCCCAATTTTGTCTCTATGAGTCATTGTCTGCATGTGTGTCCCTGTCTCTGTGTGTCCCCAATTTTGTCTCTATGAGTCATTGTCTGCATGTGTGTCCCTGTCTCTGTGTGTCCCCAATTTTGTCTCTATGAGTCCTTGTCTGCATGTGTGTCCCTGTCTCTGTGTGTCCCCAATTTTTGTCTCTATGAGTCATTGTCTGCATGTGTGTCCCTGTCTCTGTGTGTCCCCAATTTTGTCTCTATGAGTCCTTGTCTGCATGTGTGTCCCTGTCTCTATGTGTCCCCCAATTTTATCTCTATGAGTCATTGTCTGCATGTGTGTCCCTGTCTCTGTGTCCCCAATTTTGTCTCTATGAGTCCATTGTCTGCATGTGTGTCCCTGTCTCTATGTGTCCCCAATTTTGTCTCTATGAGTCATTGTCTGCATGTGTGTCCCTGTCTCTGTGTGTCCCCAATTTTGTCTCTATGAGTCATTGTCTGCATGTGTGTCCCTGTCTCTGTGTGTCCCCAATTTTATCTCTATGAGTCATTGTCTGCATGTGTGTCCCTGTCTCTGTGTGTCCCCAATTTTGTCTCTATGAGTCCCTGTCTGCATGTGTGTCCCTGTCTCTGTGTGTCCCCAATTTTGTCTCCGAGTCCTTGTCTGCATGTGTGTCCCTGTCTCTGTGTGTCCCCAATTTTGTCTCTATGAGTCATTGTCTGCATGTGTGTCCCTGTCTCTGTGTGTCCCCAATTTTGTCTCTCTGAGTCCTTGTCTGCATGTGTGTCCCTGTCTCTGTGTGTCCCCAATTGTATCTCTATGAGTCATTGTCTGCATGTGTGTCCCTGTCTCTGTGTGTCCCCAATTTTGTCTCTATGAGTCCTTGTCTGCATGTGTGTCCCTGTCTCTGTGTGTCCCCAATTTTATCTCTATGAGTCCTTGTCTGCATGTGTGTCCCTGTCTCTGTGTGTCCCCAATTTTGTCTATGAGTCCTTGTCTGCATGTGTGTCCCTGTCTCTGTGTGTCCCCAATTTTGTCTCTATGAGTCATTGTCTGCATGTGTGTCCCTGTCTCTGTGTGTCCCCAATTTTGTCTCTGAGTCCTTGTCTGCATGTGTGTCCCTGTCTCTGTGTGTCCCCAATTTATCTCTATGAGTCATTGTCTGCATGTGTGTCCCTGTCTCTATGTCCATCAATTTTGTCTCTATGAGTCCTTGTCTGCATGTGTGTCCCTGTCTCTGTGTGTCCCCAATTTTATCTCTATGAGTCATTGTCTGCATGTGTGTCCCTGTCTCTGTGTGTCCCCAATTTTGTCTCCGAGTCCTTGTCTGCATGTGTGTCCCTGTCTCTATGTCATCAATTTTGTTTCTATGAGTCCTTGTCTGCATGTGTGTCCCTGTCTCTGTGTGTCCCCAATTTTATCTCTATGAGTCATTGTCTGCATGTGTGTCCCTGTCTCTGTGTCCCCAATTTTGTCTCTATGAGTCATTGTCTGCATGTGTGTCCCTGTCTCTGTGTGTCCCCAATTTTGTCTCTATGAGTCCTTGTCTGCATGTGTGCCCCTGTCTCTGTGTGTCCCCAATTTTATCTCTTTGAGTCATTGTCTGCATGTGTGCCCCTGTCTCTATGTCATCAAGTTTGTCTCTGAGTCCTTGTCTGCATGTGTGCCCCTGTCTCTATGTCATCAAGTTTGTCTCTGAGTCCTTGTCTGCATGTGTGCCCCTGTCTCTATGTCATCAATTTTGTCTCTGAGTCATTGTCTGCATGTGTGTCCCTGTCTCTGTGTGTCCCCAATTTTATCTCTATGAGTCCTTGTCTGCATGTGTGCCCCTGTCTCTATGTCATCAATTTTGTCTCTGAGTCCTTGTCTGCATGTGTGCCCCTGTCTCTATGTCATCAAGTTTGTCTCTGAGTCCTTGTCTGCATGTGTGCCCCTGTCTCTATGTCATCAATTTTGTCTCTGAGTCATTGTCTGCATGTGTGCCCCTGTCTCTATGTCATCAATTTTGTCTCTGAGTCCTTGTCTGCATGTGTGTCCCTGTCTCTATGTGTCCCCAATTTTGTCTCTGAGTCCTTGTCTGCATGTGTGCCCCTGTCTCTATGTGTCCCCAATTTTGTCTCTGAGTCCTTGTCTGCATGTGTGTCCCTGTCTCTATGTGTCCCCAATTTTGTCTCTGAGTCCTTGTCTGCATGTGTGCCCCTGTCTCTATGTCATCAAGTTTGTCTCCGAGTCCTTGTCTGCATGTGTGCCCCTGTCTCTATGTCATCAAGTTTGTCTATGAGTCATTGTCTGCATGTGTGTCCCTGTCTCTGTGTGTCCCCAATTTTGTCTCCGAGTCCTTGTCTGCATGTGTGTCCCTGTCTCTATGTGTCCCCAATTTTGTCTGTACGAGTCCTTGTACGTATGTGTACTCCGGTGTTGCATAACATATTTTAGCCACGAAATAAATACTCTTTTCCTCATTCAAATTGTTTGCTGTTTGGGAAAGATTCGCCCCTAAACACATTCAGAGGCGTCTTGTGGCATGCAGGAAGAACAGAAGATTCATCATTTAAACACTGAGAAGTCAGGGATAGTTTTCTAATATTTATTATTGTTTATTTTTGTTTGCACGGATTGTTGTTTATTTTGAAAAATATGAAACTAAGTGACATGGTTTTCTCGGCAAAAATGTAGATTTACACCCTCCCGCTCTATTTCTTGGTTCTTTCTGTGTAGATTGAGCACTTAAATATCAATATTTTAAATAATAGTTGACACATTTATCACATGAAAGAAGAATGGCTCTAGTGCGCTTTTAAAGGGTACTTATTTCACGGTAGGTACTTATTTCTCATGACACCGGTCTCTATAATCATGTCCCTGTATGCATTATATCCTCGTCCCAATGTCTCCCCGTCCTATATGTCTGTCTGTCTGTTTCATTTCACGAAACATGCAAACTTGCATTCAAATGTTCAGCCTTCGAATAATATTTTGCCTGTTTCATGAAATATGCAAGCCAGGTTTGCTTGTTTTGTTTCACGAGAAACGCAATTTGATTCTGTTGCTCAATTCACGAAACAAGCAAAATCTTGCTCATTTCATGAAACAGGCAATTTCACAAATTCGACAAAGAATTAACAAAATTCGAAATTCGGGTGTTTACGTTGTAAGACATCGTCACACTCGTACAGTAGCAAAGGTGCTGATCAACACACCCTCCATTTTCTTGTTTATTTTTTTCAGTCGTGTCTCTCTTAAGCCGGCGACAGACTATGTGGCTGCCTCATGTGACTCGATCAGGTCGTGACGTTTCACCTCATTTGCATACCATCTAACTCGATCAGTCTGACTCAGTCGGGCCCAGTCAGGTGACAGGGCCGAATAGGGCGGGTTCTTAATTTCACTGATCGAGTCTGATGGCTTGTGACGTCTTCTGTGCGGGAAACAAAAAATTTGATCTACGTCACGACGTGATTGCGTCATATGAGGCAGTCACATAGTCTGTCGCCGGCTTTACTGCTAACTGAGCACAAAGCTTCATTCGTTTCCTATAATTATATTCATCCTTGTAAACAATTAAAAATGCGTATTTGCTAATATAGTAGAAAATAAAGGCGCGACTGAACCCCCCCCCCCCCCCCCCCCCCCCCCGCAATGAACCAAGAAGGGAGGTGGGGGTAGGAAGGGGGAGCCAGCACCATACACGCATAAAATCGTATGGGGATGCGCTGCGATGCGATTGGGTCAAGTGAGAGTCATGAATCACTTGAAATACTTCAGTCTGAAAATAATTAGGGGAAGACGGGGTAAAAAGCGCATGGGCGGGTAAGAAGCCCACCCCAATTATCTCATGAAATGAAGCAAATTTCAGTCTCATTTTGCCCATGAGACGAGCGTTAATGTCTAGCATTCGTCTCATGGGCAAATTTGACTGAAATTTTCTTTATTTCATGAGATAATTGGGGTGGGCTTCTTACCCACCCATGCGCTTTTTACCCCGTCTTCCCCTATGATTATAGATTAGCGGTACGGAAATCCGTACCGGTACCCAGCTCTACAAAATAACCCCCTCCCCCAAACAGTGGCACACACACACACACACACGCGCGCGCGCGCACGCAATAACTTACAGCAATGTCAAGCTGCGACTGCCCAGACTCTGAGACTAGCGAATATTGCCACCATGACCATGATTAATTCACACTAATTTTTAAAAAAGTAACACTCAGCGAGTCAGTGTGGCGCGACTGTGGAAGCAATCACTCACCCGTATCACTGGCGACTTGTCGGTTGTCCACACACACAATTCGATATAGAATTCCCATTGTCAGCTACACACCTACATCGCCTATCAACCCAAATTCTGCATGAAAACACAAACCACTGACCTTTTGTTGACATTTCAAGAAAATCAAATATGGCAGCCACACGACACCTAGCCGGGCTGTCTTCTCTTAAGGGCCAGCCACACGTACGACTGTACGATACAATTCGATCACGTAGTCTCCAAGAACAAATGTGATTAGCGCATCGAGATCATGCTATCGAATCGTATCGTACAGTCGTGAGATTTTAGTGGATGTGTGGTCGGCCCTTTAGTGTTATAAAAAAATACAGAAAAAAAGACGGGCCCGGGACGCTTCAACACGATTGGCTAAAACAAGGCCTCAATTATGCAAACTTTTCACGTGTTTAACGCTTTGTCATTTAAAACTCTTCGTCTGCTTCACAATGTGTTTTTTATAAAAAACTTTCTCTCTTTCAGGTTCTATACTTATCTTTGTTTCTCTTCTATTCCTGTAGCTCTATCATTTTGAAAACGTGTATGTGCTCTCTCTCTCTCTCTCTCTCTCTCTCTCTCTGATTTTTTAATAATAGTGTATTTGATAATAGTGTGGGTATGTTATTGGGGTTTTTTTGTTTTGTTTTTTTAATTTTTCTACTCGCGAGTGACGCTTTTCCTTCCCCGTGTGTTGTGAGTGACGCTCTCACTGGCTTCCTCCGTCGGGAAGAAACAGTAGTGACCCAGTGTGAAATTGTTGCGCTAAACACGCCCCTTCCCCTTTATTTCTCTTCTCCCCCCCCCCCCCCCCCCCCCCCCCCCCCCCCATACATCTGTTCAGCGAATCTAGCGTAGCTGTGGAGATTCACCAGTATAGTGAATTAGTGATCTCCTACAATAATAACGCTTGGCAACGTGTCTAGTCATTTTGGGGATACACTTTGTGACGCTATCAGTTTTGCATCAGGATTGCCCTTCCTGCTGCAGCCAAGTGAATAGAGTGTTTGATCCGAGTGAAGAAAGTGAAATAAACAATCTACCCTCTTCTTGGACTCATTAACTCACCCCCCAGCCACCCTTATCCTCACTTTTATGCAGATAATTCTTGTTTTGTGTCCTAATACAGATTATCTTTGTATTTTTTATTTCATTTTTTATTATTGTTTCTATAATATTCTCGTATTCTTTGACAATGTATGATAAAACTAATGGAACTCGTATTGCCCATGTCAATGTGTATCATTTGTACAATAAGTTACCAGACATATGTATGCTTCTGAATGATACCCCACCTATCCACATATTAGGCCTCAGCGAAACTCGCCTTAATACCTATATACCAGACAATATGCTCACAATCCCCAACTACAACATTATCCGTCGTGACGCCTCTAAACCGGGCGAAACTGGCCTTGCTGTCTACATTCATGACAGTATTTATCCCTTTGCACAAAGAAGATTGGACTTAGAAACCGCTAATATAGAGTGCATTTGGCTAGAAGTAAGATATTCTAAATCATCACCTTTATTACTCGGTTGCGTATACAGAAACCCTGCCTCTACATATGATTGGCTGGATGACTTCGTGTATATGATGGATAATGTCAAAGTAAACAATCGTAATATACTGCTATTGGGTGATTTCAATTATGACTTATTTAAGCCTCAAACTTCATGGCGATCAACTACTACCCTATTTGGCCTCCAGCAACTTGTCTCTACGGCTACCAGAGTTACTACCACTTCCGCAACACTACTTGACCACGTATACACCAACAACACTTCCCTAGTCACTGATGTTAATGTTCTAGATACCATATGTATCAGTGACCACTACCCTGTTACATGCACATGGATGTACAGACCTCCTAAGACTCAAACCAAAGGACACATTACTATTCACTACAGATCATTTAAACACTTTGATAAACCTGCATTTTTTCATGATTTAAGCATGGCACACTTCAATAATGTACTTCATTGTTCATGTCCTATTCAAGCTCTAGATGTATTTTATTCTACATTCCTATCCGTAATAGAGAAACACGCACCTCTTAGAAGCAAAAGAGTAAAAAGTTCTACTCTTCCTGGATGGCTAACTCCCCAAATAGCAGAAGCAAGGAAAAAACGAAATCAACTGAAATACAAATACAAATTACTGAAGAAAGAAAACATTGATTCACTACCTGATGATGTTAAAGCCGAAAAGCTACTGGAGCGTGAAAACGCTGAATCAGAATTTAAAAAACTAAGAAACAAAGTCAATGATCTCATTCGTGACTCCAGGAAACAACACTTCAACAAAATGGTATCTGCAAATAAGGACACATCTACTTTATGGCGAGCCATAAACACTATCACACATAAGTCTAATCGCCAGCAGAGTAATAACTTTAACTGGTCGCCAGATGCATTCAATAACTACTTTATAAATTTAGCAGAGTCTGTAAGTCCAACAGATACATCACAACCTGCAAAAGTCTATACACCACCACCTTCTTTTCAAACCTTCTGTAATACTAACGCTAAACCTGGCAGTTCATTTAAAATACCTTCACTAGCTGTTCACGAAGTTGGCTCTCTTATTTCAAATCTAAAAAATACTAAATCAATGGGACCTGATAACATAAGTAGTTCTCTCTTAAAACTTTCACTTCCCTACATAATAGAACCTCTTACCTTCATATACAACGCATGTCTAGACCAGAACATTGTTCCACCTGATCTTAAATCAGCAAAAGTTATACCATTGCCTAAAAGTAAAGATATTTCTGACTTGAATAATTTTAGGCCAATCTCTCTTCTTTCAGTTCTGTCTAAACCACTAGAAAAACATATTCATAAACATCTAATGCAATATTTAGAAGATAATAATTTGTTTCACCCCTTACAATCTGGCTTTCGACATCACCATTCCTGTCAAACTGCCCTAGTCCACCTATGTGACACATGGCTTTCAGCAATCAACCAAGGCAAAATGACAGGCTCTGTATTCCTAGACTTTAAGAAAGCGTTTGATTTTGTGAATCATGAAATATTACTTAAAAAACTGGCGCTATATTTACGAGACGAAAACACGATCTCTTTCTTTGCATCTTATCTTACTAATAGAACACAGTTTGTTTTTAGTAATGGCACAAACTCGTGCACTGAGATCATAAAGGCTGGTGTACCCCAAGGATCAGTCTTAGGGCCTCTTCTATTCTGCCTATTCATTAATGATCTACCTTTATCAATATCGGCTGACTCTGTCTCGTGTGATCTTTTTGCTGATGACACCTCTCTCCATTCTAGTGCATCAAACCTGTCTTCGATTCAAACCTCTCTTCAGTCAGCTTTGCATGATGTTTCTGATTGGTGTTACCAAAACCTTATGGTCCTCAATCCTAAAAAAACCAAAAGCATGTTAATTACCTCAAGACAAAAACATCAAATAGAACCTCTAATTTTAAATGTTCATATTAATGACAATGCCATAGACCAAGTACGCGAGCACCGAGTCCTAGGAGTGATAATAGATGACGAACTAAAATGGCAACTCCATATTGAAAAGATGACACATAAACTTGCTCGCAGCTTATTCCTACTAAAAAAACTTACACCCTTCATAGATATAGACGCACGCACGATGTTTTTTCATGCCCACTGTCTCTCCCACATTAATTACGCATCTGTAGTCTGGGACTCTGCTGCTAATTGTCACCTATTAAAACTCAATTCTATGCACAAAAGGGGAGCTAAAATAATCCTTCCTGATCCTGAACTCAGTACAGCAGAAAAACAAGCCCAGTTAAACATACTTCCACTGCAATCACAGCTTAGCTATAATAAAGCCATTCTCATGTACAAAGTACACTATGACTTAGCTCCACAATACCTGAAAAATCTACTTACACAAGCCTCACATCGCTATGGTTCAAGTAACTATATTCTACCACACACAAGAATAGATAAATTCAAGTCAAGTTTTACTTTCTCGGGTTCCTTCATATGGAATTCCCTTCAGTCCGACATTAGATTATGCTCCTCTATCTCAACCTTCAAAACGAGTCTCCGAGAGACACTTACATTCGACCCTCCATGATTTTTTTATTTTTTTTTTGATCCACCCCCCCCCCCCCCCCCCCCCTTTCTTTCTTCATATATCCCGATACGCTATATTGCTAATTACGATGTCATGTATTCACATCACTCTGTTTGTTTACTATTCTCCAACAATGTGCTAAAATCAATGTTTAAATTGTCCGCACTTTATTGCTAATTGCTACCGGTTTCATACCATAGGCTGCATTAGTTTGCCCTGTTCTAAAATGTATAGTTCTTTTATACGTGCTTCGACATATATCTGTGCGTATATGCATGTATTCTTGCGTGTGCCGTGCGCACGTGCAGGTGTGTGCGTGTATGGTTACACGCATGTATGCCCGCACAAGTATTAACAATTATACCTGTGCGTACGTAATTCTATAAATTCGTATTTCAACCTGTCTGTATCATAATACCTGCTTTGCTACCTTTATGTTCAATTATGTATGTGTAATTTTATGCCTTGCCATGTTTGTATTCTATGTTCGTATATGTACAAAGGTGCTACCTTTATGTTCAAATCTGTATGTGTAATATCATGCCTTGCCATGTTTGTATTCTATGTTCGTGTATGTACCAAGGACAGATTGGAAGACTAGGCGTTGCCTAAAATCTTTATCCTTGCAAAATAAAGTTTTCAAGTTTTCAAGTTTTCAAGTTTTCTCTCTCTCTCTCTCTCTCTCTCTCTCTCTCTCTCTCTCTCTCTCTCTCTCTCTCTCTCTCTCAACTCTCTCTCCCCCCCCCCTCTCTCTTCTCTCCCTCCCTCTCTCTCTCTCTCTCTCTCTCTCTCTCTCTCTCTCTCTCTCTCTCTCTCTCTCTCTTTCTCTCTCTCTCTCCCTTGTTTGTCGTTTCTCTCCGTCTGTCTGTCTGTCTCTCTCTCTCTCTCTCTCTCTCTCTCTCTCTCTCTCTCTCTCTCTCTCTCTCTCTCTCTCTCTCTCTCTCTCTCTCTCTCTCAACTCTCTCTCTCCCTCCCTCTCTCTCTCTCTCCCTCCCCCTCTCTCTCTCTCTCTCTCTCTCTCTCTCTCTCCTCCCTCTCTCTCTCTCTCTCTCTCTCTCTCTCTCTCTCTCTCTCTCTCTCTCTCTCTCTCTCTCTCTCTCTCTCTCTCTCTCTCTCTCTCTCTCTCTCTCTCTCTCTCTCTCTCTCTCTCTCTCTCTCTCTCTCTCTCCCTCTCTCTCTCTCTCTCTCTCTCTCTCTCTCTCTCTCTCTCTCTCTCTCTCTCTCTCTCTCTCTCTCTCTCTCCCTCCCCCCCTCTCTTTGTCTCTCTCTCTCCGTCTCTCTCTCTCTCTCTCTCTCTCTCTCTCTCTCTCTCTCTCTCTCTCTCTCTCTCTCTCTCTCTCTCTCTCTCTCTCTCTCTCTTAATTTACGACAGTATGCGAGAGAGAGAGAGGGAGAGACAATTGACAATGATTTAATTACATATAGGCCTGTGGCCCATTACATACATACATACGCCCGCACACGCACACACATGCACGATGTGCGCACGAACGCATGCACATACATACATACATACATACATGCATACATCCCAAAAATATAAACAACATGGGAGTAATTATGAATGAGTACATAGTACGCAGAGAGAGA